>JARQOC010000002.1:364252148-364680515 GCA_033576535.1 Allobates femoralis
GTCTTGGATTCAAACCACTATCTAGTGGTCGGTGGAGGTCCTGCAGCAGCTGGAACACTGATTCCAAAACGCCTTCAAACCAGTTGTGGGGATCACAACTGGACCAGGTGAGCAGCTTCATAGCACCACCACCTTACACAAGTGTCACTAGTGATAGGGCACTATTGCGCCTCTTGTCCCCTCCCTATTTTTCTTTTTACAATCAGATGTTACTGTCACAAGATGGCCCGGAGTGGCGTCGGTAGAAGGTGAAGCTAGAGGAAAGTGAGAATATGACAGGGTACAGGGGAAAGATTTAAATTGCCACTCCAGCACTGAAACAAAATGCTGGAGTGGTTCTTTAAAGGGGTTGTTATCCTTAAGATAGGTCATTAATGTCAAATCGGTGGCAATGCGACACGTATTCCCAATGCCGCCTAATACTCAGTTATATAGTTGACAGTACAGCTTTGTCAATGGAATAGTGGCTGCGGAGATCAGTTTCCTGTTGCGGCCAGTACGCAGTTGATTAAGCTGTGCTTTTGTAAGGGAATGAAGGAGTAAATGCAAGCAAACATTGCTATCTGCTGACTAAAAAAAAAAAAAAGAGGATGAAAAAAGAGAAAAGCAAAGAGAATGACAGTAAGGGTACCGTTACACACAGAGATATCCTGAGAGATATCGCTGATACGTCACGGGTTTTGCATTGCTCAAATGACATCGTTAGGACGTCGTTGTGTGTAAAACTGAGATATGGGTGCGATAAATCTTTGGATCGCTTATTGCAGATTTGAGAACTTGTTCTTAAATCAAGCGATCTGCGATCAGCAAACCTGCTGCATATGTGTGTGTGACACCGCAATAACGATGTGGATAAAGATTTCGCCCATTGACCACAATGAACAGGGACCGATCACTGGGTTGTGTGAACGATCTCTGCTCACATTTCAGGAGCGTCGTGCATGATATCTATAAGTGTGACAACTCCCCAGCGTTGTCCAACAGATGTCCTCAGCGACCGCACGCTCCCGAGATCTTTAGAGATCTCCCAGCGATATCTCTGCATATGACGGTACCCTTAAGGTACCATCACATACCTCCATATCGCCTGCGAGAACGCTGGCAATTCCCAAATTCGGCGATGTGCGTAGTGGCGTGTGACTGGGCGATTCTACAGTGAAAATCGCCGGTGGAGCGTCGCCTGATTGCCCTGCTCTGCAGTGAAATCAGGCGATATCCACCAGGCGATATCAGCGCATCCTGGCGTGTAACATGATGATTGCAACGTACACAGTGATCCTGAAATCATTCCCGTAGGCGTGCTTGGATGTTATTTTTTTGCGCCTCATGTGCGGCGATTGGTGGGTGGTGGTGCGTTCCAATTGGCTGGCCGTGTCCGAGGCACCTTATTTGATGACCCGTGCATTCATGCAAGGCTGACCAATGGGAACGCAGTTCCGTCAACCAATCACAGTGATAGTGGCGCAGTGAAACACACTCTAGCACGCCCCTATTGAAACAGTATTCCCACATCGCTTCTACGATTGTGGCATGTGACGCCACAATGTGTGAAGGGAAGATCGCTTTCGGTCTCCTGCAGGCGATTTCCGGAACGCAGGATCTCCGAAGATCGCACGCTAGATAGCTACGTGTGACAGCTCCACAGCTCTCTGAAAAAAGTGCCTGAAACGTGCGTGCTCACGTCAAATCGCCGGCGATATGGAAGCCGTATGGAAGCATGTGACGGTACCGTTAGAGGAACTGAAGAGCAAAGGACACATTGCCTCAGGGAGCAGATGAGAGGAGGCACTAAGTCAGTTGGCAACTGTCGCATGGTTAAAAATGATAAAAGCACCAAAAAGGAATATGTTGGTGCTTGAACCTCAAGCTGGACAGTCGTCTGAGGAGCAGAGAGAACATACAACTGAAGATCCATAACCAGTGACCGAAGAGGACTGAGACCAGTCTGAGGAAGATCAAAATAGTGCCTGAGATAATTTTCCTAAATAATGACCTTTGGCTGTAAGCCATAATCATCAACATTAACAGACATAAACACTGGAAATAGATCACTCTGTTTGTAATGACTCCATATAATATATACATTCCACTTTATGTATTGAATTACTGAAATAAATTATTTTTTTTATGATATTCTAATTTATTGAAATGCACCTGTATATTTAATATCCTGTAGGTTGATAGAAAAGTACAGAATTTTAATCTAAATATTACTGTACCAGCATTACTCGCTATCTATAGCTGATCATTAAGTGTTTCAGTGTACAGGTGCACTTATCCATACACTTGTGTAATGTATTACTAGAATGAGAACAACAGGGCAATACCATCATTAATATAAGTGCCAAACAACATCATTAGTTTAAATAGGAGACTTTATGTCTATGTCTTCATTGATTAACTCTTTAAATGACTGCTGGTTAATTACTCAATGACTAACTGTAACTTTAGTCTATAATTACATGTTTCTATAAATGACCCAAAATAGTCTTTGACTGCATTTGATATATAGCTCACTCTTTCACTGTACACTGTTTTGTGCAAAATGTTTTTATGCATTGTGAGTTTGTGCATAATATTCTGTATATACAGTAAAGATTGTGGAGTGGAATTACCGTAGTTCAGTAAATCTGAAAACTGCAATGATCAGTTAAGTGGAGTGAATTTTAGAATCAATGGAGAACATGGAGAACACATTTTGAAATCTCTTAGGGTACCTTTACACGCCGCCACGGCAGGCTGGATACATCCCGCTACTTCACGTGCACGAGCATGCACAAATGGCTACAAACGGTCAACGCACCCTCTTTACACGCCGCCACAAGGTTCGCTACGCCACGCTACATCTATAGCTAGCTACATCGCCGGGTGTCTCAAGTAGCCAGCTGTTGCTCATTTACACACCGCTACAACCAGCTACTATGGGCGGACCTGGTGCAGCAGGGACAGCACATAGGCGTGCTCCAATTGTGGATTACAAGACTTCCGTACGCTGATAGGACGAAGCAATAACATCCTGATTGGGCAGGCATCGCAGGAGGCTGAGTAATACAGCACGCTCGAGCGATTGTGTAGTGTGACTCGTCAGCTCCTTAAATATGCCTCCCTATGCAGCGACTACCAATCGTCATGCAGCAGCTTCCACCAATGATCGCACATGGGGCGCGGTAACATGGAGCCGAGGTCACGCCTTAGCTACATTGCAGCTACAGCCCCGGGTGTCCAGAGTTCCCTTCCGTTGCTTCTTTACACGCCGATACAGCTCGCTACCATCGGCGATATAGCCATCTGTTTTCGAGCAGAGCCCATAAACAGATGTATCTGTCGCCGGCTGTAGCGTCGCGTCTTCAGACGCCGCTACAACGGGCTACATTGACGCTACAAGCTACATTTGTAGCCTGTAGCGCGATGTATCCAGCCTGCCGTGGCGGCGTGTAAAGGTACCCTTATTGTATGTCGCCACATCTGCCAGATCTGCTGCGTAATGACCAACTTGCGGCACTGATCCGGCAAGCCCTGTACATTGTCTATGGGGCTCATGATCGTTTGCGGCAAGTGTGGTTTCGCCGGATCTACCAGATCCGGCACTTGCGGTCGGGCAAACAAAGCGTTGCTAGCAGTGTTTTCTTTTTGCTGTGCCGCTCGTGCTGGTAACGACAAAACCACACTTGCCTCACCCGATCGCGAGCCCCATAGAGAATGAATGGGGTTTGCCGGATTGGTGCCGCAAATCAGGTGTTACACGGCAGATCTGGCAGATGCCACAACATCTGCCGGATCTGCCACAAATTACACCCTACCGCAGATGTGAAAAGAGCTTAAGGCCCCTTTCACATAGGTGTTTTTGAAAAAATGTGGCAGATGCGGCAGATTTATCGCATCTCCCACATTTGCTGCCTAACGGCCGCACTTGCTTCGCGCTTGTGGCATGCCCCATGCATTGTCTATGGGGCTTGCGGATGAGTGCAGTATTGCTGGTTGTGGCAGATGCAGCACTTGTGGCCACGAAAGAAACCACGGTCAGCAGCGTTTTTTTCGCGGCCGCAACTGTCGCTTCTGCTGCTATAGCACTTGCCACACCTGTCGCACCTGACCGCAAGCCCCATAGACATTGCATGGGGCTTGCCGCAAGGGAGGAGCTAGTGCGGCCGTTAGGCGGCAAATGCGGCAGATGCGGTAAATCTGCCACATTTTTTCAAAAACACCTATGTGAAAGCAGCCTAAGGCTAGGGTCACACTTGCTTTTTTTTTTTTTTTAAATCCTGATCCGGTTTTGAGCTTTCTAAAAGCTCAAAACCACATCAGGAAACGCTCCTCATAGGAGCCCATTATAAAAACCGGATTGCATTGCATGGCTCTGCAACCTACGTGAAAAATCATGCAGGCTGCAGTTTTCGGAGCGATTTTAAGCCCCGCAATGCGGTAACCGCTCCTGTTGGCTGCGTACAATTTTCTGAATGAAGCCGCGGTTCCACTGACAGCTGTGCGCATACTATACGTAATGTATAGTATGTGCCGCTGTCCAGGGTCCTGTAGGCTTTTACAGTAGATCTATGGTGGTGCGCAGCCATACCTCGGACAGCAGCACATACTATACGTACATTACGTATAGTATGCACACAGCTGTCAGTGGATCCACGGCTTCATTCAGAAAATTGTACAGAGCCGACAGGAGCCGGCTTACTGTACAGGAGTTTTTAACAAATTACATGCCCACCTGAGTAGGCAGCATGTCTCTAGGAGGGGGGTGAGCACCCCCTAGAGACATGATGGGCACAATTATTATTAATATTAAAGCTTTTTTCACAGATTTTACAGTTTGATCATCCCTGCGGTAGCAGGGATGAGCAAACTGTACGGTAACCGGATTGCTCAGGATTACACATCCGGAGCAATCCGGTTACCGGATTGCGGCTTCAGCAACACATTTTTCATGAAAAATGTGTCTGAAGCTAATTGCGTTCACCGCATCCGGATCTGGATGTGGTGAATGCAATTCTCTTTTAAAGTCTGACCCTAGCCTAACATAGGCAAAGCTCTCAATGGAGCAGGTGTGGTGATTGCCTTGAGATTGCCTAAAAAATTTGTGCTGATGAGTTCTCTTAGGGTGCCGTCACTCCAGGCGACGGCACCGCCGATGTATAAGTCGACGTAGGAGCGTGGCCTATTGGCGCCGATATCGCCCCTGCGTCCCCTAAACTAAAGGGGCGATGTCGGCGCCTCTGAGTGCTCGCCTGGTTTTACATCATGTGAAACCACATGTGAAACCAGGCGGACGATCTGGGGCGATGTGTCCACATCGCCCCATGTAAACGGCCGCCGTCGACCTGATAGGCGACGGGAGCTATAGGCTCCCATTGTACTGCATTGCCGCTGGGGTTTTGAGACACCCCGGCAGCGATGCTGCCTGTCAGCTCGCCGGGGCATCGCCGGAGGTGTATCCCCGTGTAAACGGGAGGCGGCGATGCTGGCGGGGTGCCAAAAACGTGCGCGCTCCCAGGTGTGACGGCACCCTTAGGCTGGCTTCACACTGCAGCTTTTTCACTGATCATTGTCCATCCAGTTTGTGTGCCAAAACCAGAAGGGCAACCAGGAGAGGAATTTGCAGAGAAAAACTATAATTGAAAGATTGACACCTGCTCTGTGTTTTAGAGACACTCCTGGTTTTGGTACACAAACTGGATGGACACTGATCAGTGAAAAACTGCAGTGTAAAGCCAGCCTTATCTCTGCTTCTTCCTTGGTGAAAAGCTCAGCCCATCCTATCCCGAAGATCAGAGCACTCAGAACCTCTTTATACTCACTGTTATCTTACTGCATTACAAGACATAAGACCAAAATACCAAAGCTAGATACAAGACTGTAAAGACCTGGATAACATTCCCAGGTCCCTGGAAGTATGCAAACTTCTAAACTAAAACATAAGGAGGGCTCAATTTCTGAGTTCAAAGGTTAGTTGTCTACAGTTTTATTTAACAAAGCTATAACACTTGTCCATGCCTGATATTTTGTGTCTGAGAAAAATTACTTATTATTCAGAAAGACCTACTGCTGAGCGGCAGCTGGGATGTGGACACTACCCACCATGCTAGAATTGTAAGACATGAATGAAAAATCTCCAGCTGTGACAAGTGCAGTGATAAAAAAGACAATAGCAAATGAAACAATACAAACTTTTTACATAGGGATGGGTGGGGAAAGGAGTGTTTGTCACAAACAAAATAGTCAAAGGTATGAGGAAACCAACTTCCTCTTATGTATTGTCTAGTAAACCTTTACCAATTCCTTTCTTTTCAAATCATCCCTGTGCACTGATTGGTTGTTCAACAAAATTTTCTCAAACCCAATCTATTTTTCACTTTTTATTTATTTATTTATATTTTTTACAATCATATGAGTCACCAAAAACACTTTAAACCACATTCCTCTTTCTATTGAAATTACTTTTGTATATTGGACATTTTTTTTAATGAGGGCAGAGTTAGAAACAGCTGTGTAGTTTTAGTTTAGTTTTATTTATTTATGCCTCTACTTCATTGTCATTGAACCATTTCTTCACCAATCCTGATGTATGCTTCAGGTTGATGTTCTGCTGGAACACTATGTCGTCCTTTTCATACCCATAGTACTCGAGCATATGAAGTAATTAATCTTGTAGGATAATCACAAATAGCTCAGTATTGTGACTACAATTAATCTTGGTCAAGTATCCAATGCCTTTGGATGTGAAACAACCCCAGATCATCAGGTTTCCTATGCTGAAGTTGAGAGTTCCTTCAATTTCTCATTTTTGTAGCCCCATTTTCCCTAGTTTCTTCCAGATCCATTATCATCCATCAGAGACTAGTCTATTGTCTTGCAGGGGAGCTGCTAGCTTCGTGAATCCTCTGATAAGTCTTCTATAATAGCCTACCAGGCCCAGGAATTGCCTCACTTCTTTCAAGTTTGTAGGTCTTGGCCAATCCCTTATCATTGTGACTTTATCAGGATCCGGTGCTACTCCCTCTGAGCTCACGACATATCCCAGGTACTGTACCTTTGGCTTTAGAAGGTGGCATTTGGATGGCTTGATCTTCATGCCATATTTGGACAAAGCTTCGAACACTTCTGCCAGGTCTTGTAGATGTTGCTCATACATCTTGGAATAAACTATGACGTCATCTAGGTACAGGAGGATAGTTTCAAAGTTCTTGTGTCCTAAGCAGCTTTCCATCAGGCGTTGGCAGGTCCCGGGTGCGTTGCAGAGTCCAAACGGCATACAATTGAACTCACAGAGGCCCATCGGCTTAGTAAACTCTGTCTTCTCTCTGTCGGCCTCGGCCACAGGAACCTGCCAGTACCCACTAGTCAGATCAAGGGTGGAAAAGTAGTTAGCAGATTTTAATGCAGCTAATGACTCCTCAATCCTAGGTAATGGGTATGCGTCCTTATGTGTGATGCGATTAATCTGCCAGTAATTTACGCACATTCTCATGGTCCGATCCTTCTTTTTAACTAACACTAGAGGTGCTGCCCAGGGGCTACAACTGTCTCTTATTACCCCTGCAGATTTCATTTCTCTGAGCATGTCTTTGGTGCTTTGGTAGTGAGTGGGTGGTAATGGTCTATACCTCTCCTTTGTAGGCTGATGGTTACCTGTGGGTATAGTGTGCTCTACCCTTTAATTTGCCCAAAGTCTAACGGGTGTTTGCTGAATATTTGCTCATATTCTTTCACTACCCAGTATACTCCATGCTTGTGACGGGGAGGTGTAGAACTGGTACCTACATGTAGCTTTTGGCACCAATCCTACAGCTTTTCCCCTGAGCCATTATCATCCGCCTAACTTGACGGGTCCAAGGGCTCGACGGCTGTGATGTTGTTGCTATCAATCGTGTACAACTTAGCCATGGTAGCATACTTTGGTAATGTGATCTCATTATCTCCACAGTTTAATAGGCGTAATGGCACTCTTCCCCGGTGTACCTCAACCACTCCTCTAGCTGTGAGTATAGTGGGTCTACTGTCTGAATACTCGGGTTCTACCAGGGCTTGATAGTCTTGCCCTTTAATGCCTATTGCGGCTCTACACCAGACCAACATTTCAGTTTTGGGAGGTATCACAATGGGTATTGGATCACTTACTTGTACACTGCCGATCTCACCTCCAGATATTTCTACCTGTTGCTTCAACATCAGGGCTTTGATCTCTTTGTGCAGAAGCCTCTGTTGTCCGGTTCCGGCAGTCTCAGCGATTTGCTGCAAAACACTTAACACTTCGGAAAAACATTTCTCAATTACATTCATTCCTAGCAGCATCACTGGCTCACGGTCTCGCCGGTTAACATCTATGATTATAACTCCCTGGTTCTGCAATTCTACCTTCCCAATCTGAATACTCATTTCTCTAAACCCATCCTGTGGTATTAACTGTCCATTACTAGCCCATATGTCCATAATAAAGTCAGTTGGAGCACTAGTAATGTCTGAATCAGCCCAGTACCTTTTATACAAAACATGTGGGATTGATGTTACCTGGGACCCGGTATCCAGCAAGGCACTAAAGGGAATGCCATCCAACATGATAGGGATCACCGGCTGTCCTCCCACGAATCTGTCAAACCAGGCTGAAGGACCTTGAGAGTTTATTCCTGCCCAGGGAATCGTCGTTTAAAGGACACTCTAGGGCAAGGTGACCTGGTTTCTGGCAACGGCAGCAAATGGGCTGTCCATTCGGTTGATAGCGATCGCTGGGTCGTCCTCTTGCTGGTAGGCATCTTCTGGGCCTCATCCACTGGACATCCTCTCGGCTGGTCGCCAACTGGATCTTGGGTGCAGGTTTGGACTCTCGTAGCTCCTTGATGACTTTAGCCATAGAGATCACGGTGTCTTTCAGGGCATCTAGCTTTTGATTGAGGGCTGCATTAGAAATCAATTCCCCAGTTTCAGCAGCAGTTGCTAACATAGCAGATGTCGCTGGCGCCGCTGGTTGCTGAGGTGCTGCTACAGGTTCCGGTACAGATGTTAATTCCCGGGGCTCTTCTAGCTGCTGCAGACGGATAGCTCTATCTATCAGCTCAGCAAATGTCATGTCAGGGTTCTGCAGCAGTATCATACTCAGCTGTCCTCTGTGGGAAGGGGATAGGAGGCCCTCTATGAATTGGTCAAGTAGCATTTTATCAGCTCCCGGGGCTAAAGTAGGTTCTGCCAGTTTAAGGGCTTTGAGTGCTTCCTTCAGATTCAAGGCAAAGTCTCTGACACTCTGTTTAGGCTTCTGGTGGCATGCAAAGAACCTCATCTTAGCCTGGGTATCAGCAGTAGATTCAAACGTTGCTTTCAGTCCAGCTACTAGATGCTCTACAGTGTCCTTATCTGTGTCCAGCCAGGACGCAACCTCCCGCCGTGCATTGCCCGTTAATTGTCCCATTATCATTCCTACACGCTGGGCTTCAGTGAGGGGGTACATCACATAATACTCTTTTATCTTTAGCATAAAGTCGTTAAGTGTGTTAGGCTCACCGGAGTACTGGGGCAGCCACATTACCCCTGGAGTATACGGCATCAGGAACGGCATGATTGGTGCTGTTCCTTGCGCCGCTGCACTGCCCGGCGCTATCGCTGGGTCCGGCGCTGCAGCTCCATCGGCTACTCCGTCGCCATCTTGTGCCCCCTTAGTTAACGTTCGCCCTCCGTGTTCCGTTTCCGTCCGGATGTCTATGGGAGGTTCCGCGGTGCACCAGGGGTCTTCTTCCCCGCCGGATGTTGTCAGCACCAAGGGAGGAGGCTGAATTCGTGCCAATGCAAGGTACCGCCCCGCGGGCAGTAAAATGGCGGATTTCCAAAAACACAGTTCGGATGGCGCAGTTCAAGAACAGTTTTTCACGTTAATCACGGCACACAATACCCATTTTAACAGGCACTGTAGATCCTGTTCGTGACGCCAGGTTTATGTCGAGCCCATTGGGACGTGGTACTCGGTACCGGACCGCGTTGCTGCGGGGGATGTCACGGGTGGTCCTGGTCCGGACCATGTCCCGGGCCCTGGCAATAATAAAGGGAGTATTTACAGGGGATAATGTCAGTCGTGACGCCACCCACGGTGTGTGGTCAGTATGGGCGACCACCGCTGCTGCAGAACCTTCGGGGATGATGTTAGGCAGCTTATATGGTACTACTCTCCGTAGGTAGAAGCAAGGTCCCCGTGCAGTGGTTGGTATAGTCTATGATGGATGTGATAAGGAGGTGAATAGTGGAGACAGATTAAGGAACACACACTCACGTTTTGTAGTTTCCAAGGCTTTACTGCGGTGTTGTTGCAGTTTATAGTCCACGGAGTCTGTACTGGGGCCGGGTTTCTCCCACCCTGTCTGGGTCCTCAGCTTCCTCGTGCTGCGCTGTGTGTGTGTGTCCTTGAGGCTGCCTCTAGCTGAGCTGCAGGCACTGTCTCACTCTCTCCTTCTCTGCTGGTACCACTTGGCTAGGCAACTTGAGTCTTCTGTGTTGTACTGACCCCGCCGTGTTGCTTTGCTCTGGTACTGTGGTGGTCTAGAGACTCCACTACTCCTGCATTCACTGTGCTGTGTTGTGTCAGTCACAGTGTCACATCCGCTGTCCATTCAGTGCGCTCTTCTGGGGCGAGTGGAGGTGGCACTCAAGCTTCCAGATGTGTTCCTCTGTTATTTAGTTCTCCTCTCCTCAGACCCTAGCTAGGTCTGGAATCGAGCAGCAGATTGTGGTGAAGCCTAACGCAGCTCCTTTACACCACAATCTCTCTCTCTTCACAGTACTGCCTCGTACTGAACTTCTAACTACTTCCTCATGAGCTGGAGTATATAAGGAGCTGGTTTAGCTCCCCCTCCTGGCCCAGAGGTGCTAGTGTAAGTCAGTGTGTTGTGGGGAGGGAACCCATGTGATGTTACTGTGGCACGTTAACCCCTGGGGTGCCACATTACCTCAACTGTGGTGTTTGTCGCATCAGAACTGATAGTCCTTGTGATGAGCTAACTTGTCGATTGCCATATTTTGCCTGGACGTTCTCCTCTTGGTTTTTGAATGTATGGATGGACTTCATTTTGTATTTTTCCAACTGTCATGACACTCACATGATGCAAGTTGGCAAATTTATTGGCCCAGAGACCACTATTGATGAACTGAATGATGCTGTTTCTCTTTCCTTGGGAAAATCATCTTCATGGCTGCTACTCCATTTGAACCAGTGACCTTTGGAATCAAAATAATAACACACCGAGCTATTAGGGAATGTGAGAATCGGTTGCAATTTGTAGTATACAGGAAGAAAGTTTTTATCAAATACCAATAGCAAAACAGTAAGGCCATTTGCACACAGTGTAATGTTTTACCATTTTTTTATGCTTTTCTTAGTGCGGTTTTAAAAATGAAAGTAGCAAAATTTATAAGAAAAAAATAATTTTGTGTTAGAGTTCAAACCCTTGACAACAACTGTACAGTCCAGAGCTGTATGATAAATCAGAAGGCTTCAGAGTTTAAATCTCCTTGTGTTCTTTGCTACCTCATTGACTCCTCAGAACTTATAAGTTGTGACCAGTATGGCTAGATGGCCACCAGAAAATGAACAGTACTCTATAATAAGGAACATATATTATTTTACCACGCATATCATTATACAGAGTAAATTCTCTAAAATGTACTCATTTTTTTCATACAAAACCTGTAGAGAAGCATGACCGTGTTGCCCGCGTCATCACACATACCTAACTAATATGTCCAGGAAGTGTCATGATAAGCCTGTGTGCAAATAGTGCAATTTTGATGCGTTTAATTATGCGATTTTACTGTAGTTCATCACAAAACCTCCAAGCAAATCGCTAGGCCAGCAAAGTCACTGAGAATTCAGACTTTTTTTTTGCACATGTTGCTTTTTTTCCCTTGCAGATTTGGTGCAGAAATAAATCTGCAGCATGTCAATTATTGCAACATTATTGCAGCATTTCCTCACAACAAATGCATGAAAAAATGCATGAAAAAAAAATGGATCAAAAACATGGCAAAAACCTATCAAAAACGCATGCCAGCAGATGCAGATTTGGTACAAAAATTCCTGCAACCAAATACTCAACAGGCACACATAAGCTAACAATGCAGTAACATCACAAGAATCTGCTTAAATAATCAAATAATTTCTATATTAAAGGGAACCTGTCACCTCGATCTACCCCTCTAACCTATCACTGGCCATGTTCACACATCTCCGCTGCTAGTATTTAGCGGGTCTCCACTAAATACTTAGCTATTTTCAGAGAAGCGGAGCTGCGTGAGCGCCGTCGCTTCCTGGTGACGCAGGGTTTCCCTGTCCGCTCTGGGAAAGTGGACACTAAGCAGCCTTGTGTGTGAAGTGGTTACCACAATCAACATCGGGTAACCAGGGGCTGCATCACCAGGAAGTGGCAACGCTCACGCATCTCCGCTTCACTGAAAAAAGCTAAGTATTTAGCGGAGACGTGTAATCCGGAGCAATCCGATTACCTTATAGTTTGCTCATCACTGCTACCGCAGGGATGAGCAAAATGTTTACTCTGTCAAAAATGATTAAATATTAATAATAATTGCGGGCAACATGTCTCTAGGGGGTGCATTTCGGGGCGTAGAACCGCTCCAAAAACTGCAGCCTGCATGATTTTTCACACAGGCTGCAGAGCCGGATGCGGTAACCGGATTGCATTACATGCAATCCGGTTTTAATAATGGGCTCCTATGAGGAGCGTTTCCTGATGCGGTTTTGAACTTTTTAAAAGCTCAAAACCGGATCAGGATTTAAAAAAAACAACGCATGTGTGACCCTAGCCTAAGAAAAAGAGTTACATATGTAAGTACATGTAGTCTGGATCCATAGTCTGCAGTGGGAGGGCTGTGGGGCTCCATTCCTTGTCCTCGCTTGCTTACAGCACACCCTCTTGGGCGTCTTCGATCCATCCCTTGATCTCCTCATTGAAAATTCCCTCCTCTTCTGATGAATATGCACTGGCTGGAATGTCATATCCGGCCCGGTGCATTGTGGGGGCTGATCACGTGGTACGGCCCGCAGTGCGCGTACTGAAGCCACTACATATGAGTATATAACTCTTTTTCTTACTCTTTAGTAGGCCATTTTAGGTGAGACAGGGATGGTTAGGGATCGGCTAGGATGGTGCAGGTACAGCTAGTGATAGGTTAGAGGGGTAGATCAAGGTGACAAGTTCCCTTGAAGCCAAAATGATTGTCTATAAAATGAAGATAGTATAAAGCTCAAAGCTGTAGTGGGTGGTGAGATATGAAGCCTGAAAGTAAAAAAGATCAAAACATTGTTACCCTTTTGCTTGCCAGTGTATAGAGCTGGTTTAGTGCTGTATATACAGACTTTGAGAAAGTAAACATAGTAACAAACCAGATTTGATCTTTTTCTTTGGAAAGTCTAGGTAGTATGAGAACCAACTACCTGTTTCCACTACTACATGATGTCATACTAGCTGCTAACATTATATTGGTATTTTAGAATGTTAGTACAGGGTAAGGTGTAGACTACCCGGACACAAAATATATTAGCAACCAGAAGTAGTTAATACACCATTAATTCCAAGGAATTGTATATGTGAAAGAGGTTACATACATGAAGCAAAAAAGCAAAATTAATATATAAAGTTGAGTGCGTGTATGTATGTATGTATATCCACTAAAGGAATCAGGAGGGAATAGACTTTTTACAGGGGAAAGTTTAACCATGCACTTTAGGGTTAAAAAAAGGCTTATTTACTGTTGTGTGAGGTAATAGATACTGCCTTTGCTGTTTTGACGGTTAGCTTGGATATTTATCAGGTGGCCTCAGCTTCTGATTGATTGCTATGGGAAACTAAGGACATTCAAAGTATAACACAGCTTATGCAAGTCTGTGAAACATTCAGGGAAGCTTGCCAAAGGAAAGGACTTCTGGAGAATGGCGCACACTGAGATATGACTGTCAGACAAGCAGCAGCCACAAAACCACAAAGAAACTAAGACACCTCTATGCTATTCTTCTAACAATCTGCCACCCACTGCCCCCACTATACAGCAAGAGGCCCACACAGTTGTGTAATCCGGAGCAATTCGGTTACCTTATGCTTTGTTCATCCCTGCTGCCACAGGTTATTGTTAATAACAGCTGTGGGCAACATTTCTCTAGGGTGTGCCCACCTTCCCTAATGACATGCTGTCCACTCAAGTGGGCATGAGAGGGAGTAATCTTGTCAGTATAGTATTGCTGGCTATTGTCGGCTTTGTCAATTTTATGAATGAATGCAGCGGCTCCTCACAGTAGAGGAGATACTGTACGTAATGTACGTACTGTATGAGCCCCTGTCCTTGGTCCTGAAAGTTGTAACATTAGGTCTATGCAGTGACACTAAGTCACATCAGAGACACCTAAGTCATACTGCTCTGCTCACTAGTCAGACTTTAGCGGCCACTGTTTAGCTGCAGCCTTTACTATTTCCTCAATGTGGATGTCTGCCATATTTGAATATGGATACGTTACAGCTAATCAGATGCTGCTCATTGGCTACAGCACAAATATTGCATGAAAATGTTATGCCCACTGGAAATAACAGCGCAGATATGGCTGGAATAGAACTGCAGTAGGAGTCAAGTATCTATTATTTTTATGTTAATTTGGGTTCTAAATTGCTTAAGTACGGGTTGCCTAGTAGTAGACAACCCCTTTAAGTACAAAACAAAATCCATCATAGGTGATCATGTCCATTAAAGTGATTGTAGTCAGTGAATGACATGTAGTAGATAAATACATAATAATAATAATAGCAATAATAATATAATACACTGTTAGTAATTATAATAGTGTCACCAATGGAAAAAACCTGCATAGAAAGCAAAATACAAAATTAAAAGCGCAAAATAGAAATAATTCAGTCCTATTTTGTGATAATAGTTTCTTTCTCCCTTCTCTGTCTGCTTGGTTTCTTTGTTCTCTGTCATATTGCAATGTTTATGGTGAATAAATCCTCTTCTGAAAAGCCAAATGTGTGTACTAATTACATTATTACTGTTTACAAAGCAGTATTTAGACAGTGTACTATATAGCTGTACCCAGGAAGTCATGAGGAAAACATACATGCTAAGGGGACGATATGCAGGAAAATGAGGCATTAGTTAGGATTTATTATAAAATACTTAAATTAAAACTATAATTTTAATAGTGCTGAAGGTACAATTTTAATAATTTTGAAATTGCATAGAAGAAAATATGGTTGGGGAAAGCTGGGGAAAGACTGAACCCAAAGTGTTTAAAGAAGTCAGTGATAGGTGATGGAGGAAGTGTCATGGGTTGGTGAATGTTTTCTGCTGTAGTGGTTGGACCTCTCAAACAGCTACATGGGAGAGTGAATGTAAGTGACTATCATAACCTTCTTTAAAAATAAGATATTCCTTACTTGTGTTCAGCACTCAATCAGCCAGCAATTTTCATGCAGTTTCCATGCAGGTCAATGCCCCGTCACAAAACAAAACTGGTAAAGCAATTCCTTGAAACAGAAAACATTGAAACAATAAAATGGCCCAGAGTCCTGATCTAAACCTAATAGAAAACTTCTGGAAAATCCTTGGTGACAAACCTATGGCCAAGAAACCCACAACAGTCACAGAACAGTGGAAGAGACTGAAAGAAGAGTGGACCAAATTCACACCAGGGCAGTGTGAGAAATTAGTGATGTCCTGTGGCTGCAGATGTGCTGAAGTCATTTAAAGCAAAGGCCTGTACACTTCCTACTTTCTGGTGACTGTTACGTGCCCTAGGGTCATGGGGTACTTGGAACTGGGCTTTACTGTCTCCGGGGAGTCACAGGTGTCGAAACCCGCTTCCTTGGCCCTGGGTTCAGCTGTAAAGGGGGTTTTCTGGCTTGGTAGGGAAAGGGGGATGGTGAAAAGGGAGATTGTTCATGACGTCACCCGCGGTATGTGGCTATAGATGGCCACCGCTGCTGCAGAAACTCTGGGGATGGTGGATGGCAGCTGGGATGGAAGGGCTCTCCATGGACAGAGCAGTTTCCCGGGCAGTGAAGGTAGTTTAGGTGTAGGGTGCAGGACGATGGGCTCGAAGCAATAAGCAGACTCACTGTTTGTTGGTCACTCAGTCTATTACTGGAAAAGCTAACTACAGGCAGTTGTCTGCAGAGTCCTTGCCGAGAGCAACTCAGGGCTCCTTCTCACCTGGCCGGGTCTTTGGTTCCCTTACTGCACTCTGTGTGTTGGCTCCTGCTGCATCAGCTAAGCTGCCGGCCCTGTCTCTTCCTGCGAGGTGCCGGTATGACAGGTAACTTGAGTCCTTTCTAACCCTCATCTCGGATGTCAGTTCCTGAACTCTCTTCATTGCTGTGTCTCCGGGCACAGTGTGGCTGAGGAACCTGGAATTCCCCACCTTCAGGTATTGACTGGCGGGACATTAGACCCTGCACAGTCTCGGATTCCGGTGTCCATTCTCTGCGCTTTCCTCTGGGGTGAGCACGATGTCGCTCAGCTCCCCAGGTGTTCCCGTGACTCTCCTAAGACCCTAGCCTTAGGCCTGGTACCGAGTCAGCGATCCTGGGGCAAGCTGTACAGCCTCAGTCCGCCAGGATGTCCTCCTCAGTCCTCCTAGCAACTAAACTTCTGTACCTAGGATGAGTCTAGCACAGCTCGATCCTCCCGGTACTCTTCACAGTCTTCTCGGGAACTGAACTGGCTGGCTCCGCCCCAGACCAGAATTTATAGGGGAGCTCACCCTGAACCCGGGCTTGGTCTTCCACTTCTGGTCTGGAGGCAGAATGTGTTGTTTGTGGTTTTCCTGCCTGATGAGAAGACCTGTTTGTTGCTTTCAGCGTGACACCACCACCTGGGGTCAGTGATGACACAGTGGCACTAAAACCCTGGGGTGCCACAACTGTTGTAACCTTCACAAAATTTAGTTTTAATATTTCTCTGTGCTACAGTTTCTAACAGTCTCTCTGTTCTCTAATTATGATCATAAATAAAAAATTGGGCACAATTGGATCCGACAAAAATCGGATGGCAATTAGGCCAAATCAGATCCGATCCTGTACCCATAGAATAACAAGGGGCCAAATCGTATCCGTGGCAGTCCATTTTAAAACGGACAGCCACGGATCCTCAAAAATCGCAGTGTGAAACCACCCTTACAGAGAAACCTTCAAATGTTGATCAGATTACATACATTGTGTCTGAAAAAAATCAAATAATCATAGGCTAGGGTCACACATCCGTTTTTTTTTTTTTAAAACCTGATCTGGTTTTGAGCTTTTAAAAAGCTCAAAACCGGATCAGGAAACGCTCCTCATAGGAGCCAGCGCTGCCCATAGATCTACTGTACATGGCCTCAGAACCTCGGACAGCACACATACAATAGCTATAGTATGCGCGCTTCTCTGAGGAGCCTGGCGCCTTCATTGATAAAACTGTACAGCAGCTGACAGTAGTCAGCTGCTGTACATAACTTATTCAAGCATTATATGCCCACCTGCGTGGGTGGAAGGTCTCTAGGGGGAGTGGGCACCTCCTAGAGACATTATAGAAACATTTATTAATAAAACTAAAAGTTTACACACTGCACAGAACACTTTGCTCATCCTTGCGGCAGCAGGGATGAGCAAACTATCCGGTAACCGGATTGCTCAGGATTACACATCCTGAGCAAACCGGTCACTGGATTGCGGCTTCAGCAATCCAGTTTCCAGATTGCTGCTTGTCGGAAGACAATTGCGTTCACCGCATCCGGATCTGGATGCGGTGAACGCAATCCTATATTCAAGTGTGACCCTAGCCTTACATTGTTCTCCAATTTGCCAGTGTATAGAGTTGGAAATGTGACTAGACATGTTGCACATAAAAGGGAGAATTTGCACATTTGTACATCTATCACTATATGTATGAGGTATCTCCTACTGAAGTACTAATGAAGTGTGAAAGCTGATTGCTGGTCTAATTGGAGATAATATCCATTCTCCCTTAAGCCATTTAATTGTCAATGACAACTTGACTGAGCTAACAGACCTTGAAGCCATAACACAGAATCTTATATGTGAACGTATGTTTTACAGCATGCTAATCAATTCCTATCCTCAATTAGTATAGCAATGTCCACACTCTTCTCAATAAGGCAAAGGTTACATGACATTATCAAAACCAAAAGGATCTATCTTTATATCTATCTGTCTGTTGCCCGTCTATTTTTATTATTATGCATTGCTTATATAGCACTTTAATATTTTTGTAGCACATTACATACATTATCATCCCTGCTCCCAATGGAGCTCACAATCTAAATCCCCTTTCAGCTTGTTTTACTGAGTTAATGGGGAACTCTGTGGAGATTAAACATTTTTGTATTGTCCCTTTCCTCCTACATGATGTAGCTAAACTGTCCACTACATTTCTATGAAGTTTAGATCTCTTAAAAACAATAACATCATATCTGCTCCTCAGCACTCACTCCTGTCTCAGGGGAAAATAGGTTACAGAGCAGATTCAGCCTCATGCTGCTGCAGAGAGCAAGGGGGTGTGGTGGCAGTTCAGGAGAGTCATGCAATACATACAGCAGGCATATAGAGTGTGGCAGACATGTACTAAGACTGGCTTTAGACTTGCGGACCCTCCGCAGCGTCCTGCGGAAGGGATCCGCAAGCTGACCGGAGCCCCTATGTTTATAATGGGAACGCACGGTGCTGCGCAAGTCTGTGCATGACAGGTGCGCTCCCATTCATTGCAATATGTGATTTGTACGCAGGCGGATGCCCGCGCACAAATCACACACTCTCGTCCGCACCAGGAACGCAACATGGAGGGTCCGCAAGTCTGAAGCCAGCCTAAGAGCATCAGAGATTGTAGCTACACCCCTCTGTTTTCACCATATGCCTGTTGTATGTATTGCTGTACTCTCCTGAGCAACAGTGACAGCTCTACAAATTGGCCATGTTCACACACAATTTGCGTTTTTTTTAGCACTCCTAAAACCACTTGCGTTTTTTTAAGAGTGCCAAAAAATGTGCCTTGTGTGTGTGAAAAATTCAAAACGTTTTTGCAACTAGTAATTTTTTTCACCAAACACCCAAATAACAAAAAACGCATGGCATAAAAATTTGTGTTTTTGCTGAAGGAATTTTTTTCCGTTTTCCTGCCGACCAAGGGGGGGGGGGGGGAAGGGGGTTTGGGGGGGTGGTGTTGCTATCATAAAATTTTTTTTTGTTCTTGATTATATAGGGGGGGTGCCCTTTCCAAAAACGCTACCGTTAATGCAGGTGTCTACATGTGCCCTGCGTTAACGCCTGCGTTTCCCATTGGGGCCCATGTTAAAAAACGCATGCGTTTTTGGGGAAACACACCTCCGTTTTTTTCCAGCACCCAAAAACTATGGGCTATGGGAAAAAAACGCAAGTGGCCCTGAAAAACGCATGTACACTCACATGTACCCTGCGTTAACGCACCTGCGTTTTTTTTCACACCCCAAAAAACGCAGAGATGGGCAAAAAAAACGCATGTGTGTGAACATGGCCATTGAAAGTAGCAATCCTAAAAGTCAAAATTAACTCTTTAATGATCCTTTCAATGTGATTTAGGATTTATGATATATCCAGGGGTGAACCTAGCCTCTCCGCTGCCTGAGGCGAACTTTTAAACGGCGCCCCTCCCCCAAACACAAGGACATCAGCACCATCACACGCCCATCTATGAATCACATAGAAGAATCCAGAATAAGGATCATTAATGGCAATGGCAGCTTGGCACAAGCTACAGTCATACAATGGTGGCTGCAGCCTTATAGCACAGGAGGCAGCACTGATTGCCACCTATTATCTATGGCACACACCTACAAAACTCTGGGCAGCTGCAATGTAATCACTGCCTGTCACTGACTAGTCAGACATGTCACCATGTGGCACCGTCCACACATACAGCGACCTGCAGTCTGAGCATCAACAAGCCGCCACTGCACTAAGCTGGTAAAATGGCGCGGCTCTCCAAACATACGACACCTCTTCCTGAAACACTTAGCCAATCACAAGCGGCTCACACGGGGCTGTCCGGAGCTAATACTATGTTTCCCTAAAAATAGGACACCGTCTTATATTAATTCTTGCCCCCAAAGAAGTGCGTTGTCTTATTTTCAGGGGACGTCTTATCTCCATGAAGAATTCATATTTATTGATGAACAAAAGAAATGAACATTTATTACATACTGTATAGTAATTATCACAGACCAGCATAACCAAACTGTGTCATCCATCATTCATCTGCAGCCTCCATCATCCCCCAATGTCCCCATGCAGCCTCCATCATCACCCAATGTCCCCCTGCAACCTCCATCATCACCCAATGTCCCCTTGCAGCCCTCATCATGCTTCCGCAGCCCCCATTATCTCCCAATATACCCATCATCCATCTACAGCCCCCATCATCCCCCAATATTCCCCTGCAGCCTCCATCATCCATCTGCAACCTCCATAATCTCCCAATATCCCAATAATTCCCAGAACAGCACCCCATAAACTGCACGGTACTCCTATATACAGAACAGAAGCCCAATATACAGTACAGCAGCCCTATAAACAGCACAATACCCCCATATACACCACCACCATATACGGCACAGCACCCCCATATACGGCACAGCACCCCCATATACACCACTCCAGCCCCATGTACAGCAGCCCCACAAACAGTAGAGCACCCTGATATACAGCAGAGCCCTCCATATACAGCACCCCGACATACAGCAGAGCCCCCCATATACAGCAGAGCCCCTATATACAGAGCTCCCCCATATACAGCTCCCTTATATACAGCAGAGCCCCCCATATACAGCACCCCCATATACAGCAGAGCTCCCTCATATACAGCACCCCAGCCCCATATACAGCAGAGCCCCCCATTTACAGTACCCCAGCCCCATATAAAGTACCCCAGCCCCATATAAATCACCCCCATATACAGCACTCCTGCCCCATATACAGCAGAGCCCTCCCATATACAGTACCTCAGCCCCATATACAGCACCCCCACATACAGCAGAGCCCCCCATATATAGCACCTGGATTCCAGATGAACACAGGGTCACTTGATGCAGAGAAAGAATGACTGCTGGACTGACCAATATGTCACACTCCCTGGCTGGAGGGGGCGGACGCTGAGGATGCAGAGCCAATTGCTGCTGTATTGAAAGTAAAAGCAGCCAGGAGCCTCCTCCCTCCCCAGTCCCAACCGCAGCTGCTCCACACAGTCACTGACAACACACACAGGATTGCAGGAGCACGGCAGCATGTAATCTGACTGCTCTGCCGCCCCCTGTCTTCTGGGACTCATCGCCGCCTGAGCACAGTGCTCATATTGCCTTATTAATGATGCGGCCCTGGATATATCAGAACCCCAATCTGCAGACACTATATTTTGGGGTGATTGCCCCTCATCAGTGCAAAGAATGGAATCTGATATGGCTGTGTGAGGGACTATGACAAGGTCACAGAGATAGCTATTCTCTTTATGGAGATTATGCATACATTCTTGCAGTGAGGAGACTTTTAGCCGCAATGTTTCTTTGTAAAATATGCAAAGTGTCTCTTTAGTAGGAATTAGATGAACTCTAGTGCCACCTATTGAAAGTAGCAATCCTAAAAGTTAAAATTGACTCTTGTGAGGCATGTCGGCGCTATGGCACGTGGCTGACATGACTCACATGGGCCCCGAGCTGTGCACTCAGCGGTTAACAGCATTTGGACCTGTGTGAATGAATTAATTACTTTGTTAGACCTGACCAGTATACAGTGGGTTAACAGCTAAAGGGGTTGATGAGACCAATGAGCAGCCTCCAAGAGAGCAGTGTGTGCTAATGGCTGACAGTTCCCAGGTGTGGGTGTGTCAAGTGGGTGTGGCAGGTGAGATATAGTTGCCTAGGCCTGTGTTTGGAGAGAGAGACCAGACATGATCCTCTGAGGGAGAGAACGTGTCTCAGAGGGGTCCGGTCTCCTTTGGGGGATGAGGCAGGATGCCTGGCTCTCCCTGCCGGAGACGTCAGTCCCTCTGTGCCATATGAAGCCTGTGGCCAGACCAAGAGGTTAGTGGAGCACCTAAGTATATGGGGGTCCTGGCTGAACTTGCAGGGGGCTCACTCTGACAATGTTGGTGAGGCTGCTGTCCGGGATCTCTGCCTGTGTTGGTGGGGCTTGGAGGCAGCCAGGCATCATGGGCAGGGTGAGGAGACCTTGGGGGACGCTTTGACTGCTTAGGAACTCAGGTGGCTCACAACCTGGTCTGGTCCTGAGAAGGCTGAAGTCCATGCTGGACTGTATGTGTGTGGTCTAGCCCTGAGAAGGCTGACGTCCATGGAAGTCCATGAGGGACTGTGGATGTGGTCCTGTTGACCTATGTATGAGATGTGCGATGCCGTGTGGCATGTGAGACTGAGGATGTCTCAAAGGCCAGATAGCCGTAACCGCCATTGGGATCGACTGTGAGGTCGTGAGGGTCCCATTGACCTCATGTGAGGTGTGTGGACGCTGTATGCAGTGTAGAAGCCTGTATGAAACTGGGATAGCCTCTGTAAGCTGTATGGGCCCTGTGAGGGGCTGGAGTCCATGTGTATGTGCCATGTGAGAGGCTGAGGATGTCTAGAAGGCACAGTGGACTGTGTAATGTAAATGATGCCAGGCGGGCATAGCCGCCATTAGAGCCAGACTGGGTCTGTAATGGTCGGTAAGGGATGCCTTAAGGTCCTGGGGATCATATGTAATGTAAATAATGCCAGGCGGGCATAGCTGCCATTTAGAACAGACGGTGATGTCAATATGTTCTGTTGATTATGTACAGTATAAATGTAAAGTGTAGCTAAAGGCAGGCGGATGTAACCACCATAGCAGCTGTCATTAGTACTCTTGAGATTCTATGAAGAGGTGGTTACTGCTCCTGGTTAATGTGTGATGTTATGTTACTATGTGTATAGCGTTCTATGTAAAGTGTTTTATGTTTACCATTAAGGTGATCATGTAAATGCGTGAGTAGTACGCGGTTTATGATAAAAAAAATAATAAACTGCTGTTAATGCTGCGCTACACATGGTTGTTGGTGCCATTTATGCTGCCAAGCAAACCCCCTAGCCATGCGCTACCTCACACTCTTTAATGAGTTATTCAATATGAGTTATGCCAAACATACAGACACACTGTCCTCTCAGCTCAGGAGAGATGTGCGATACATGCAGCATGCATATTGAGTGGGGGCTAACATATAGTGTGAGCATCAGAGCTGGTGGCATGCCCTTATCACATACCCCTTCTCTCACTATATGCCAGCCCCCACTTTATATGCATGCTGTATGTATTGCATGACTGTATGCATTGCATGACTGAGAGAACAGCGTGTATGTTTGTGCAGCTGTCCCTGTTAGCTCAGGAGAGAACAGCAATACATACAGCAGGCATATTGAGTGTGGGATGGCATATATTGAGAGCATGGGACTGACGCCCATGCCTCCTGTTCATTACACTAGCAAGAAGTATGAGGGGGGCTGGAATGTAGGATGATCATAGAGCTCCTGGCGGCCATACCTCCACCACACCCCACTGTTCTTAGCAGCAGCTTGAGACTTCTGCTCTATAACATACTGATCCCTGAGGGAGGGCTGAATACTGAAGAGCAGATATGATTTTATCTCCTGAGGTGACCGTTTAGGGAACCATGGTGGCTGTTAACCATAGCAGGTACCATGGTTACCTGAGCTGTCCTTGGGTGACCTCAGGAGTCTCCACTGACTGGACTGAAGCTGGCGGCTCATTCATTCATTATTTGGAGGCTGCGCTAACAGGACACTGTGTTCTTCACTTCAGCCTGCAATCAAGAACACATCGCAGAGGATCAAGGATGGATATGAGGAAGCAATAAAGATAGTGTCCAGATACGTATTTGTATTTTTATTTCTAATAAAATGTTTTCTCTTTGTGTTGTGTCTTCTTTACTATGTACCAAGGTAGAGAATACCCTGCATACACAAATGTGCACACTGAAATAATGTTAAAAAATTACAACCTATGTCATTTTTTAATATTTTTTCAGTGTTTACATTTATATATGCAGGGTCTTTCTCTGCCTTGATTGATGCTCTTGAACTTGCATTATGTGGCTCCCTCTTTTGATTTTTTGCTGTGCATTCCCTCCTCCTATATAAATGTTCTTTACTATTTACTTGAAATTCTTAATGGCCAGGTCTAACATTGGATCCACATTAAAAATTTTGGGCTTAATGCCAGCTGTCAATACAAAGCTGCCTTAACCCCTTATTACCCAGTTTGCCTCTGCTGCTTGACAACAGAAAGAGGCGGCGGGTAATAAGCAGGCAGCAAGCCTGGCAAACTACATCATTGATGCTGCAAAATCCCTGATCCTGACGCATTGACAATCTGCTATTATACCTACTACGCCACAACAGTACCATGAAATAGATTTGCTCTACTACTTAGCAAAGCTAGCTGTAGCAGTTTCTCATAATTCAAACAAGTTCAGAGAGACCTGGCTACACTGGATTAGTTTTAGAACTCATCCAAATTACTACCTCCAACCCGCCTCATAATTTAATTCTCTTAACACCACCCAAGGTACTACCCTCCTCCCCTCTCTCCCTCCCCCTCTCTCTTTCTTTTTGCGCACCCCCCTCTTATCTTATGTTATGTCATACTTTCTTGGTTATTATGTTAGGCATACAGAAATTGCCTCATCTACAAGCCTTTAACATTTATGAACCCCTAAGTGTGGTATCATTTGCACACTAGACATCAAGCTAAATAATAAAACAATAAACCCATGCTCTCTGCAACTTTGCAACTCTGCAGAAACATCACACTTAAGGTACTGTTAGCCGTTGCAACATCTCAGCGATGTAGGAAGTGATGCCGCAGGTGCGCACTCACTTCCAACATCGCAGCCTTGGTATCACACGGCAAGATTTTGCCTGAGATGCCGTGGCAATGTTGCCGCCAATGCTGAGATTAGGCTGTATCGTCGGCAACATCGCTATTCACCAAATCGCTGGGGCAAGATCGACAGGTTTTTGAACATGTTCAAAAAACTGGCAACTTGCAACCAGCGATTTATCGCAGTTGCATCATGCTGTTACACAGCACGATGCTCCAGCAATGTTGCTGCAACTTCGCTGATTCAGCAAAATTACAGCGATGTTGCATTCAACATCATGCTTTGTAACAGTACCTTTAGCTTACCCAATCCTGAAAACACCCACCCCGAATCTGAGGCGAAATTTTCTGCATCATCCAGGACCATGTGAGACAGAAGCATCAAGAACACACAGTGCCTTATCTATTCCTGTTAAACCAGATTAGTTCTTGTATTGGTTTGCGTACTCTTTACTATTTTATCTGTATTAACTGCTTTATTAATATTGTATATTTAACCTTGCAATCAAATGAACATTGAAAGAAAGGAAGAGGCAGGTAAAGTGCCAGGAAATTAAGTTCTTATGAATACGACAATTTCTGGGGTGGCTGCAGGATGCTATTCTATAGCGCTGGGGGCCACTAACGATCGACCCTCCCCCCACTGAGAATACCAGCCCTCAGCTGCCTACTTTATCCTTGTTTGACAATTAAATATAAGGTGGAACCAAACGCTTTTTTTCCCATTATTTACCTATTTTTCGTCAGGTTACACAGCTGCCATCACACAGAAAAGAATCCCACTGTGCCCAGCCATGTTGTTTAATGTTTTTTTTGCAGCACATTTTGAGAAGCTGCATGTCTATCCTGAAGTCAGCAGTCTATGAAAGATCTGAAGTGTTGTGCCAACATGTTTTTTTTTAAATTTAATTACAGATTAGCTGCAGATTTTGGGGCAGAGAAAAGAAACCTGAATCATATGTGCAATGAAACAAAAAACTATGTTGGAACCGCACTTCTGACCTGTCCTACACTTTGATGCAAATTCTCAATCTGCATAAATAAAACATCAAACAACACACCGTGGGCACAGAGTCTGAGAGAGTCCAGGGAGAGCTGCAGTTTTCGTGAAAGGGCTCAAGGATTCTTCATGCCCCGTGGCTACTACTACTGCGCTGCAGAAGCGGATCCATCCAGACTATTTTTAATGTCTGGGTTTGGGAGCTGACTTGACCCAAAACTTGAGTCTGGACCCCAAACCTGGACTTTACAGTTATAAAACGGTGGCAGTAAGGGCTGCAAGGCAGTAAAAGAAAGCGAAACAGTGATAATACTTACTGAGGAGAGTGCGCTTGTAATACCACTTCTGGGTCCTGCTCATAAAATTGTGGTTTATCCACTGGACTCTACCTCCAACAGCCAATCACAGATGCCCATTCTTTGTGACTCATCTGTGGTTGGTTGGCAACAAACCTGCCATTATGGAGATGTAGAAATAAATAACTTAAAAACATTTGTGTTGGGGTCCCCTATATTTTTTATTCTCTGCGCAGATAAAGCAGACATCTACAGGCTGCCACACCCAGCTACCCGATTTTACCTTGGCTGGCAATAAAAAATACAATAAGGCCCACTATTGTTTTACAAATTATTTAAATAAATAATTAAAAAAAAATGCATGGTCTCCACTCTGTTTTGCAAGGTAAGTTAAAACCTGGCAGCTGGGGGCTGGTATTCTCAATGTGATGAGACCTATAGTTATTGGGCTACCCAAGATGCAGAATAGCAGCCCCAAGCCACCACAGAAATTTGAACATTCATTAGAATCACTAATTCCTGCCATTTTATTCCTGATGCAGTGTCTTCAGGGTAATAGAAGGGTTAATGACAGCTGAATATTGAAAGCTGTCATTAAGCACTAGATCAATTGATTGAAACACAGTGCCTGGCTAACACCCTATTACATGAGACATTGAGGTCTGTGGAAGGGGTAGGAGCCCCGAAACGGAGATCCGTCATCTCTGCTGTCTCTGCACCCCCTCCCTCCTGAGTGGGACCCTGGAATGAGGGTACCCAAATAAAGCACCTTTGAAACACGCCCGGTGAGTGCCGCTATCTTTTTTCTTTTTATGCTATTATTGATGTGATATATAGCGGGCACCCAGAGGCGGCCAGCAATGCCCCACCTCGCACATATACCCATATGAAAAAATAAGCACTTCTCCTAACTTAGCAGTGCCCAGTGAACGGACTTTTTTTGATTATTGAACACCCTATTACATGGCTTAACTATTTGATTAGGTGCGCTGCTTGGAATCCTCTTAGTACTCCACAGAGGTACAAGGCTCTTGTATAAAAGGTCACATTTGATGGACCTGGCTGCATCCTAGAAAAAATATAAAATGTACAGAAAAAGATGTAAAATATATATCAAGTATTGTTTCATATTTTGGCCAAAATACGCAAGCTCGCAACTCATGCCAAGGGTCATCACTGTCTTCTAATTCGCTACACTATAGTAAAATAAAAGGCATAACAATGGAAAATAAAAATAAAATGCAGAGTTGTATCTTTGCTCGTGCATCCCTTTAATCAGCTTGTCCAGCCCCACCAATCTGATGATACTTATCCTAATGATAATAATATGACATTTCTTGAAACCTCCCCTTAGTTTTATTGTAATGTGCACTGAGTGGCGAAATGCTTCAACACAATCCATGATTGAGGACTTTGTCAAACCTACTGAGTGTAGTCAGCTTGTAGCCCGGCAGCACTTTCTGCATGGAAAATGGAAATATTTAGCTAAAGAGCTGAAGAATGTGTGCCTACGCCACACCACTTTTTCTGAAATGGCAATATTGTTACACTACAAGACTAGTGCAATTGCATTGAGAAATATTTTCCCATGGCCTTTCTCGAACTCCTATGGAGAAACAATGAAAACTTATCATTGCATTATTGCTAACAGTGCCACATGACACAAATACCTCTGCTACACTGATAAATAACTATACTACTCTTGCATTATTGCCATGAACGGAATGTCTAGGTAGTGCTACTTGTAGTTTAGTCTAAAAGGTCAAGCACCTTCCATGAGTTACATCTCCTTAGCTTAATGCATACTGATGTACATGTACCTGGAATACACATCTAAATATATATATTTATATGTTATATAGTGCGTTTGTGAATATATATATATATATATATATATATATATATATATACCCTATATATATACTTGCTATGTGTATTTTGAAGTAAGATGAGGGAAAGGTACAGCATGCATTGAGTTTATTATTCATTGGAAAAAATGTCTTATAATCTACAATTCGGAAGCAGAAAAAAATGATTTCCTGCAATGGTATTCACAAGCGCTCTGCCTTCATCACAATATAATCATAATAACTGAAGCAGGTTTTCCTGTGGGATTATACCTCTGTGTGATTTAATCCTTAAATTTGTTTGGCTTTCATCCCCCGGAGAAGACAGATTTCAGTTATAAAGTATTCTTGCTTCAAATATCAGACGAGGCACCATGCATCTATAATCTTTCCCAAGATTTGCAAAGCCTAGGGCATGAGGTGAGATCAACTGTAATACTCCGGCTGTACTTTATCACTTCATTTCAGGGACTAATAAAAACGCATACACACTCACACGCTCGCACATGTGGGGAGGAGCCAGCTATTTTAATGGATTATTCTCTATTCAACGTTCGATACAGTGGAGACTGAAAACTGCTCTACAATTAAAGGCAGTAATAGTTTTCCGAGGCTTTCTGCAACGGAGGGAAAGATAGGGCTCAGAGTATATCAGTCAATGTGTATAGAAATATGCTTAGAATTCACCAAGTATATGGCGAGAGTAAGAGGCCTATATTTTGTATGATAATGTGAAGCACATGTAAATAACACTGTTTGGATATGTAGAAGTAATAACCTCCTTATCACTTTACACTTCTGTAGAGCAAATATTGGAGAATAAGAAGCATACCTGCAGCTCAAAGACATGAAACGAGCTAACATTTACTTTTATATCACATACTAAATTGCAGCAATGAACAAATGAGACAAAAAGCCCATTGCTGTCAGCCATAATTCCATGACATGATACTCATTTTCACACTTAATATTGGAGCCGGCATAGTTTCATTTGTCAGGGATTTACACGGATTTTATGGATTTAAGACTTGAGGACAAAACTTCAAACCAACATAATGGCCATGTTTTAGAGTCATTTTAGTCCTTGGCTCTGTTGCCTTTTGGCAATGAGTCTCCATTGGGGGCCGAGTACAATTTAGTGCCAGTCTGTGTTGGCCACTTTACACGTCCCGATATCGGCGTTGAATGGTGTAAATGTCCAATACGATGCACGAACGATGCCAAAACGATATCGGGGAAGAAATGAGCCTGCTCTCCAACGGGCCGATATTGGATGGACAATGTGGCCGGATTGTGCTGTGTGAAAGCCCAACAATGATGTGGAGTACAACTTCCCCTATTCTCTCCCATGTTAAATGGTCGTTCCTGGGTCGCCCGTACAAGGGGGCGTACACATTGCAGTTGCGTTGCCTGCCGATATCGCGCTGTGTTACATCTCCTATGCGATCTTGGAATTCTGCCCAGAAAAAGCGCGCTCCCGCGTCGTTGTATCCAACATCGGCCCGATGTTGGGACGTGTAAAGTGGCCATGTGTTTTTTCCCCTATAATATAATAATCCTGGAACATCTTTTCTTATACAGTACCTTTGTGCTGTGCTGTTCCTCTGTTACTCCTATATTAGTGGTTTATTGATAAATTGACAATGTGGCGTTACCAGTTGAGGGTGAACCTACACATTCTGACATTGTCCAATCACTGCTAATAATGCAAGAATTTTAACAGACAAACAATTTTTAATGGTAATACCCAGCTCATATGATCTTAAATGGAATAACAGTGTAACATCACAACACAGAGTTGATTCTGAATTGGTTATAATGAATTCCAGTTCTTACTAAAACAGATCAGGACATAATGTCTTCTCTATATCATTCTTACAATGTGGGTTCAAGTCTGCTTCATTAAAGGATTATTTTCAAGTTGTATCTTGAGCAGAAAAAAGCAGTCTCCTTACCTCTTTGATGCTGAGGCAGAAAGTAGACAATCTAGTCTGTAGCTTTCTCCTATTAGTGAGCTTATGCTACTAGGACACAATAATGGTCTATCAGTTCTGAAATCTACACTGTTATCACTAAATTCTGATGCTGGGGGCTAATGATTTTGCCAGACTGATAGCAGCTTTGTCAGGAGCTAAAATGAAAAGGGAAGTAAGCAGCTAACAGTTGTATAGAAAACAATGGTCTGAAAAGATTGCTGGCATCTCAGGAGTTATTTACTCAGCTTTGACTGAAGCGACTGCATTTGGTCAGACTCTGGTGGTCAAGTGCCTTGAAAACGAGCTCTACACTATGTGAGATAAAAGCATGAGAATAACACAGATAAAAAAAAAGGAAAATCAATTGCAAACTGGCTTATTTCCATGATGTCTAACTAAATAAAGCAATTTAAGAACATGAAACCCTAGGAAGAAGACATGTGAAAAAAAACCAAAAGGAGCGCCAATGGTGAAGATCTGTGTAAATTAGGAGTTTAAAAGCAAAGTACTCGCACAAGTAAGGTGTAGGCTTCCAGGTGAGGGAGAGGACCATTCAGTCGGAGAAGCTGCGGGAAGTTTCCTCTGGTGTTGGTCACATAACCGGGACTGTGTGACCGCTAGGAGCGTTCCGTGGTGATGTCACGGCAGATCCTTTAGTCTATGGATAATTGCGATTGATCTCGTAGCTGTTCCCATTGCTCTCCCCGAAGGGAGATAAGCTTATCAAAGATAGGGAAAAGGTATGCGGTGTTAGGGAGCACTCAAAGATACAGGATGCCTCTGGCCCTGCTGCATCCTATATCTTTGAGCGCTCCCTAACACCGGATACCTTTTCCCTATCTTTGCTAGGAAGGAGACAGACACAGTTTATCTGTGCTTCTGACTTCTCTGGGTTAGATTTCATACAACTCAATGATGTAATGGTGATCACATTGCTTACGGTCTTCCAGGTATATAAGAGCTGCTTTGATCCAGATCAGCTTTGCAAGTGACTTCTAGTAAAGGAAGAAGCTGTTTTTTATTTTATGCTATATCAAGGGCTTTAAGTAACAAAAAAAAAAATGAATGGCCCTTGGAAGTGTTTCTTATCCACTAATGGAAAGCATTATGTAACAAGTACATGGAAATATAAAATATAAGTAAAAAAAGTAATACACTTTGCCACAAAAAGCCCCCCCCCCATAAAAAACAAGCTATTATTTAAACACATACTTTATTGCATAGGTATTACAAGAAAATCATGAATACTACATTTATTAGATATGCAGGTGACTGTAATAACATACAGAACTAGTTTGATGGGATATTTAGCGTAAAACATAAACAAAATAAAAAATAAGCAAAAATATATTACCGTATATACTCGTGTATAAGCCGACCCGTGTATAAGCCGACCCCCCTACTTTTGCCCCCAAAACCTGGGAAAATCTATTGACTCGCGTATAAGCCGAGGGTGGACCCCAGCACAGGTATACAGCCCCCAGCAGTGGTATACAGGCCCCAGCAGTATGATATACAGCAGGCCCCAGTGGTATATACAGCAGCCCCAGTGGTATTGCAGCCCCTATATACAGCAGCCCCAGTGGTATTGCAGCCCCAGTGGTGTATACAGCAGCCCCTATATACAGCAGCCCCCAGTGGTATATACAGCAGCCCCAGTGGTATTGCAGCCCCTATATACAGCAGCCCCAGTGGTATTGCAGCCCCAGTGGTGTATACAGCAGCCCCTATATACAGCAGCCCCAGTGGTATTGCAGCCCCAGTGGTATTGCAGCCCCTATATACAGCAGCCCCAGTGGTATTGCAGCCCCAGTGGTATTGCAGCCCCAGTGGTATTGCAGCCCCTATATACAGCAACCCCAGTGGTATTGCAGCCCCAGTAATGCAGGGCCCCTATATACAGCAGCCCCAGTGGTATTGCAGCCCCAGTGGTATTGCAGCCCCTATATACAGCAGCCCCAGTGGTATTGCAGCCCCAGTAATGCAGGGCCCCTATATACAGCAGCCCCAGTGGTATTGCAGCCCCAGTGGTATTGCAGCCCCTATATACAGCAGCCCCAGTGGTATTGCAGCCCCAGTAATGCAGGGCCCCTATATACAGCAGCCCCAGTGGTATTGCAGCCCAGTAATGCAGGGCCCCTATATACAGCAGCCCCAGTGGTAGTATATAGGCAGCCCCAGTAATGCAGGGCCCCCCCCCCTCATGCTCCGGTCACCTGTAAAGCAAATTATACTTATCAGTGCCCGCTGCCGTCCGCGCCCGCATCTGCCGACATCCCGATCCTCCGTCTTCATGCATCTTCTTCCTGTTTCCTGTGCGAGTCGCCGGTAATGACGTCATTGCCTGCGACGCGCACAGAAGCAGGAAGAAGATGCATGAAGATGGAGGATCGCATGTCGGCAGCGGCGGGCGCGGACGGCAGCGGGCACTGATAAGTATAACTTGCTTTACAGGTGACCGGAGCATGAGGGGGGGGCCCTGCATTACTGGGGATGCGGGGGCTGCTTTATACCGCTGTATACAGCAGCCCCCGCACTGACTCGCGTATAAGCCGAGGGGGGTAATTTTCAGCCCAATTTTTGGGCTGAAAAACTCGGCTTATACGCGAGTATATACGGTAATATAAATAATACCTTAATTTATAGAGTGGCTGAAATAAATGTTAAACCTGTCACTAATTTTCTAAGTAAATAATGGTCTAAAGATGCTATTAAGATGACTTTCGGTGGCTTCACACTGCGGCGTGATCCGGTCCGGGACTGTCAGGGGTGACAGCCCCGGACCAGGTTTTGGCCCCATAGTATCCTAAAGGGGCCGGATGGAGCCGGATGGCAGAAAACTGCATGCAACGTTTTTGGATCCGGCAGAAAAATCCCACTTCTCCCGGATTCATCCGGCGAGATGGCAGCCGGATGGCAGATAACTGCCATCCGGCTCCATTCGGCCCCATAGGATACTATGGGCCAAAACCCGGTCAGGGGCTGTCACCCTGACAGCCCTGGACCGGATCACGCCGCAGTGTGAAGCCAGCCTTTCTCATCAGATGTTGGTAACAACCTATCATATTCACACAGACAAAGAAATCAAACTATAGATGTCAATACATGTAGTAATATGTAATGATGATAAATGACAATGGGAAAGGTATTGAACACATGAAGAAAGAGAGGTGCAAAAAGCCAAAGAAAGTCATGACACCAGAAACCTATCAGTATTTAGATAGCAATCCTGCCACTCAGTGAAAGTTAATATCAGCTGCTTTGGTATAACTGATGACCTATAAAAAGGTGTCTTATTACTAATGTGCCTCATAAGAAACATCTTGTGGCGGCGTGTGAAGAGGGTGCGTTGACCGTTTGTAACCGTTTGTGCGTGCTCGTGCACGTCAAGTAGCGGATTGTATCCATCCTGTTGTAGCGGCGTGTAAAGGTACCTTAAGGCTACTTCCGTCAGGATGTAACGGTATGCACGTCACATCCTGGCTGAAGTAGCCTCTACACCCACTGTGGGTGTTCTAATATGGTCGCCCGCACACACACTAATACACATACACACTCACATAGAAACACACAAACACACACACTCACATGCACACTCCGCTATACTTACCACCGTTCCTGCGTCTTCCCTGCCGCCTGGCTCCTGAGTCCTCCGTTCTGCTGACATGTCGCCGGTCCCCCCGGAGGACTGGATCCAATATGGCGTCCGGGAAGTCTCGCGAGACTTCCCGGACGCCATATTGGATCCAATCCTCCGGGGACAGCGACATGTCGGCAGAACTGAGGACTCAGGAAGCAGGAGGCAGGGAAGACGCAGGGACGGTGGTAAGTATAGCGGAGTGTGTGTGTGTGTCCATCTGCCTACCGCTGACCACTCTGCCCACCACTGACCACTCTGCCCACCGCTGACCACTCTGCCCACCGCTGACCACTCTGCACTGCGCTGACCACTCTGCCCACCGCACTGCTGCGCTGACCACTCTGCCCACCACGCTGCTGCACTGACCACTCTGCCCACCGCACTGCTGCGCTGACCAGTCTGCCTACCGCGCTGCTGTGCTGATCACTCTGCCCACTGTGCTGCTGCGCTGACCACTCTGCCCACACAGCGCTGCTGCGCTGACCACTCTGCCCACCGCACTCACTGCTAACCACTGAGCCAGCGCGCAGTGCTAACCACTGAGTCGGTCAGCCGAGTTTTTTTTCCGCACTTGCCGCACCTGCCGCAAGTCCCCCTATACTTTCTATGGGAAAAACCGCAACCGCGCCGCAAGTGTATCGGTTATGCGGCAAACGCGGCAGATGCGGTTTTTTCACCGCATCTGCCGCGAATTTCAAAAAACGCTGATGTGAAAGGGCCTTTAGTTTCTACATCTTCTAGAAAATCACAGTGCCTTAATTTGCTTTTACGGGCAGGGTAACAAAGTGCTTTATTTTTATGAACTGTTCAGGAATTTCTAGACAGTTGGCAACTCAGTCCATAATATATCAGACAGTGGAGTGAAAAGAATTATCAGAAGAAATAATTGGCAAAGAGCCAAAAACCACCTGTGAAGAGCAACAGAAAGACCTGGAATCAGCAGGTACAATTGTTTCAAATAATACATTAAGTAATGTACTCATCTCCATTGTCTGTATGCACAATCACCATACAAGACTCCATGGGAAAATGTACCAAGGCATTGTTGATAAAAATCTGCTGCCATCTACCAGGATGATGAAGATGAAACGATGGTGGACATTTCAACATTTCAACAAGAAAATTATCCCAAACACTCAGCCAAGGAAGCTCTCATTTGGTTTCAGACAAAGAAAATAAAGCTGCAAGAATGGACCAGCCAGTCACCTCACATGAATCCAGTTAAAAGTTTATAGAAGGAATTAAACTTCAGATTTCTTACAAGGAGCTTATAGAACCTTCAAGAATGGAAGAGTGTTTGTGTGGAAGAATGGTACAAAATCCCACCTGGTCAATGCATGCAACTGGTTTCTCCACATAAGAGGCATCTTGAATCTGATATCACCAGCAAAGGCTTTTGTGCAAAATATTAAATACATTTCAGTTCAATACTCTTCCCCTGTCATTTCTCATTATTACACATGACATCATTAAACCTATGGACATCTGTAGTGTAATTCTTTTGAGTGGGTGGATTGAATAGGTTGTTACCAACATCTAGTGAGAAATTAATGCACCTTTGAAAATATATTTACTTAAATATGTGACATCATGTACTTAATACTTATTTCACCACTGTATGTACATTAGAGATGAATGGATGTGACAAATTCAAATTAGCTATGTAATGAGGATTTTCCTGGGAAATTTAATTTATAGCAAAGTTATTGCACACCCAGAGCATAGTAAACCTAAGATGTGAAAAAACAAACAAACAACTACAAAAAAAACATATATTCACTCATCGCTCACCATCTGGTCCTCAGAGCTGCCAATTCTTGCCCCAACCAGAAACTGCATCTCATAGCTTGATCACTCTAGGCCTGGAGTTCTGGCTCTGACCAAGACTTTTAGGTCACTTCTTGTTGCATGTTGTGGAAATGCGTTGGTCGCAAGGGTAGGGGTACTTGGACATTCCGGGGCATCAATCTTTGGTTCAGGGTGGCCTCCCCAGAAGCTGTGGCCCTAACCAAGCATGTTAAAGGGGGAAGTTAAAGGGGGAAAAGTTTGTCATGACACCATCTGAGGTGTCTGGTCATACTGGACCAGTGCAGCTTGTAATGGTCCCCAGGGGCTAGGTGTTGTGGCAGCTTGATGGAGCACTCCACTCAGACAGAGCAGGCCCCTGGGATGTAGTGAAAGTGGTGATGTAGATGATGGTGGTAGAAGTTGTTGGTGCAGGAAGGCACAGGAAGAAGTAGGCAGACACAGGGGGTTTCCAGTTCTTACTGGTCACCTTTACTTGCAGTTTAGTGCAGAAACAACCCAGCTGAGGTACTGTATTCTCCAAGGTTGCAGCTTAGCCAGTCCACCTCACTGAGACACAAAGTATAAGACCTTTCCTTGCTGCCCATTACTGTCTGACACTTTGCTACTCCCTTCCTTTTTAGTGTCCTGGTGGTTACAAGTTCCAAAGCAGATGACTATGGGTCCTGCAAGTTTCTGCCTTGCAAGTCCTCTTGACCCTCTGCAGTTCCTTCACCTGGGAGAGCCCGCCTTGGTGGCCACTGCACGTGAAGTTCAGTGACCTCCAGTTTCTCAGCTGGTCCTGAAGAAACCCAGTCCAAATTGGGGCGGGAGCTCCTGTGCACCTCATTCCTCCAGCCATCTGCAGATTCGGGTCCTGAGGCCTGGAGATTAGCAACTGACTTTATTGCATGAGTCATCACCCAAACCACCATCAATACAGTAGGACATCACCAGAACTGCCATCAGTAAAATAATGCATCACCAGAACCACTGTCAGTACATGTATACATTGCCAAGCTTAGTAGAGCAATCAAGTGCAGTGTCAAGTTAGTTCCATATACAATTGTATTGCATTAACCTACAATTCCCAGTATGCCCTTAGCAATGGTAAGGAGATGTTGAAAGTTGTTGTTACAAACCTTCATCATGCGGACCAGATAGGAACCACAATACTGATTAATCGCAGATAGTTACTTTGTTAAACATATGAAGAGTAACAACTTTTGGAAGGTATCTTATACAGTGTTGGCCAAAAGTATTGACACCCCTGCAATTCTGTCAGATAATACTCAGTTTCTTCCTGAAAATGATTGCAATCACAACTTATTTGGTATTATTATCTTCATTTAATTTGTCTTAAATGAAAAAACACAAAAGAGAATGAAGTAAAAAGCAAAACATTGATCATTTCACACAAAACTCCAAAAATGGGCCAGACAAAAGTATTGGTACCCTCAGCCTAATACTTGGTTGCACAACCTTTAGCCAAAATAACTGCGATCAACCACTTCCGGTAACCATCAATGAGTTTCTCGCAATGCTCTGCTGGAATTTTAGACCATTCTTCTTTGGCAATCTACTCCAGGTCCCTGATATTTGAAGGGTGTCTTCTCCAAACTGCCATTTTGAGATCTCTCCACAGGTATTCTATGGGATTCAGGTCTGGACTCATTGCTGGCCACCTTAGAAGTCTCCAGTGCTTTCTCTCAAACCATTTTCTAGTGCTTTTTGAAGTGTGTTTTGGGTCATTGTCCTGCTGGATGACCCATGACCTCTGAGGGAGACCCAGCTTTCTCACACTGGGCCCTACATTATGCTGCAAGATTTGTTGGTAGTCTTCAGACTTCATAATGCCATGCACACGGTCAAGCAGTCCAGTGCCAGAGGCAGCAAAGCAACCCCAAAACATCAGGGAACCTCTGCCATGTTTGACTGTAGGGACCGTGTTCTTTTCTTTGAATGCCTCTTTTTTTCTCCTGTAAACTCTATGTTGAAGCCTTTGCCCATAAAGAGAGAACATTCTTCCAAAACGTTGTAGGCTTTCTCAGGTAAGTTTTGGCAAACTCCAGCCTGGCTTTTTTATGTTTCGGGGTAAGAAGTGGGGTCTTCCTGTGTCTCCTACCATACAGTCCCTTTTCATTCAGACGCGGACGGATAGTACGGGTTGACACTGTTGTACCGTCGGACTGCAGGGCAGCTTGAACTTGTTAGGATGTTAGTCGAGGTTCTTTATCCACCATCCGCACAATCTTGCGTTGAAATCTCTCGTCAATTTTTCTTTTCCGTCCACATCTAGGGAGGTTAGCCACAGTGCCATGGGCTTTAAACTTCTTGATGACACTGCGCACGGTAGACACAGGAACATTCAGGTCTTTGGAGATGGACTTGAGATTGCTCATGCTTCCTCACAATTTGGTTTCTCAAGTCTTCAGACAGTTCTTTGGTCTTCTTTCTTTTCTCCATGCTCAATGTGGTACACACAAGGACACAGGACAGAGGTTAAGTCAACTTTAATCAATGTCAACTGGTTGCAGGTGTGATTTAGTTATTGCCAAACACTGTTAGGTGCCACAGGTAAGTTACAGGTGCTGTTAATTACACAAATTAGAGAAGCATCACATGATTTTTCTAACAGTGCCACCCCCGTTTTTATGTTTGGTGTGGAATTAGATCCAATTTGACTTTAGGACAATTCTTTTTGTGTTTTTTTCATTGAAGACAAATTAAATGAAGATAATATTACCAAAGAATTTTTGATTGCAATTATTTTCAGGAAGAAACTGAGTATTATCTGACAGAATTGCAGGGGTGTCAATACTTTTGGCCAACACTGTATGTTATAGGTCCATTAATTCTGAGATTTATGTTGGTCTGAGTTGGGCTCAGTAAGGAGAAGGGATATCATGGGATGGGACCTAAGGCTAGGGTCACATAAGTTCTAAAACCAAATGTTTTCATAAGTGCAAATTGTGAAAAACACTAGCTTTAACGCCTCCATAGGATCCCATGTTAAAAAAGCATTGCAAAAGTGCAATGTGTTTAACGCTATGCATTTTTGCACAAGCTACGAAAAACGCTGCTAGCAGTTTTTATTGTTGCTTTTGCAAAAATGCATGTGTTTTTTTAACATGGGTTCCTATGGGAAATGCATGCGTTAACGCATGGTGCATATATGTAACATATGTTAACGCATGTGTTAACGCTAGTGTTAATTTTGCCTCAAAATGGCAACAGAAAAAAAATGCATAGCTTCCCAAAAAAGGCCCTCCAAGTGTAACCCTAGCCTAAGACCCGCACTCATTGCTCAAAAGACCTCTAAAGTGCACAGTTCTGGAGACAGGAGTATCACATTATGGTCACAGCATCTATTCTGTCTGTAAGCTCTTCTGTCTCCTGAACTGAGGTCTTTTAGGAGGTCTACTCAGAATGGCCCTAAAACATAAAAATAACCCAAAAGTTAAGATATTCTCTATAGCAGATTTCTCAAATTTGAAAGTTATCTCCTATCCATGTGATAGGGAATAACTTTACGATTTCTGAAGGTCTGACTGCTGCGGCCCCCACTAATCCTGCAACCGATGATCTTCTGAATGCAGTGGAGATTGATCATCAGAACCACTGCTGTATTTATTCTAACTTTTAGGCTACATTCACACATTGTGCCAGTCCCTTAGGGTTTTACAGTGTATTAATATACACTGCGAAACCCAAATTAAAGTAAGCCAAATGTGTGAAAAATAATAAAAATTGAATACTTACCTCTCCGCCGGGTGTTTCAGTTACCGGGAACCGAGAGATCCTCCACAGGTACTGTCCTTCTAGGGCCTGTGATAGCTGATTTACCACTCGCTATAACACGCATATCACATGACCGCGAGCGGCCAATCAGCGATCTTGATAGGCCCTGGAAGGTCGATACTAGTGATGGGCGAATCCTAAATTACTCGGAATCGCTTGACTCTAGCGAGTCCGAGCACTGGACTCGCTACTCGTTGCGAGTCTAGCGAGTCCAATGTTAATGAATGGGGAAGCGAGTAATAGCGAGTAGTGTGAGATTTACAAATCACAGATGTGTCTCGGAAGCTTCAGCCTGAAGCAATCCTAGTTTTGTCATTTATTTGCATTGGACTCGTTTACTTTGCAAGTAATCGCTGGGAAACTCGCACAGATAAGAGTCCTGTCTGCTCTGTGTGCTGGCTGCCGCAGCTCCAGGGTCCTAGAGCCTGCCTGCTGCCTGATGTAGCAGAGCTGAGATTGTTCTCAGTCTGCTCATTCCCTGTGCATACAAAAAGATGGAAACGTGGTGTATGTTTGGGCGCTTCCACGCTTCCATCTTTTTGTATCATTTCAACTCCCTATGGGGAGAGTGGTGGAGTGAGCTGCAGAGGAGGGAGAGTACCTGAGAAGACGTCAGCTGGATCGGCCCCTTTACTAGACACGTGACGCACTAGTGTTTTCCCGGAGAAGACCTCGTAGGAAGCACGAGGACTGAACCGGAGGATTCCGTTGTTTGATTAATAAGCTTATCTACGGGCTGTGGTTTATAACCAGACGAGGTGAGTTTAAACGCAAAAGAACCGCCCGCTAACAGCCCCATGTGTACAGGCGCACTATAAGCTGTTGTTGTTTTTTCCTTTACATTCCCTGTGCATAGACATCTATATCTATGCACAGGGATGAGCAGAGAGGACATCGCGTTTTGGACTGCGTCGGACGGAAGAGGATTTTTTTAATTAAAGATGGAGTCTCTAATGGCTTTTTTTTTTTATTTCTAATAAAAAAATTTCTCTGTGTTGTGTTTTTTTTTAAACAATTTAATAGAAATTCATGGCGGCCATGTCTAATATTGGCGTGACCGCCATAAATTTCGGGCTTAGGGCCAGCTGATAATACAAAGCTGGCCGTAACCTCTTTATTACCCAGCGTGCCACCAGGGCCGCTGGAAGAGCGGGGTTCAGCGCTAGAGGATGGCGCTTCAATGAACGCGCCATCTTCTGGGGCGGCTGCGGGCTGCAATTTGCAGCGGGGGGTGCCCAGAAAGCTTGGGCATCCCTGCGCTGCGGATTCCAGCCCCCAGCTGCTTAGCTGTACCTGGCTAGACATAGAAATTGCGCGGAGCCCCACGCATTTTTTTTTAATTATTTCATGAAATTATGAGATTCTGACTCTGAGACTCTGACTCTGAGACTCTGACTCTGAGACTCTGACTCTGGCTCTGAGGGTGAGACTCTGACTCTGAGACTCTGACTCTGAGACTCTGACTCTGAGACTCTGACTCTGAGACTCTGAGACTCTGACTCTGACTCTGACTCTGAGACTCTGACTCTGAGACTCTGACTCTGAGACTCTGACTCTGACTCTGACTCTGAGACTCTGACTCTGAGACTCTGACTCTGAGACTCTGACTCTGACTCTGAGACTCTGACTCTGAGACTTTGACTCTGACTCTGAGACTCTGACTCTGAGACTCTGACTCTGACTCTGAAACTCTGACTCTGAGACTCTGACTCTGAGACTCTGACTCTGACTCTGAGACTCTGACTCTGAGACTCTGACTCTGAGACTATGACTCTGAGACTCTGACTCTGACTCTGAGACTCTGACTCTGAGACTCTGACTCTGACTCTGACTCTGAGACTCTGACTCTGAGACTCTGACTCTGAGACTCTGACTCTGACTCTGAGACTCTGACTCTGAGACTCTGACTCTGAGACTCTGACTCTGACTCTGAGACTCTGACTCTGACTCTGAGACTCTGACTCTGAGACTCTGACTCTGAGACTCTGACTCTGACTCTGAGACTCTGACTCTGACTCTGAGACTCTGACTCTGAGACTCTGACTCTGACTCTGAGACTCTGACTCTGAGACTCTGACTCTGACTCTGAGACTCTGACTCTGAGACTCTGACTCTGAGACTCTGACTCTGACTCTGAGACTCTGACTCTGACTCTGAGACTCTGACTCTGAGACTCTGACTCTGAGACTCTGACTCTGAGACTCTGACTCTGAGACTCTGACTCTGACTCTGAGACTCTGACTCTGAGACTCTGAGACTCTGACTCTGAGACTCTGACTCTGAGACTCTGAGACTCTGACTCTGAGACTCTGACTCTGAGACTCTGAGTCTGACTCTGACTCTGAGACTCTGACTCTGAGACTCTGACTCTGAAATTCATGAAATAATAAAAAAAAAATGCGTGGGGCTCCGCGCAATTTCTATGTCTAGCCAGGTACAGCTAAGCAGCTGGGGGCTGGAATCCGCAGCGCAGGGATGCCCAAGCTTTCTGGGCACCCCCCGCTGCAAATTGCAGCCCGCAGCCGCCCCAGAAGATGGCGCGTTCATTGAAGCGCCATCCTCTGGCGCTGAACCCCGCTCTTCCAGCGGCCCTGGTGGCGGTGGCACGCTGGGTAATAAAGGGGTTAATACCAGCTTTGTTATACAAGCTGGTATTAAGCCCGAGATTCTTAATCTCAGGCCACGTTTGACCCAGCCACTAAGAATCTCCAATAAAGGGTTAAAAAATCACAGAGAAAATTTTTTATTTGAAATAAAAAAAAAAGCCATTAGGGACTCCATCTTTAACCCCTTCACGACCCTTGGCCCACCGTTTGGGCCATGAAAACAAGTTCGTTCCCGACCTTTGGCCCAAACGGTGGGCCATGGAATGATCGCGCTCCTGCGGCGCGTGTGAGGGGGGTGACTCAGGTGTCACTGTACATAATGCACAGTGACAACCTGTAGTACACCCCACGGGGGGTGGATTAACCCCCCCGTGCCCAGGGCCCCTCCGATCTGCAGTTTAAAAGTGAAACTGCAGATCTGAGAAATCACAGCGATTCCCCCCTCCCAGATCTGATTGGAGCTCTCCAATCAGATCTGGACGGGCGGATCGGCTGGTGCCCTCCCCCTACTCAGCCCCCCCAGCTCCAGGAAGCATTAGGGCCCCCCCTTGCCGCCTATCGGCCCCCCCCCGCCCCTCCGATCAGCTTCTTCTGCGGCGGCTGCACGCGGCTGCACTCCTGATGCAGCCGCCGTCATTCCTCTGTGTGCCCCTGCCCCCTTCCTCCTCCAGCCCCTCCTGTGTCTTGTCCCCCTACCTCCAGCCCCCCTTGTGTCCGGCCTGCCCCCCCCCGCGTCCCCGCGATCCACCCGCCCTCCTCCTTCTGTAATGCAGTGCCGGCGGGCTCAGGCGCCCGCCGGTCAGCCTGCACAGCCTCCTCTCCCCCTGCTCATCCCCCCCCCACCTTCCCCTGCTCACTCTCCCCGTCCCCCCCCAGGCCTAGTCCCCCACCTCTAGCCCCACTCACCCATTCCGGAGCAGCCCGCCGGCTTCCGATGCAGCTGCGGTGTGGTCCCTCCTCCTCTCAGAGGCTCTTCCTCCTCATGGGTAAGTATGAATGAATGAATGAATGAATGAATGAATGGATGGATGGATGGATATGTGCATGCGTCCGTGGATGTGTGTTAGTGTGTCCGTGCATGTGTGCGTCCGTGGATGTGTGTTGGTGTGTCCGTGCATGTGTGCGTCCGTGGATGCGTGCGTGGATGTGGGTATGTGGATGTGTGTGAACTCCAGCGTCCGTGGATGTGTGTTAGTGTGTCTGTGCATGTGTGCGTCCGTGGATGCGTGTGTGGATGTGCGTATGTGGATGTGTGTGAACTCCAGCGTCCGTGGATGTGTGTTAGTGTGTCCGTGCATGTGTGCGTCCGTGGATGTGTGTTGGTGTGTCCGTGCATGTGTGCGTCCGTGGATGCGTGCGTGGATGTGGGTATGTGGATGTGTATGAACTCCAGCGTCCGTGGATGTGTGTTAGTGTGTCCGTGCATGTGTGCGTCCGTGGATGTGTGTTAGCGTGTCCGTGCATGTGTGCGTCCGTGGATGTGTGTTAGTGTGTCCGTGCATGTGTGCGTCCGTGGATGTGTGTTGGTGTGTCCGTGCATGTGTGCGTCCGTGGATGCGTGCGTGGATGTGGGTATGTGGAGATGTGTGTGAACTCCAGCGTCCGTGGATGTGTGTTAGTGTGTCCGTGCATGTGTGCGTCCGTGCATGCGTGCGTGGATGTGCGTATGTGGATGTGTGTGAACTCCAGCGTCCGTGGATGTGTGTTAGTGTGTCCGTGCATGTGTGCGTCCGTGGATGTGTGTTAGTGTGTCCGTGCATGTGTGCGTCCGTGGATGTGTGTTGGTGTGTCCGTGCATGTGTGCGTCCGTGGATGCGTGCGTGGATGTGGGTATGTGGATGTGTGTGAACTCCAGCGTCCGTGGATGTGTGTTAGTGTGTCCGTGCATGTGTGCGTCCGTGGATGCGTGCGTGGATGTGCGTAGGTGGATGTGTGTGAACTCCAGCGTCCGTGGATGTGTGTTAGTGTGTCCGTGCATGTGTGCGTCCGTGAATGTGTGTTAGTGTGTCCGTGCATGTGTGCGTCCGTGGATGTGTGTTGGTGTGTCCGTGCATGTGTGCGTCCGTGGATGCGTGCGTGGATGTGGGTATGTGAATGTGTATGAACTCCAGCGTCCGTGGATGTGTGTTAGTGTGTCCGTGCATGTGTGCGTCCGTGGATGTGTGTTAGTGTGTCCGTGCATGTGTGCGTCCGTGGATGTGTGTTGGTGTGTCCGTGCATGTGTGCGTCCGTGGATGCGTGCGTGGATGTGGGTATGTGGATGTGTGTGAACTCCAGCGTCCGTGGATGTGTGTTAGTGTGTCCGTGCATGTGTGCGTCCGTGGATGCGTGCGTGGATGTGCGTATGTGGATGTGTGTGAACTCCAGCGTCCGTGGATGTGTGTTAGTGTGTCCGTGCATGTGTGCGTCCGTGGATGTGTGTTAGTGTGTCCGTGCATGTGTGCGTCCGTGGATGTGTGTTAGCGTGTCCATGCATGTGTGCGTCCGTGGATGTGTGCGTACGTGGATGACTGCGGATGAGTATCCTCTTGTTGTAGTCTCTGGGATCATAGTCATGGTGCACTGTATGACAGATCATTGTCACACAGTGCACCATAACTCTGACCCCAGAGTCTGTAGGAAGAGGACACTTGATCCCTTGCTGCAATCTCTGGATTGAGCAGAGGAGATCGAGCGCCGTGGGACCTTCGTTGTGGACTACGTCGGATCTTTATAATAAAGATGGAGTCCAAGTTTTGTTTGTTTTTTTTTTCAAATAAAAAGATTTTTCTCTGTGTCTATTTTCTGACTATTTACCAGAGATTCCTAATGGCGGGTCTAACATTGGCCCTATATTATGAATCTCGGGCTTAGTGCCAGCTGCCAATAACAAGCTGGCATTAACCCCTTTATTACCCAGTTTGCCACCGGCACCAGGGCAACTGGAAGAGTCTGGGTACAGCGCCAGAAAATGGCGCTTCAATGAATGCGCCATTTTTTGGGGCGGCTGCGGGCTGCAATTCGCAGCATGGGGGGCCCAGAACACTTGGGCCTCTCCATGCTGTGGAATCCAGCCCCCAGCTGCCTAGTTGTACCTGGCTGGACCAAAAATATGGCGGAGCCCTATGTCATTTTTTTTTCTAGAATTAGTTCTAGAAAGAAAAAAAAAAGGGCTTTGCTGTATTTTTGGGTACCAGCCAGGTACAACGAGGCAGCTGGGGGTTGCTGGCAGTCCGTAGCTGCCAAGTTGTACCTGGCTGGACCAAAAATATGGCGGAGCCCCACGCCATTTTTTTTTCTAGACTTAGTCCTAGAAAAAAAAAAATGGGCTTCGCTGTATTTTTGGTTACCAGCCAGGTACAACAAGGCAGCTGGGGGTTGCTGGCAGTCCGTAGCTGCCAAGTTGTACCTGGCTTGACCAAAAATACGGCAGAGCCCCACGTCATTTTTTTTTTTTTTACTTCTACCAATAAAATGACAAGGAGGTTTGCCTTATTTTTGGATGCCAGCCAGGTACAACTTGGTAGTTGGGGGGCTGCAATCCTCATCGTGGAGAGACCCAAATGTTGTGCCCCCCCCACGCTGCAAATTGCAATTCACAGCCACCCCAGAAAATAGCACATTAGAGGTGCCATTTTCTGGTGCTGTACCCCAACTCTTCCAGTTGCCCTTGTGCTGGTGGCACACAGGAGCACTCCATACGTGACATGGTGTCCGCTAACAAGTTGAATGGAAAATTAGCTCCAATTATTAGCGGACAGTATGTCGCGTATGGAGAGCCCCTGTGTGCCTAAACCTTGGAGCTCCCCCACAAGTGACCCCATTTTGGAAACTACACCCCCCAAGGAACGTATCTAGATGCATAGTGAGTACTTGAACCCCCAAGTGGTTCACAAATTGATCCATAAAATTAAAAAAGTACTTTTTTTTCCACAAAAAAATTATTTTTTCATTTTGTGAAGCACCTGGGGGTTCAAAGTGCTCACTATGCATCTAGATACGTTCCTTGGGGGGGTCTAGTTTCCAAAATGGGGTCACTTGTGGGGAGCTCTAATGTTTAGTCACACAGTGGCTCTCCATACGCAACATGGTGTCCGCTAACAATTCCAATTGTTAGCGGACACCATGTCGCGTATGGAGAGCCCCTGTGTGCCTAAACATTGGAGCTCCCCTACAAGTGACCCCATTTTGGAAACTAGACCCCCCAGGGAACTTACCTAGATGGGTAGTGAGCATATTGAACCCCCAGGTGCTTCACAAATTAATGAAAAAAAAAATATTTTGTGGAAAAAAAGTACTTTTTCATTTTTACGGATCAATTTGTGAAGCACCTGGGGGTTCAAAGTGCTCACTATACATCTAGATACGTTCCCTGGGGGGTCTAGTTTCCAAAATGGGGTCACTTGTGGGGGAGCTCCAATGTTTAGGCACACAGGGGCTCTCCAAACGCGACATGGTGTCTGTTAACAATTTGAATGGAAATCAACCCAAATTGTTAGCGGACATCATGTCACGTTTGGAGAGCCCCTATGTGCCTAAACATTGGAGCTCCCCTACAAATGACCCCATTTTGGAAACTAGACCCCCCAGGGAACTTATCTAGATGGGTGGTGAGCATTTTGAACACCCCAGTGCTTCACAAATTAATCTGTAAATATGAAAAAAGAAAATGTGGAAATAAAAGTACTTTTTTATTTTTACGGATGAATTTGTGAAGCACCTGGGGGTTCAAAGTGCTCACTATGCATCTAGATACGTTCCCTGGGGGTCTAGTTTCCAAAATGGGGTCACTTGTGGGGGAGCCCCAATGTTTAGGCACACAGGGGCTCACCAAACGCAACATGGTGACAGCTAAAAATTTGAGCTGATTTTTATTCAAATTGTGAGCGGACACCATGTCGCGTTTGGAGAGCCCCTGTGTGCCTAAACATTGGAGCTCCCCCACAAGTGACCCCATTTTGGAAACTAGACCCCCCAGGGAACATATCTAGATGGGTAGTGAGCATATTGAACCCCCAGGTGCTTCACAAATTATTGAAAAAAAAAGATTTTTGCGGAAAAAAAGTACTTTTTCATTTTTACAGATTAATTTGTGAAGCACCTGGGGGTTCAAAGTGCTCACTATGCATCTAGATACGTTCCCTTGGGGGTCTAGTTTCCAAAATGGGGTCACTTGTGGATGAGCTCCTATGTGGAGACGCACAGGGGCTCTCCAAACGCAACATGGTGTCCGCTAACAATTTGAGCTCATTTTGCATTCAAATTGTTAGCGGACACCATGTCGCGTTTGGAGAGCCCCTGCGTGCCTAAACATTGGAGCTCCCCCACAAGTGACCCCATTTTGGAAACTAGACCCCCCCAGGGAACATATCTGGATGGGTAGTGAGCATATTGAACCCCAGGTGCTTTACAAATTGATCTGTGAAAATGAAATAGTACTTTTTTTTTCACAAAAATTTTCTTTTAGCCTAAATTTTTTCGTTTTCACATGGCAACAGCAAAAAAAATTCATCCTAAAATTTGTTGGGCAATTTCTCCTGAGTACACCGATACCTCATATGTGGTCATAAACCACTGTTTGGGCGCACGGCAGGGGTCAGAAGGGAAGGAGCGCAATTTCACTTTTTGAATGTAAAATTAGCTCCAAAAGTCAAATTGCGCTCCTTCACTTCTGAGCCCTGCCGTGCGCCCAAACAGTGGTTTATGACCACATATGAGGTATCGATGTACTCGGGAGAATTTGCACAACACATTTTAAGATCCATTTTATCCTGTTGCCCATGTGAAAATGAAAGAATTGAGGCTAAAAGAACATTTTTGATAAAAAAATTAAAATATCCATTTTTTGTTTCCACTTTGCTTTAGTTCCTGTGAAGCACCTGAAGGGTTAATAATCTTCTCAAATGTAGTTTTGAGTAGCTTGAGGGGTGCAGTTTTTGGAATGGTGTCACTTTTGGGTGTTTTCTGTCATGTACACCCCTCAAAAGGACTTCAAATGTGATGTGGTCACTAAAAAAAATGGTTTTGTAAATTTTGGTTGAAAAATGAAAAATTACTCATGAACTTTGAACTCTTATAACGTCCTAACAAAAAAAATTTTTTTTTCCAAAATTGTGCTGATGTGAAGTAGACATGTGGGAAATATTATTTAATAACTTTTTTCTGTCACATATATCTCTTGTTTATCAGAAAAAAAAATTAAAAATGTGAAAATTGTGAAATTTTCAAAATTTTTGCCATATTTTTGATTTTTTCACAAATAAACGCAAAAATTATCGACTTAAATTTAACACTAGCATGAAGCCCAATATGTCACGAAAAAACAATCTCAGAATCGCTAGGATCGGTTGAAGCGTTCCCGAGTTATAACCTCATAAAGGGACACTGGTCAGAATTGCAAAAAAGGCCAAGGTCTTTAGGGTCAAAATAGGCTGGGTCATGAAGGGGTTAATTAAAAAAATCCTCTTCCGTCCGACGTAGTCCAAAACGCGATGTCCTCTCTGCTACATCCCCTGTGCATAGATATAGATGTCTATGCACAGGGAATGAGCAGACTGAGAACAATCTCAGCACTGCTACATCATCTCTGTGAGCAGGCGGGCTCTAGGACCCTGGAGCTGCACAGAGAAGACAGCTGGACTCGGCTCGCAATGTAACAGCAGTTATTTGCGAGTTTCCCTGCTATCACTGGCACAGTAGCGAGTTTCCCTGCTATCACTGGCACAGTAGCCGAGTCTAATGCAAACAATGGCAATCCTAGTTTTGTCAGCGTTTGCTATGATTTGCATTGGACTTGTGCGAGTAAACGCTGGGAAACTCACAGAGTACCGAGTCCTGCGAGTCCCTTACTACTCTCCGAGTAACGAGTCCTAGCGAGTAGATTAGCCCATCCCTAGTCGATACCTATGAATCTCTCGGCTCCCGGCTCCTGGAACATCCGGCGGAGGGTAAGTATTCAATTTTTATTATTTTTAATACCATCTGGCTTACTTTAATTTGGGTTTCGCAGTGTATATTAATACACTGTGAAACCCAAAAGGGGCTGGCACAGATGTCACACAGGGGAGGATTCTTCCTCCTCTTTGTGATATCACTTCTCCCCTGCGCTTTAGGGGGAGAAGTAGCCCCATAAAAAATGCAGTGTGTGAATTTTTTTACCATGCTTTTTTGCACGGGTGTCAAAACGTGGCAAAAGGCACCTGTGCAAAAAGCACAAAAAAAGCTCTATGTGTAAACGTAGCCTTATGCTAAAGTTTAGCAGAGCGCTGCACTCTACAATGTTTTGCACTCCCACTAAGAATGAATGAAGTGGAAATAAGGCTGATCAACCTCTCTTTTGGTTCTTGGAACGTCTGGAGACCTTGGTGTTCAGACACCCAGTGATATGAAAGGTATTCACCATCCCAAGGATAGGGGATAACTTTCCAACTTGAGAAAACCCCTATAAAGGAGCATTAACACTGCAGTCAAAAAAGAGACAGTTTATATACGTAGTCTGTCAATTACCCGATTCATGAGCAAAACATTCATTCATCGCGTGAGATGATTTTTAAGATGGCTGAAAGCAAATCTGACAACCCAAAATTACAATTAGACTGCAGAAATATTTATATAGGGTACGTGTTCTGTACAAAAATAATGCCAGACATATAGAGTTTAGCCTAAAAGGAACCTGTCATGTCCTTAAATATTAACCCCTTCATGACCTAGCCTATTTTGACCCTAAAGACCTTGCCATTTTTTGCAATTCTGACCAGTGTCCCTTTATATGAGGTTATAACTCGGGAACACTTCAACGGATCCTAGCGATTCTGGGCTTCATGTTAGTATTAAATTTAGGTCGATCATTTTTGTGTTTATTTGTGGAAAAATCAGAAATATGGCAAAAATTTTGAAAATTTTGCAATTTTCAAATTTTGAATTTTTCTTCTGGTAAACCAGAGAGTTATGTGACACAAAATAGTTATGAAATAATATTTCCCACATGTCTACTTTACATCAGCACAATTTTGGGAAAAAAAAATATTTTGTTAGGAAGTTATAAGGGTTCAAAGTTCATGAGCAATTTTTCATTTTTCCACCAAAATTTACAAGACCATTTTTTTTTGTGACCACATCACATTTGAAGTCCCTTTGAGGGGTGTACATGACAGAAAACACCCAAAAGTGACACCATTCCAAAAACTGCACCCCTCAAGCTACTCAACACTACATTCAAGAAGATTATTAACCCTTCAGGTGCTTCACAGGAACTAAGCAAATTGGAAACAAAAAAATGGAGAATTTAAATTTTTCTAACAAAATTGTTCTTTTAGCCTCAATTTTTTTCATTTTCACATGGGCAACAAGATAAAATGGATCCTAAAATTTGTTGGGCAATTTCTCCTGAGTATACCTCATATGTGATCATAAACCACGGATTGGGCGCACGGCAGGGCTCTGAAGGGAAAGAGCGCAATTTGACTTTTGGAGCTAATTTTCCATTCAAAAAGTGAAACGGCGCTCCTTCACTTCTGAGCCCTGCCGTGCGTCAAAACAGTGGTTTAAGACCACATATGAGGTATCGGTGTACTCAGGAGAAATTGCCCAACAAATTTTAGGATGAATTTTATCCTGTTACCCATGTGAAAATGAAAGAATTGAGGCTAAAAGAACATTTTTGTGAAAAAAAAGTACTTTTTCCATATTCACAGATCAATTTGTAAAGCATGTGGGGGTTCAATATGCTCACCACCCATCTAGATAAGTTCCCTGGGGGGTCTAGTTTCCAAAATGGGGTCACTTGTGGGGGAGCTCCAAAGTTTAGGCATACAGAGCCTCACCAAACGCGACATGGTGTCCTCTAACAATTTGAATGGAAAATCAGTTCAAATTGTTAGCGGACACCATGACGCATTTGGAGAGCTCCTGTGTGCCTAAACATTCGGGCTCCCCCACAAGTGACCCCATTTTGGAAACTAGACCCCCCAGGGAACATATCTAGATGCATTGTGAGCACTTTGAACCCGCAGGTGCTTCACAAAACGTAAAGATTAAAAAAGAAAATTTGTGTGAAAAAAAAGTATTTTTTTCCTTATTACGTATCAATTTTTGAAACACCTGGGGGTTCACAGTGCTCACGATGCATCTAGATAGGTTCCTTGGGGGGTCTAGTTTTCAAAATGGGGTCACTTGTGGGGAGCTCCAATGTTTAGGCACACAGAGGCTCTCCATACGCAACCTGGTGTTTGCCAACAATTGGAATTGTTAGCGGACACCAGGTAGCTTATGGAGAGCCCCTGTGTGCCTAAATATTTGAGCTCCCCCACAAGTGACCCCATTTTGGAAACTAGACCCCCCAGGGAACATATCTAGATGCATCGTGAGCACTTTGAACCACCAGGTACTTCACAAATTGATCCGTACAAATTAAAAAAGAAAATTTGTGTGAAAAAAAAAGTATTTTTACCTTATTACGGATCAGTTTGTGAAGCACCTGGGGATTCAAAGTGCTCACTATGCATCTAGATAGGTTCCTTGGATGGTGCTGTGCTGCGTACATATAATCACAAACAATTCCATCAAACACCCACCCACCCATACACAGGTAACTCACTAATGTCCTTCTTTCCCATACAGATGTACCAACCTTTGAGGAGCTGCTGCTGGCTCATCAGGAGGCACAGCAGCACATGGAGAGGGCACACCAAGAAGGGCAGCAACACCTTGCCCGCTTGGGTGCCGTGATCCACGCCCTCCAGACCAAATCCATCACCCCCCACCCAATGATGGGACCAGACTCTCCTACTAATTGTTGTCCATGTTGGACCCTTGTTATTTTCCCTGTTGCCATGTTGGCAGCTTAGTTTTTTAGGCCACGCTGGCCTCTTTTCTTATAGTGTCCCACATTGGGAAAGTGGGTAGTGTGTATTGGCTACTCCTAACCTGACCAAGGCTTTTGGATTGTATTGGCAATGTTTTTAAAAAAGGTTGTTGTTTAATAAAATTCTGGCCAGCTACATCCTGTGTCATCCCTTGTTGCAACACACACAGGGTAACATTTGTGAGGTTACATTTCACCAACCACACTGGGCCATGGTTTATCGAGAGGTATATGGTGTCACATGGCAAACATGTCACCATACTGGGCCATTACAACCGCCATGCCCCCCAATATGACATCAATGTCTACTATATGGCACCCACAGTACCCAACACACACACACACGCACACACGGACACACGCACACACGCACACACACACACACACGTGACACAGATATGGACAGAGTGGTGGTTAAATTAAGCATTTATTTTTCAAATGTATTTTAACCAAAATAAAAGGCGCACACCTGGCCAATAAAAAAAAAGTCTGCTCTTGCCAAGCTTGTGCATCAGACAATGTGGCCTCCCCCTCCTCATACACCCAGCGGCCTTGTGATGTTGCTGCTCTGCTGGGCTGTCTCCTGGGGGGAAGTGGAGTACCATGATTTTGCTGCATCCTCACCATGCGTCTTGCGGGCGCAGTGGGCCCTGGAGTTGTCTTCTGGGGGAACGTCCATGACGCTTCCCATCCACGATGTTATGCTGCTCTGACTCCATGTGGGCCAGCATCTCGCTGGCGACGTACCCGATCCCAGAGCCAGGGGTCCTCTCGCGATCCAGGACAACCCGTTTCGCCCAGGTACCCAGCTCCCTGTTGGGTGGGGCAGGTGGTCTTCTACGTCGGATTCCGGAGCTGGGACCTGGGCCTGGCCCCCCACCTGGTCTCGGGCACTGGCTCTCCCGCAGATGTTGAGGGGAGAGCCTCGCCAGCTGCTGCCTCCTCATCACTGGAGCCAGGCGCCAGAAGGGTCTGAAAAACAAACAAACACAAAAAAAAATCAGCCACATGCTGCAATGTAATTGAAGCTAATATCACAAACAAACACCTAAGACAACATAAACCCAAGCTCACCAAGGCTAACACCAAAAGCCACAGGAGCAGAGTTTAGAGAAGAAAAAGCTTAACAAGTAGACAAGTGCAGTATACTCACCTGGGGGTCCACATTGATATGTAAAGTGCCCACAAATAACACAATACAATCTGTTATAACGGAGACCAAAAAACAGATATAAAAGATCAGTGAGCAAGATTTGTGGGGGAAAAGCACAATGGTGACTACCACATGTGCTGCAAACCCCACATAAGTGCAAACAACATGCTGGCTAAATAGATGACACAAACACAATTACCCACCTCCTGCGATGGGGCAGGGTCTTTGGCTGCGACCACAGCTGGTTGTGGGTGGCGCCTGCTGCACCGTGTTCCACGAGTCCCCTCCTGGCCCAGGGTGAAGGTGAGGAGGTCATAGTGCCAGAAAGTTGGACTACGAACCTCCTCAGCTCCAGCCCCGGAGCGGGCCTCCAGCCACTTTTTGTGGGTCTTGTTGAACACGGTGCGCAGGCTTTTGATCTTATCCGTAACCAACGCCGCTGTCCAGATCTTATGTGGTTGGAGCTGGTTTGACAGCTCCACCAGCAGCATGTAGTCCGCAGCCCTCGCTGCCTGGTCGTGATAAGCAGGCAGCGACACCGGCCACAGGCATTGGTGTTCCTGGTACATGGTGAGGAGCTCTGTCACAAAATCGTGATACTCAGCCATCTGTGAAAATTAAATAAAAATGTGTCATGCAAACAAAGACATGGCCATCACAGGTGACACCCTACTCTGTGTGTCAATGGCCATGTTCAGCAATACTAACTAAATGTGTTCTGGTAGTCTGCTTGGCTACGGCAAATCCTTATTGGCCTTAATATGTGTCCATACATGGGGCAGGCAGGACATGCCCGGTCATATATATATTTAGGGCCACTGCAGGGAAATATGTGAAGGTCTCTCATTACAAATGGCACACATGGCCTTAGTAACTATATTAAAACACACCCTCATCTGATCCACACATATTTAGGAATCCACATAGTGCAGTAGTACACATTGTCCTGGCATGGATCTCTCAGAACATTATGTGTGCTACAGGACACGAAGTGTAGTTACGATCAGTACACATAGCAAAATACACTTCTACAGGACGCTACATGCAGGTGTACATGAGGCGCACAAACATCAGCCAACATATGGGTCTGCAGCACACAGAAAATAACGTCCAGGAGTGCCCAATAGCATGTGCCCCCACTTTCCATCAGTCCAACAGAGAACTTGTGAAGAGACACTACTAGCACAATGCACATTCCAGTCGGAGCAGGGGTGGCACCCCAGCACGTGCTTATTTAAACACAACCTGACCAATCCAAAAAGCGCAATGGCGCTTAATCATTGGTCGCACCTGCTAGCAGCGTTTCCCTGTCCGCTCCGCTTAAGCGGACACTAGGCAGCCTTGTGTGTGAAGTGGTTACCACGATCAACATCGGGTAACCAGGGGCTGTGTCACCAGGAAGCGGCTGCGCTCACGCTTCTCCGCTTCATTGAAAAAATCTAAATATTTAGCGGAGACCCGCTAAATACTAGCAGCGGAGATGTGTGAACAAGGCCATATCACTATTTTCAATTGTGTCCTGACAAATGGATGCATGAGTGTTGTCCCAACCCAAACTCTATCCTCTTTGAAAAACCATTTTGCCTTTGCCATACAGGATCATGTTTGAAGGATGCGTGTGTCTTTAGTTGCGGGGAGCATCTGAATTGAGGACACATAGTACTGTCGTGGACCACACACAATGGGACGTTTAAGGCCAAAATCATATGTGGAGTGGGGCGTGTGGCTTCTGAGAATATCTGGCTCTGGACCTCCTGCATTCTCAACACATCAGGGAAGTCTCTTGGACATGATGAGTATTCAATAGTCTGCTTCGTGGCGTGATATTTTGAGCATGAGACACAAAGGCTGGGGTACGTGTATAATGTAATTGTATAGATGTGTTTGAAAACATTATTTAAATAATGTGACCTACTGTATGTCTTTGCCCATGCCTTGTGGTGACACGTGAACATTATGGCCACATATATGGGCTTAGCCTCATGATGCGTTGTATTTGACAAGGGAGATGTATTGTACATGAGGGTCAAGGGTGTAGAGTCACCAGGTTTGGTTGTCAGCCAGTGCAATGCTGTGTTTGGCCCTTGAATGGGGATATATATGTATGTGTGTGGGCTGGTGATCACACTTGGGTATGCTGTGGTAAAGTGGGCAGGACATTATAGGGAAGGAGGTGGTGTGTGTAGATGATGTGTGATGAAGCGTTCTTGGACTGATGTTTCTTTTTCTCACTTTTGCAGGGTTGGTACGTGAGATGATGTTCGACCCTGATGGTGATGCTATCATGGCTCTTGCCTTGGTGGAAGAGCAATTGTGACTTGAGGATAGATATGAGAGGTTGCGGGCTCGCAGACGGCATGTGTGGGCTCGGGATTGGCTTCGCCGCTGGGACACCTGGAGCCACATACAGCTGGTGCGTGAGCTGGAGGATCGGAGTCCGCATGATTTCATGAACTACCTCCGTATGTCCGAGAACTCTTTCACATTCCTCTTGGAACGCATAAGGCCATTGATAGCCAGTCAGGACTCTCTGATGCGTCGAGCTGTGCCACCTGAGGAGCGTTTGGCTGTAACTTTGCGGTTCCTGGCTACAGGTCGGTCAAGGACCGACCTGCAATACACTTCAATTTTATCACTGTCCTTGATGAGCCGCCTGATTCCCGAGATGTGTGAGGCCATCTGGAGTAGTCTGCTGCCATCCTATATCCAGTTTCCAACAACACCCACTGAATGGATGGATGTAGCCAAAGGGTTTGAGGACCGCTGGCAATTTCCAAACTGCGACAGGGCATTGGATGGTAAGCACGTGAGGATCACTAAACCCCCAAACTCTGGGTCTTTGTATTACAATTACAACGGATATTTTAGTGTGGTCTTCATGGGGCCCTGGTGGATGCGAGCTATGAGTACCTCTACGTGAACTTTGGAATGAACGGGCGTATCTCAGATGGGGGTGTGTTTGCACACTGCTCCTTGGCCCAAGATCTAAGGGCAGGTGGGCTGAACTTACCCTCAAATGAAGAGACAACCCATCATCTCAACTTTGCGTTTGTGGGGGATGAAGCCTTCCACTTCAGGCACACCTACTACGGCCATATCCCCAGAGGACCCTTATTTCTGAGCAGAGCCTTTTCAATTACTGGCTATTCCGGGCCCGCCGTGTGGTTGAAAATGCGTTCGGGATCATGGCTAATATATTCCGTGTTTGTCATACACGTCTGCATATGAAACTGGAATCTATTGATGTGGTAGTGCTGGCCTGCTGTGTGCTGCATAACTTCCTGCGTTGTAAGGATCGGTCATCATACACGCCGGCAAGTTAAGTGGAATCAGTGGACCCTACAACCGGGGAGGTCCGTCCCGGGCGTGCTACCGACCATGGTGTGGCGCCACTCCAGCTGCTGAGCCAGGGTCGGACTCAGCAGGATGCCAGAAACAGTAGAGACGCATATTGCTCCTATTTAATGGCCCTGGGGCAGTGGCCTGGCAGCACCAGCAGGTGTAGGGTAGCTGGTTTTGTCAGGCATCAACATGATGAGGAGGGTGGAGTCACCAGAGTGGCTGTACCATGAGAATTTCGATTTTCTTTTTGTGCGTGCACATTCTTTAGTTAGTTAGTTAGTTAGTTAGTGAGTATTTTTTGATTTTTCATTGTGACATGTTTTTGGTTTGACATTATTTATCATCATGTTGCATTTGTTTGTTTGCTGTCAACACTTGTGGTTTTTGTTATTTTTTGTGTGTTGTTGTATTGTTATTTTTGTTGCACAAAAATAAGAACTAAACAAAATTGGATCCAAACAACAACCTGTGTGTGTCGTTACTTTGGGATTCAGGGCAATTGCATACAGCTTTATGCTGTGCACAGAAGTATGTGATTCATAAAATGGTATTGATGGTTCCGTGACACATGGTGTGGGAATATGCAGGACACAGGGTCAGCCCTTTGGGCCACAGTTTATGGCACAACTGTGTGGACATATCCATTGTGATGTGTTGTGGCCACAGGGGCACGTGTCCACACACATTGAGCAAGCAATGGGGTTTGTGGGGGATGTAGGTACAGTCCATTACACACACATACATGTGTACACACACATAGTTCAGTTGTGCCATGTTAGCTGTGCCATGGCATGAACCAATGTAGCCACATATGGCCATAGTATTGTGTGTATGTTCCCACCATCAGCTAAAGACACACACATAGCAAACCATTGTGTAGTGTAAGCCACTGTCTTGCTCAAAACCCCTCCTGTGTGACGCTTGAGCGGCTCGAAAGTGTCTCGCAGCAGCTACTTGTCACGACACGAGCGTGTATTCCTTCCAAACTCCGCGACAGTGGCGTCACGTATTAGCCAGTCTTCCAGAGCAGGCTGGCTAGGGATGGGCGAATCTACTCGCTAGGACTCGTTACTCGGCGAGTAGTAAGGGACTCGCAGGACTCGGTACTCTGCGAGTTTCCCAGCGTTTACTCGCACGAGTCCAATGCAAATCATTGGCAAACGCTGACAAAACTAGGATTGCCATTGTTTGCATTAGACTCGGCTACTGTGCCAGTGATAGCAGGGAAACTCGCAAATAACTGCTGTTTCTTTGCGAGCCGAGTCCAGCTGTCTTCTCTGTGCAGCTCCAGGGTCCTAGAGCCCGCCTGCTCACAGAGATGATGTAGCAGTGCTGAGATTGTTCTCAGTCTGCTCATTCCCTGTGCATAGACATCTATATCTATGCACAGGGGATGTAGCAGAGAGGACATCGCGTTTTGGACTACGTCGGACGGAAGAGGATTTTTTAAATTAAAGATGGAGTCCCTAATGGCTTTTTTTTTATTTCAAATAAAAAATTTTCTCTGTGTTTTTTTAACCCTTTATTGGAGATTCTTAGTGGCTGGGTCAAACGTGGCCTGACATTAAGAATCTCGGGCTTAATACCAGCTTGTATAACAAAGCTGGTATTAACCCCTTTATTACCCAGCGTGCCACCGCCACCAGGGCCGTTGGAAGAGCGGGGTTCAGCGCCAAAGGATGGGGCTTCAATGAACGCGCCATCTTCTGGGGCGGCTGCGGGCTGCAATTTGCAGCGGGGGGTGCCCAGAAAGCTTGGGCATCCCTGCGCTGCGGATTCCAGCCCCCAGCTGCTTAGCTGTACCTGGCTAGACATAGAAATTGCGCGGAGCCCCACGCATTTTTTTTTATTATTTCATGAATTTCAGAGTCTCAGAGTCTCAGAGTCAGAGTCTCAGAGTCAGAGTCTCAGAGTCAGAGTCTCAGAGTCAGAGTCTCAGAGTCTCAGAGTCAGAGTCTCAGAGTCAGAGTCTCAGAGTCAGAGTCAGAATCTCAGAGAGTCAGAGTCAGAATCTCAGAGAGTCAGAGTCAGAGTCTCAGAGAGTCAGAGTCAGAATCTCAGAGTCTCAGAGAGTCAGAGTCAGAATCTCAGAGTCGCAGAGAGTCAGAGTCAGAGTCAGAATCTCAGAGAGTCAGAGTCAGAGTCAGAATCTCAGAGAGTCAGAGTCAGAGTCAGAATCTCAGAGAGTCAGAGTCAGAATCTCAGAGTCAGAGTCAGAATCTCAGAGTCTCAGAGTCAGAATCTCAGAATTTCATGAAATAATTAAAATTTTAAAAATAATGCGTGGGGCTCCGCGCAATTTCTATTTCTAGCCAGGTACAGCTAAGCAGCTGGGGGCTGGAATCCGCAGTGCAGGGATGCCCAAGCTTTCTGGGCACCCCCCGCTGCAAATTGCAGCCCGCAGCCGCCCCAGAAGATGGCGCGTTCATTGAAGCGCCATCCTCTGGTGCTGAACCCCGCTCTTCCAGCGGCCCTGGTGGCGGTGGCACGCTGGGTAATAAAGAGGTTAGGGCCAGCTTTGTATTATCAGCTGGCCCTAAGCCCGAAATTTATGGCGGTCACTCCAATATTAGACATGACCGCCATGAATTTCTATTAAATTGTTTTAAAAAAAACACAGAGAAAAATTTTTATTAGAAATAAAAAAAAAAGCCATTAGGGATTCCATCTTTAATTAAAAAAATCCTCTTCCGTCCGACGCAGTCCAAAACGCGATGTCCTCTCTGCTCATCCCTGTGCATAGATATAGATGTCTATGCACAGGGAATGAGCAGACTGAGAACAATCTCAGCTCTGCTACATCAGGCAGCAGGCGGGCTCTAGGACCCTGGAGCTGTGGCAGCCAGCACACTGAGCAGACAGGACTCTTATCTGTGCGAGTTTCCCAGCGATTACTTGCAAAGTAAATGAGTCCAATGCAATAAATGGCAAAACTAGGATTGCTTCAGGCTGAAGCTTCCGAGACACATCTGCGATTTGTAAATCTCACACTACTCGCTATTACTCGCTTCCCCATTTATTAACATTGGACTCGCTAGACTCGCAACGAGTAGCGAGTCCCGGGCTTGGACTCGCTAGAGTCAAGCGATTCCGAGTAATTTAGGATTCGCCCATCACTAAGGCTGGCCAATCAGAACGCTATTGCATTGTCCAATGAGCGTGTTTGGGGCGCGGTGTTAAAACAATTTAGCACGCCTATCTTTTCGCCGCGCTGAACAGGTACGCCCACATTCCTTTGGGGATTGCAGCGTGTGAAGCGGCGACAGGGGTCTACCGGATGTTTCCCGCTGTTGGTGTGGCAACTTCTGGGGCAACACGTCGCCTTAAGTTGAGGGCGAAATTCCGGCGTGTCAAAGCGCCTTCGGCGATCTGAGGCAACCATGAAAAATGTGAACGCGCACGTTAGATTGCCTCCTATCGCTGCCAAAAGTTGCGGCGTGTAATGGTACCTTAAGGGTACCTACATACGCGACAATATTGCTAGGCCATTTCACTTGCAATTTGCTGGCTGCAGTGAAATCATGGACACATTGTTCTATTTTCTTGCTGTGTACAAATGGAACAATGTGTCCATGATTTCACTGCAACCAGCAAATTGCCAGTGAAATTGCCTAGCAATATTGCTGCGTGTGAAGGTACCCTAAGTAAACCCTATGGTGGGTTCCTCAATAAATTATTGCCTCTCAGTGTGCTCCCTCACAAAAAATGGCTACATATTGTCTCCCTTAGGGTACCTTTACACGCCGCAACTGCGGCGAGAATGGTTGACAGTGATCTTTTGTGGCGGAAATATCGCTGCCACATTTATACCCAATCGCCTCCTTATTGCGGCGTGTAAATAGGGAATTTGGCGGCGATATGTCGCCTCGCCACACTGCCCCTATACTCCCGACTTCCACTCCTCTCTGAAGGTCTCTCTCCTTCTCCCTCCTTTCTACAACTCCTACACTTCACTTTTCCCTCCAGGCTATGCTTAGATCCTCCCTCTGGGTCCACCCACCATCCTGGGGTCCTAAGTGTTGTGTGCATGTGTGAAGCTCAACTGCAACATCCCACTACCTGGAGATCAGAGGCACAACTCTCCATCTAATGGAGGTCTCCAAAGTAAAACTTTTGCTTTGGAGATCATCATTTTTACTGGGAGGTGCAGCAGCTGGATACGCATTTAAGGTGTTGTGACTGGGCACAACCTAAAAAGGTGAGCACAACACACACCTATATGACCATTAATCACACAGTTAAGACCCTATTTTGCGCTATTTCTCTCCCCTTTAGTGTATAGTAGAAGACATCTAATGGAGGAGCACAGTATCTCTGTTGGTGGCCTACCCGGTGGGGCGCCACATACGACTTAGGCTGGGGTTACACATAGAAATCCGTTTTTGGAAGTCCTTTTCATCACCAGTCCGTTTTTTTGGGGTGCTTTTTGAGCCTCCTGCACTTCTGAACGTTTTTGGGACTTAGTCATTTTTTCATGAAAAACGCATATGCGTTAACGCATGCGTTAACGCAGATGCCTATATGTGCTATGCGTTAACGCATGCGTTTCCCATAGGGCCCCATGTTAAAAAAACGCATGCGTTAACGCATGCGTTTTTTAACTGATGCCAAAAACGCTGTTTACTGCGTTTTTGGCTCAAAAACGGACAGGGCAATGTTTTGAGCTCCAGAGAAAAACGCACAGGGTGTTTATTACACCCAATGCGTTTTTCTGTCAGTTTTTGGACTTAGAAAAAAAAATTAACAAAACTGAAGCCAAAAACGGACTGAGGGCTTATGTGTGACCCCAGCCTTAGTCTAGGGTCAGACCTGCGTCAGCATTATAGCTGACGAATCCGCTTAAAATTTAATTTCTGGCAGCCTGAGCGCATAGCGTTAGCGGAATGCAACACGGTGCTTTTGTGCTTTTGCTGAGCGCACAGGAAAAAACGTGGTTTGCAGCATTTTCCTGTGCGCTCAGCAAAAGCACAAATCCGATCCTTGTGAGTGAAGCTGCCAGCTGCACTGTTTACAGGTAACCATAGCGATCAATTCACAGCCTGAGCACCAGGTTACATTCCGTTAATGCTATGTGCTCAGGCTGCCAGAAACTAAGTTTTAAGCGGATTCGTCACCTATAATGCTGATGCAGGTCTGACCCTAGCCTTACAGCATTATGTGAGAGGTTGTGCAGCAGCTCTATCGTGTGTGTGACTGAGGGTACCGTTACACGTCGCAACATTGCATGCAATTTCACTTGCAATTTACTGGTTGCAGTGAAATCATGGACACATTGTTCCATTTGTACACGCCAACAAAATAGAACAATGTGTCCATGATTTCATTGCAACCAGCAAATTGCAAGTGAAATTGCATGCAATGTTGCGACGTGTAACGGTACCCTGACAGTGTTATTTCACAGAATTTAGCACAGCTCTAGCTTATAAGAGGTTTGGTAGCAGTTGCAGGCTAATTGACAGTGCAGGCTGTACGGCTCCTGTCCTCGTGGCGGTGGCATAGTTGTGTGTGAGGGCAGTGACGTTATGTTGATGTTGAGCCCCAGGCTGTGGGGCACTCGGGTATCAGGCTCCAAGGGGTTAACTGTGTCACAGGGAGTGGTAGCCATACCTGATCCCGTGTCCTGGGGGACTTCTTTGAAAAAGGGAAATATTTACAGGGGATACTATATACAGTTTGTCGTGACGCCACCTGTAGTTTCTGGTGATGTGTCACCAGTACCGCCACAGTCCACCGGAGGTAGATGGTAATGCGGCAAGTTGGCAAAGTCCTCCACAGGAAGGTCTGGACCACCGGGGGCAGTGTATTATAAAGGGGTAGCTTACAGCAAAGCCGTAGATGGTATGGGCAGTGCTGGAGCAGTCTATGAGGGGCAATGGGATGGAGAGGAATGACACACGCTCACTGCAAAGTCTCTTTTACCTTTTACTGATGGTACACAGGTAAAGACGTCCTGGGCACTGACAGGTGACCAGGTTGCACAGTGGGTCCCCACAGCAAGTGAGTATAAGGCTTCCTCTGTTCCTCTGTAGTGATTGAAGCCCAGTCGGCATGCAGCCAGACTCGCCTCCTCTCTCTTCCTGATTCTGATGTCTGTCCCGCCTCCTGTGCGGTCTCAGGGTTACCCTCTCTGATCACTGCGGCGGTACACTACTGTGTCTGGCTCCCTCTCTTTGACCCACAGGGGGATCGGGTGACTGCAGTCTCCACAGTGCGATGGGGTTCTCTGTGGTCCTGGAGTATCCCACAGGTGCAGATCCCCGATGTCCGGTACGTCTTGGGGTGAACTTTCAGTAGTTCCTTGCTCCCCTGTCGGCTCACTGCTCCTTGCCTTCTGTCACCACTTAGGCTTGCGGAACGTAGAAGGGCCACTCTGGGTCACTAGTTCAGGCCTAACCGCGGCACCGACCACCAGGACGTCTTAGCAGATCTCCTAGCATCTGCACACTTTAACTAACTCCTCCCCTAGCAGCAGTATTTATAGGGGATCTTGCCTAAAGTCAGCAAGTGGAGCTCCCCCTACTGTGCCAGGGTGGAAGATGTTGCATGTAGTAGGTACCTGCTGTGGAAACCCAACTGTGCATTAGAGAAGTCTGTGGCTGCCTGCGTGAGCAGGGTGCTACATTGAGGGCGTGCTTGTGTGGCAGTTGGAGGTTCTGCAGCAGCCAGCTGCCGGAAGTATATGAGTGAGATCATTATCTAATAGTACGTTCACACGCTGCGTAATAGCAGCACTTTTTTGCAGTTGCGTTTTTTTCGCAAAAAAGCGAAACTGCATTTGAGGCAGTCGACAGGGTAGGGGGTACTCGGGTACCGGGGCTGATGGCGACTTTGATGGGGGATCACGGCTGGTCGGTAACTGACTGTAACTGAACTCACCGCTCCTTCTGCCTCTCAGGGATTTATTCTGTCACTGAAAATGAGGTCCTTCTGCGGGGTCCCTATTCCTCCTTTGGCCCCTGGTCCTATATTTGGTCAGTTTGAGTGCCTATTAATTTACCTCAGGGGAATTTGGTTCTACTGGTCCTTCTGGGCTTTTACTGCTACAATGGATGCTGGCAGCGACGGACTCCGGTGTCCAGGTGTACTAAAGGGAAGCTTTGTCTGTTCCCTTCTTTAATCCTCCTACTCTTCTACTGGCCTTCAACCCTCTCCCAAGGGTGCATCACAGCTGGGTCAGTGTTCCCTGGTCCTGGGCCTGGATCTTTCCCAGCGACCAGCTCCTCACTCCTGCTCTCTTCACTGCCTGACTGGAACTAACTGCTTCTGACTGGACCACTGACTCCTCCCCTCAGGCCTGGATCTTTTAAAGGGGATCTGGCTTAAGGCAGCCAGTAGAGCTCCCCCTTCAGGTCTGCGGTGGAAGGTGTTGTGTGCTATGTGTACCAAGGTGTAAATCCCTCCTTGCACCGGTGGATCCTATGGCAATCCCCTGCAGGGGTGCCACATTCCCCCTAGTTAAATGCAGTCCTTCGGGACTGAAACAGTTTTCCATAAACATGACATAACTATTTACATTTGAATTTGAACAGAGTCTTAAAATTAAAAATTTACAAAAACCAGGTAGAAATGGGAAAAACGGGTAACCGGACCATACAGAGCTAGTCTATCCGCTGCAGGCTGTTTAAAGGGTGTTTGCCACTACCAGTCCTGTGGCTATGGTCCATTTTTGAAAGTAAGAAAGGAAAATTCAAAAAGTCCAACAGGTCAAGTCTCTGTAGGCTTAAAGTTCAAAAACACAACAACAAACACTACGGGTGACTCGACGTAGGAGTCCTAGGTACTGCAGGGGCCTCTACCAGGTCATAAGCGCTGTAGGCCTCCTGGCCCTGGGGTCACCTATTGGCCAAGATTTTGCTCTCCCTAGACAGCTCCGTACGCCAACTCCACTCACCCCTCTTACTGGTGTTGTGTACATGGTTTGGGTTGTTTTAGCCTACTCTTCACCCTTTTCTGTACACTTAGCATTAATAATATATTTACATTCTGAACATATTAACATTTTTCATATGTTTTGCAGTCTATTGCCTGTACCTTAGTGGTGGCTGTCCCAAGTTGCTACGTGTTGACCTGCGTAAAACTGGTATGCCACTAGTATGTATGCCTGGTGTAGAGTGAACACTTTACTGATCCAAGTGTTGATCTGCATAACACAGGTATGCCTGAGTGTCTTCTCACTCTCACAGTGGGAATGGCAAGTACACTGATTGCAGGATTCTCTGGTTCCGATACAATGGGTGGTTCTTCTACTCTTGGCATTTCTACTGCTGGTGGGAACATCAAAGTTGGGATTAGATATGCACCATCTATTTGAGGCCAATCCACTGGTAATTCACCAATGAGTGTCTGGACTGTCTTTGGCTTCTCTTCCTCTTTTGGCTCTGGACAAGGTACATTTTCTTCAGGTTGAAGCTGTTGAGGGCACTTCTTCAAATGATCTCTGGACACTGTTGCTATTGTTTCGCCATGGTCTTTGCTGATGACACAGGTTTTCTGGTTATCAAAACTGGATGGTAACACCGTGTATGTTGTTTTTCCCATTGATCATCTAGTTTGTGCATTCTTCTTTTTCTCTTCAAAACCAATTAACCTGGTGTTAAGGGCGTTCCTTGCGCACTTTTGTTAAAGTTGGTTTCTTGTCTTTCTCTAGATTTTTCTAGACTTCTCTCAATGCATTATTGTATTTTCTGGTATTGTTCTTTCCTTCTGGTATCCCAATCTGCATCTGTAGTACCTTCTTCAGGAACTACTATGACTATTTCAAAGTCTACTGGCAATTTTCCTGGTCTTGCTCTCATGAGATATGCATGGGTACAATTTGTTGAGCTTACTGGAATGTTGTTGTAGATGTCCACCAGATCAGGTAATTTCTCTGGCCATTGGTTTCTAAGGGCAGAGTTTTCAGCAATTCAATTACCACGTGATTCATCTTTTCATATATTCCATTAGTATGAGGATGGTAAGGTGTGGTACGAATTTTCTTGCATCCATATAGGCGGCAGAACTCTTGAAATATTTCAGCTTCAAAGGCAGGACCTTGGTCTGTCAATACCTGTTCTGGATAACCATGTGGTCTGCAGAAATAGGCTTGAAATGTTCTTGCTGCTGTCTGAGCAGTTAAGTCTTTTACCGGAGCTACCACAAGGAATCTGGAGTAGTGGTCTACCATGGTAAAAGCATATGTATAGCCTGATTTGCTGGGTGTGAGTTTAACATGATCTAAGGCTACCAGTTCTAATAGTTGTTTGGTGATGATAGGCTGGAGTGGTGCTTTCTGGCTGTTACGGTCTCTTCTTCTTAATGAGCATGGTCCACAATTTTTACACCATCTCTCTATGGAGGCTCTCATGCTGATCCAATAGAATCTCTCACGTAACAATATTTCCAGTTTTCTCCATCCAAAGTGTTCCGCTCCTTCATGGTACACTTCCAATACCATTTGGACATCTCTCTTTAGAACCACAACTTGCCACACCATTTCATGTGTTCTTGGGTTGATATACCATCCGCACACTTGAAACCTTGATAGATTAATAACCTGCTTCTTTCTTTCCATAGGTACTGGGCCTCTGGTGGAGCATTCTTTTCAAGTTGGGAATCCGGTTGGGTTATTAACTTCTTTACAAGGCTCACTGCCGGATCACTGTCTTGAGTCTCCTTCCATCCATAGTGAGGCAACGGGTTTAGTGGAACAGTCTGACGGTTCTGATGTGATCTTCAGCCATTTTCCATTGTCTACTTTTATGGAAAGCTGGGAGTTCTATTTCCTCTAAGTCATCCTCTTCTTCTTCAAGTCCCTGTAGATGTACTTGAAGGTTTCTGGAGAGGGCATCAGCATTTGCGTTGTTGCGTCCTTCCCGGTATTTGATGGTAAAGTCATAGTTCGATAGTCGGGCTATCCAGCTCCAATGCACCAAGCTTCGCGGTATACATGTGTGTTAACGGGTTATTATCTATGAAGGTAAATTTCGAAGCTGCCAAGTAATGCTTGAACCTTTCCGTTATAGCCCAGACCAAGGCCAGGAACTCCAACTTAAAGGAACTGTAGTTTTCCGGGTTTCTCTCGGTGGGTCGAAGTTTTCTGCTGGCATAGGCAATTACCCTCTTTCTACCATCTTGGATCTGGGAAAGAACTGCTCCCAGGTGTACATTGCTTGCGTCATTGTAAAGGACGAATGGTAGATTATAATCAGGATAAGCCAGGATTTCCTCACCGGTCAGAACCTGCTTCATCTGCTGGAAGAAATCTTCTTGTTCTTCTCCCCATTCCAATGGTGGATCTGCAGACCTTCTCTTCTTAGATTGGCCTACCAGAAGATATTGTAGGGGTGCTGCCATCTTTGTGTAGCCCTTTATGACTCTTCTGTAATACCCAACCAAACCTAAGAATTGACGTACCTCGGTCACGGTGGTTGGTCTTTGCCAATCCTGGATAGCTGTCACTTCTTCCGGGTCTGGTGCTACTCCATCTGCGCTGACCACATGCCCAAAGTATTGGACTTTAGGTTTCAATAGGTGTGACATTTAGATGGTTTGAGCTTCATCCTGTACTTTGCTAAAGCTGCAAATACCTCCGCCAGGTGTTCCAGGTGTTCTTCGTAGGTTTTGGAATGCACAATGACGTCATCCAGGTATAAAAGTACTGTCTCGAAATTCCAGTGTCCCAGGCAACATTCCATGAGTCTTTGAAACGTTCCTGGTGCATTGCATAACCCGAATGGCATGCTGTTAAATTCGCATAGTCCCATTGGTGTTGTGAATGCAGTCTTCTCTCAATCTTCTTCTGCAATGGAGACCTGCCAATACCCACTAGTGAGATCTAATGTGGAGAAATAATTAGCAGCAAGAGACTCCTTTATTCGGGGTAACAGTAAAGGGTAAGCATCTTTGTGAGTGATCTTATTGACCTCCTGTAATCCACACACATCCTCATCGTGCCATCCTTCTTTCTGAATAGGACTAAAGCGGCTGCTCAGGGTCTACAGCTATCTCTTATAACCCTGGCTTCCTTCATGTCCCGCAGCATCTCTTTGGCATGCTGGTAGTGATTTGGTGGAATGGGTCTGTGTCTCAATTTTATTGGGGGATGATCTCCTGTGGGTATGCGATGGTATACCCCTTTAACCCTCCCAAAATCTAATGGATGCTTACTAAATATCTGTTCGAACTCTTGTGCTACCCAGTAGACTCCGTGCTCCTGGTGAGAAGGGGTGGCATCAGATCCTATGTGCAACTGACGACACCACTCCTCTAGCTGTCCTTTGGAGTTGTTATTCTCCGCCTGACTAGATGGGGAAACAGGCTCTACTGCTTGTATGCTGTTGTTACAGACAGTGTACAGCTTTGCTACAGTAGCATACCGGGGTAGTTTTGCTTCCTCTTCCCCCCAATTTAATACACGGATTGGTACTTGCGTACATCCACCACCCCTCTGACTGTCAGTAGTGTAGGTCTATGCTCTGAATATACCAGCTCTACTACTGCCTGGTATTCTTTTCCTCTGAGACCTATTGCTGCATTTCCCTTTTTGGTGGTAACAATGGCAACCGGGTCTGTTACCCACACACTGCCAATTTCTCCCCCAGACAGATTTACCTGTTGCTTGTGGATGAGGGCTCAGATTTCCCTTTGGATGACTCTCGTCCGCCCATAACCAGCAGTCTCAGCAATCTGTCAGAGTAAAAACAACACTTCTCCAAGGCAGTTTTCAATGACATTAGTACCAATTACCATGTACGGATACTTTTCACCATTATTATCCCCTACCACACATAACCCTTGGCCTTTTAATTCTTCACTCCCCAACTTTATTGTAACTTCTCTGTACCCCAGCTGTTCCTGGGGTTGTCCATTAGCAGCAATAATATAAAAATTGGGGTCTGGGGGTTTAAGATCGGTATCAGACCAAAATAGTTTGAAAAGGATATGTGGGATGGTGGTAACCTGCGACCCGGTGTCCAGTAGGGCCAACATGGGGATTCCTTCTAGCGTAATGTTGAGTTACGGACGGCCTCCCACGTACTGATTACGCCAGTCATTTGGGCCCAGTTGTCCTACTCCTGGGGGCTGGCACTTGGACCCAGGAATCTCAGGTTTAAAGGACAACCTCTTGCAAAGTGGCCTGGTTTGTTGCATCGCAGGCAAATGGGTTGTCCTGAAGAATCCGTGTAGTCCCTGGCTCTGCGTTGGAATGGTGCGTCGGTCCCCTGAACGGTCGACTTGTTGGTCCCTTCCACGGGCGACATGGTTCTACGTTGGAATGGTGCATTGGTCCCCTGCACGGGCGACTTGTTCTTCCTCCTCGTCCATAGGACATCCTCAGGGCAATCAGCTAGTTGGATTTTGCATGCAGGTGGTGCTCCAGGCATGGATTGCAAATTCTAGTACATAGTCCATATTTTTGGTTAGCTGCAGAACTTAGTTGCGCAAGTCATCATCAGAGTGATTTGCTACAGCTTGTCTTTCCACTTTTGCAGGATCTGTAGAAAATGTATGGGAGAAGTGTTAACTTGCCAGGATTGGATGGCAGGCTCTGTAGGCACTGGATCCTGTAACACTGTTTTAGCACGATCTTTTAAGTCATTAAAATTCACAGTTGGATGATCCAAGACCCACATGTGTACCTCTTGGCGATGGTAATCTGACCTCAATCCCTCTGTAAACTGCTCTGCAAGCATTTTGTCCTCTTCCAGTACACTTGTCGGGTCTACTTGCTTTAAGGACCAGAGTACCCCTTGTAAATGGAGGGCATAGTCTCTGATGGTATCCTGCGGTCTCTGGTTGCACTGGTTGAACAGCATCCTCAATTCAGACTGTGTGCGTTTTTCAAAAACAACTTTGAGGGGGGCGTGTCCTGGCCATGGAGGGAGACAGTCACTAGAGCTTGAGCTCCGTCTCCTGGCCTCTTTGCAGCCTTAATACCACAGTCCAATCTGGCTCCTGCGCCCCTTACGCCACCCAAAAGGAAGAGTGGACGCCCTGGAACACCCCTGGACCTGCTAGCCCTGAAATCCAGGGGTATTACAAGGTACCTTAGGAGTTCAAGCAGACCCTCGAGTGCCGCTGATAGTGCTAAGATGGCAGCGCCTGCTGCACAAGCTCCACATGCTGAGCCTGGGGAGGTCGGAATTATGTGCACAGCCCTGCACTCACTGGCGGGTGCTGGACTGGACTGCGGGACCCAGGACACAGGATGGGGAGACCTGCACACAAAGGCACCTAACAGAGTGCAGCCACAAGTGAGGTATGCGGACGGGGACAATATGGAGGGAGAGGAGGTGGCCAGCAAACACATGCTGGAAGCAGATACCCTGTGAGACGGAGCGGCTGGTACGGGGGACATGAGAGGACACAGTATAAGTGCTGCTGGAGGAGTACTGCCTCAAACATGGGGCAATATAACGCAATCTGAGCCCCCTGCAAGCCTTGTAGTGGACAGTGCACCCTGTACTCCCCTGCAGCCTGACAGGACACAGTACCAGAGACCACCACCCACGGTGGGGGCGCTATCCTTAACGCAGCCATATAATGCTAGCATCACTGGGGTGCCCCTATGTGAATTGTCCCTATCCAATGCCGGAGATAAGAGGGAAGGCTCAACCTCTACCTGCTCCAGCCTCTGCCCGACTTCTGACACTGCAGCCCATGAGCCCCCGATCCCAAAAGAAGACATGTGGGAGTCCTTTAAGGCATGCATCATGAATATTCCCACCAAAGAGGAAATGTCAGATTTTATTTCTAAGGTAGAAGCCTCCCTTAAGTCTGAAACGGCGGTGATACACAGTGAAGTCCAGGTGATCTCCGGTAGGGTCTCCCAGACAGACACCACTGCCGAAGATTTAACTAGACGGGTTAAAGCACTCGAAGACACGGTGTTACTTCAAAAATTCCAACAGGAAGCCTTCCTAGATTCAATGGAGGACCTTGAAAATCGCGAGCGGCGACAAAACATCCGGGTCCACGGTATACCGGAAACGGTATCCCCGTCAGAGTTGGGTTCCACCCTGCAGAGTCTGTTCAATTCCATACAAAATGCTCCGACAGACTCCATCATCGACTTTGACAGAGCCCATCAGTCCCTAGGCCTCCTTCCTCCAGAAGGGGCTTTACCCCGAGACATCATTTGCAGATTCCATAAGTACCAGATTAAGGAGGACATCCTCAGTAAGGCGAGAAGATGTGAGGAGATCTGTTTTCAGGGATGCCGGCTGCAATTACTTGCAGATCTTTCCAGGAGGAACCTCCAGAAGCGGAGAGCACTGCGGCCCCTTTTAGAGTTGTTGCGACAAAATCACCTTGCATACTCCTGGGGATACCCCTTTTGCCTGCAGGTTTGGCGGGAGGGCCTTCTGACCTCCCTCACTCATCTGAGGGAACTGCAGGGGTTTCTCCAGGCTCTTGACATCCCTGATCCGGGTCTCCACTTCTCGGACTGGCCGACTTCCTCATTTGATGGCTTATATCAATCGGCACCTCGAAATGCAAGGAATCCGAGAAGGAAGAGGAATGGGAGGAACAGGAACCGACAGAGATGCAGACTCAGTGAGGAAAGCCGGAGTGAAGAGGGCAGACTTTGTGATCCACATGTGAATTTTTTTCCATTTTCTTTTGATATGCTTTTTAGAGCTCCCCTGTGGGGAAGATCACCCCCTCTGCTACAATTCCTGCAAGGTTTTTATTTGAGACCCCTATCCTCCCTATCCCCCTCCTCCCCCCTTTTTTTTTTCCCCTTCATATATCCCTCTCTCTATTTCACACCCTCCCTTCCCTTCTATTCCCATCCCTCTCCCTTGTCCATCCTTTCCTACCCCTTTATTCTCGCTCCCCCCCCCTGAACCCCCCACCCAAACCCTTTTTTTTCAATTAATGGTACCTCTGCAGATATGCTTTGTACTTACGAGGGGCGCACGCTCCATCATACAATAGGGCTTTCCTCTATGTTTTATGATTGTGTTAATTATGCCCTATTACAAGGAGCCTACAATAGCCAGGTTGTTGATATATAGTTGATGTGACTTTTGTTTATTTTAGGTTGATGGCCGGGGGGACATTTCCCTCGACTCTAGTGAAATTTATTGTTCTTGTGCTTATATTGACTAGGGTTAATATACCCTACAGTTTGAACTTATAACTGTTTCCCTTCCATTGAGAAAGGATACCTCCCAGGGGGACGCTGCACTCTCCTTTTGAGTGTATTGCTTCTGTAAAGAACTTACCCCAATTTGAGTGTTAATCGGGCTTGACGGTCCACTGGATTTCCCCTCTCTCCTTCTTTTCTACTCTCATCTCTTTCTTCTTTCCCTCAGAGGAGTCACAGGGGGTAACCTCTTCGAGGCCCATCATGGGATTGCCTCCTTAGTGCGATATGGCTGGAGGATCCTTGAAAATAGGGTCCCTAAATGTTCAGGGTTTTAACACCCCCAGAAGCGGCAACATGTCATCTCTGACATGCAAAGGAAAGGTGTGCAGGTGGTTTTCCTCCAGGAAACATATTTTAAGGAGGGCCACATTCCCTTTTTTAATGGGGACACTACTCGGAATGGATCCATTGTACGAACCCCGAGTCCAGAACTAAGGGAGTTTCAATAGCCCTACACAAAAACTTGCCTTAAAAACTTCTGGACTCGGTGATCTTCAAAGGGGGAAGATACATTTTTCTCAAGGTAATGGTGGCAGGAACTTCATTGACTCTGGTCAATTGGTATCTCCCTAACAGGGAGCAGACGAGGGTCTGAAGATCCCTCTTGACAAAATTGGCAGATTTTGCTGAAGGCCAAGATGTCATTGGAGGTGACTTTAATTTTGTTGTAGACCCACTCCTGGATTCCTCATCTGGTAGGGGGACGGCTCCACGCAAACGTATAATGGCTCTCCGGAAAATTTTACACAAACTCCAGTTGGTTGACATATGGAGGATCATTAAACCTTCAGCTAAGGACTACACTTTTTTTTCTGGAGTTCACGGCTCGTACAGCCGCGTACATTTATTACTTGTCAGCCAGAAGATCCTATCTTGGACACCTAAAACCTTTATTGGTAACATTATCCTGTCAGATCATAGCCCCATATTCCTGTCTATGGAGTTGCCAGGTCTGACTAAAAAAGAAGGGTCCTGGAGATTGAATAGCCACCTTTTAACTGATGCGTCCTGTCTGGTGGAACTGAAGTCTGACATTAACACATTCTTTCAGACACATATATCAGACCCGACCTCCCCAACTATCAAATGGGAGGCCCTTAAGTGTATCCTCCAGGGTACGTTAATCAAACATGGGGTGATATTAAAGAAACGTCGGTCTGAACAGTTGAACACACTGGTATCCCAGATCAATTTTTTGGAGAGGGCACATAAGTCTTCCCGTAATCACGAGGTATTGATAGACCTAACTTTGAAAAGAGTGGAGCTGAGAAATCTCTTAGACAGCAAATACGAGAGGCACAAAGAACGTTCTAGGGGTTTATTTTATAAGAAGGCCAACTACTGTGGGCGACCATTGGCTAGATTGTTGCACCCTCGAGGAGGTCCCACTTACGTCCCCTCTATTAAGACTCCCTCGGGTCGAGTAGTCCATAGCACCGAGGAAATATCGAGTGTGTTTCAGACGTTCTATGCCGACTTATACGGCCTGAGGGGTAAATTTTTTGACATGGACCCTGAGGCTTTGTGATTTAAAATTAGGTCGTATATTGATAGGGTAAATATACCTTCTTTATCTGAGGAAGATGTGGCTTCCCTAGAGGAAAACATCACGGTGGAGGAACTGACTAACGCGGTTCAGATGTCCCCGACGGCGAAAAGTTCGGGACCTGACAGCTACACGCCCATGTTTTATAGGACCATGCTCGGTGACTTGCTGCCTCACATGCTCTCTTCATTTAGGGCGCTTCTGGGAGGAGATGCTTTTCCCCCACAGGCATTGGAGGCGCACATTTGTGTGATCCCCAAGCCGAACAAGAATCTCCTAGAGGCAGCGAGTTACCGCCCCATTTCTTTGTTAAATGTGGACGTTAAGCTGTTTGCCAAGATATTGGCTGATAGGCTTTCAATGAGACTCCCCTCCATCATCCACCTTGACCAAGTGGGCTTTGTTAGGGGCCGAGAGGTGCGGGACAACATCATTAGATCCTTTCTTCTTATTGAGAAGGCTAAGATATGGAAGTCCCCTCTTTGTTTGCTTTCTGTCGATGCAGAAAAGGCCTTTGACAGGGTCCACTCTGGGAGGCACTGAGACACATTGGCCTGGGCAGTAAATTCATGAACGGGGTTTCCTCACTGTATTCCAACCCATCCGCAAAGGTGCGTGTAAACGGCGGCTTGTGTGGCTCGTTCCTGATTGGAAATGGGACAAGACAAGGGTGCCCGCTATCTCCCCTGCTCTATGTTATTGTTATGGAGCATTTAGCTAAGGCTATAAGGGACAATGGCGAAATACACGGGATCCTGGTTGGGGATACTCATCATAAGACAGCATTATTTGCGGATGACGTCCTTATGTACGTGACTCGCCCGTCAGTGACCTTCCCCACTCTGCTGCGAGTGTTCGAATTGCTTGGAGGCCTTAGTAACTTTAAAGTGAACTACTCAAAGTCCGAGGCGATGAATGTCTACCTGCCTTCCGCTGAGGCGTTCTCCTTATCTAAGAGGTTCCCCTTTCGCTGGAGGCCACATATTATATCTGGGAGTTAATCTGCCCGCTGATTTGTCCAGGTTCTTCCAGCTAAACCATAAAATTATTTTTGACAAAATGGGGGTCTTGTTGGAGTCCTATAAATCTCTAAAGTTGTCTTGGCTGGGGAGAATTCACGTCGTGTCGATGGACATCTTGCCACATTTTTGTACATTTTCCAAGCTGCACCTGTGTGGCCACGGGGCGCATACTTCCATACTATCCGCACTCTCATCTCCAGGTTTGTCTGGAATGGTACAAGGCCGAGAGTGAGCATTAAGGTCTTGACTGCACAGACGAAGTTGGGAGGAATGGGTTTGCCGGACTTGCGAAGGTATTGCCTAGCCGCTGTATTGGTCCGATTGCTTGACTGGAATTATAGAGCGGTTACCAAGCAATGGGTACAGATAGAGCAGGCGGACATGCAGATACCCTTACGTTACCTACAATGGATCCCCTCTGAGGCATTGACTACGTCGGGTCACTTAACTATTTTGACCACCGAGGCACTGAAGGCGTGGCGTGTAGCATGGGGGAAGCTGGCTAAGACGCGTACCGCCAGTTATCTGACTCCATTGTTTTGCAATCCGGCCTTTCCCCGGGGGTGACCCACCAAAAGCTATTGTAATGGCGGGCTGATGAAGATACCCGAATTGGTTAGCTTCTAAGGGCCGGAGAGCTATCCTCTTTTAATGATCTGCAAGCTTCTTCACCGGAGGTAAAACTGAGGTGGTGGGAGTACCTTCAGTTAAGGTCCTACCTGAACTCTCTGACATTCCGGAGAGACCCCGATGTCTTCCTGTCTCCCCTAGAGGCGATCTTTGCTGCCGCCTAAGCACCCCTTAGAGGGATTTCAGCTATCTACTCTATTATTTCGGGGGTGACAGACGCGGAAACCCATGGATATAGGAGGACCTGGGAGTCGGAACTCGGAAGGGTTGTTTCGACACAGGATCGGGAGAAGTGTTTTTTGATGGCTCGGAAATCCTCAGGGTCCTGTGAAGCATTAGAAAAATGCTACAAGATACGCCTTAGGTGATACCTCATCCCAGACAGGCTGCATCGGTTTTCTTCTTCCGCCTCTCCCCTTTGTTGGAGATGCGGCGCAGAGGTTGGTACCATGATCCATATTTGGTGGAGCTGCCCCCTGATCCAGGAATTCTGGTCTGCAGTTTTTCGGAACTATAACATGGTAACGGGTAGGGGTTTGAAGGGTTCCCCGATATCGCCTTACTCTCTCTGCTCCCTGGATCCTGGAAGACCCAAAGGAAGGATATCCTTCGGTTCTGCCTCAGTGCTGCTAGAAATGTGATTCCTCGTCATTGGAGGGAGCAGGCACCCCCTACGATTTTGGAGTGGTACTCAGAAATGGAGACCCTTCGTAGATTTGAGGAGCTTTCAGCTGAGACCTCCCAAACTCAATCTGCCTATGTAACTACTTGGACGGAATGGATCCTGTTCAGAGATGCCCCTAATTTTAGAGATATGTTCTCCTGTGGGTGAATTGCCTGTACACTACCTGAACTATGCCAGTTTCACTCACTTAAACTGCGACTCCCCAGACGTACAATTCTTATCTTTTCTGCTCTTCCTTCTTACTTCTATAATTATCCTCAAATCCCTTTTCTCATTTTAAAGCCTTTTCTCTTTTCTAGACCTTATTTTTCTGGATCAATTCTCTTCCACCCCCCCCCTTCTCCATCCAGTGGACGGCCAGAAGCCGTAATATTTAATTTACTGCAATTATAACTTAGTAATATTTTATTCTGATCTCCTGTTGATATCTAGGGCCCTCCCCTTTTTGTGCCCCTTGGAGCAGGGAGGGGTCCCACCTATTACTTAGATGTGAAGTTTGTAGAAGCCATGGTGACTTCGTACTTTTAGACAGCACCAGGTGGCTTCCGCCTGATTTGAACTATATTATAATGTACTATTGATATGTTATACTTTGAGCTTAATAATTTTTGCTTAATATACTATATGTATGTCTACGTTAAAATCTTCAATAAAAATATATTTACAAAAACAACTTTGAGCTTGTCAAACACTTTTGCAGCAGAGTCCCTGTCAGCATCACTCCAGGACTCAACTTCCAGCTCTGCTGCACCTGTTAATTGTCCCAGCACAACGGTGGCTCGCTGCTTTTCTGTCATCGTATACATGTCCAGCATTGCACACATCTTTTGTTTGAAGACTGCTATGGTATCGGGTTTACCTTCATATGTTGACAACCATTTTGCGCCCAGTATGTACAGCAAGTCTATTGGCATTATCCGGACCGCTGCACCGGGTCCTGCGTTCTGAGCATCCCCTCTGTCAGGGACCTGTGCGTCGTCCCAGTCACTAATGATGGGGCTCCCCTAGTTAATCGCTGCCAGTGGGTAAGGTAAAAACAAACTTTTTCGGTCGGCGGCAGCTCTGCAGGGGGAGTCGAGCACCTCGGGTATTTCCGGAACTGGGCACTGCGCTTCCCTGATCTCCGGCAGAGTGCAGGGGCAGGGCTTATCTTCCCACTCTTTTCCACCCGCTCTGTGACGCAGTACAATTTCTGTGGCGGAGTAATGGCGGCCCGATTTTACAGTTCACAAACAGTTAATAAAGTTCAACTTGGCTTCTCTGACATCCTTTTGGACTGATGTGCAGGTCACCCAGTCCATACCTACTGTCCTGGGGACTACTATTTCTCACCTCACAACCATACCATGCTTTCACCCTTATCCCCCCCCACATTTCCCCTTTTCTTTTTTCTATTCTCCCTCTTTGCCTCTTTCTCTCTCTCTTTCTTTTCTTCTTTTTCCCTTTCGCTCTCTCTTCTCCTTTTTCGCTGTTTTGTTGTTTGATTGCTAAACGGGATATGTTACGCACTTTTGGTGTAAGTGTTTATCTTTGTTTACTCCACCACAAGACCATATCTTCCTAAGGCACATCGAGAATATCTGCCTTATGGCAGTCATGAGTATTTATCTCTTCTAACTTGTGCACTAACTGTGTTGATACTCCCTTTACACCTACTGGATACGTGTCTGGCTGCGTGTGGTAGCCTTCATATTTTGGTTATGTATCGATATGTGCTTCTATTTGCTTTACTTAAATAAATAAATAAAGATTTTCAAAAATAAAGTTCAACTTTTGGCACATAGTACCCATTTTACCGGGCACGGGATCCTGTTCGTGACGCCAGGTTGAGGCAGTCAACAGGGTTGGGGGTACTTAGGTACCGGGGCTGATGGCGACTTGGATGGGGGATTACGGCTGGTTTGTCCCAGTCCCGTGCCCTGGACCCTCAATTGCGGGGAATGGTGGGAGATAAGGGGATTGGTTACCCTCAATGGCGGGGAATGGTGGGAGATAAGGGGATTGGTTACGTGACGCCACCTGTGGTACCTGGCAACGATGATACCAGCGCTGCGGCCGGCCGCTGAGGTGATGGAGGGGCAGCTTAGAGTAGTACAGCTCCCCACAGGGGGAGCTTTACCTCAGGGCAGCGGGGATGGATGAGGGGAGTTGTAGTCGCGTCTCTGCAGTCAATGCTGTAAATAGCGGCGGTTAAGCAGGCATACTCACACACAGTGGTCTTTGTTTCGGTATCTTTTACTGGTGACAGGGTAACAGGTACAGTCCAGAGAAGTAACCAGGCCCCCGGTGCAATTTGTGACTTTCACCTTAGAATGTTTTGAGGCCTCCTCTGTCTCTGTGTACGGTGGTTTGGGGTAAGTCCTGCCTGTAACTGAACTCAACGCTCCTTCTCCCTCTCAGGGCTTTACTCTGTCACTGACAATGTGGTCCTTCTGCGCGGTCCCTATTCCTCCTTTCGCCCCTGGTCCTATGTTTGGTCAGTTTGATTGTCTCTTAATTTACCTCAGGGGAATTTGGTTCTATTGGTCCTTCCAGGCTTTTACTGCTACAATGGATGCTGGCAGAGTCGGACTCCGGTGTCCGGGTGTACTAAAGGGAAGCTTTGTCTGTTCCCTTCTTTAATTCTCCTACTCTTCTACTGGCCTCCAACCCTCTCCCAAGGGTGCATCACAGCTGGGTCAGTGTTCCCTGGTCCTGGGCCTGGATCTTTCCCAGCGACCAGCTCCTCACTCCTGCTCTCTTCACTGCCTGACTGGAACTAACTGCTTCTGACTGGACCACTGACTCCTCCCCTCAGGCCTGGATCTTTTAAAGGGGATCTGGCTTAAGGCAGCCAGTAGAGCTCCCCGTTCAGGTCTGGGGTGGAAGGTGTTGTGTGCTATGTGTACCAAGGTGTAAATCCCTCCTTGCATCGGTGGATCCTGTGGCAATCCCCTGCAGGGGTGCCACACATTCACACGCTACGCATATTGACCTGCACTTTTCCCGAGCCCATTTTTTTTTTCAAAAATCTTTTTTATTAAAGTTTTCAAAATTAAATCAAGCTCAAACATGTCACACCAACACAACTAGTAAAGTTATCTTCAATACATTGACATTAATGACAATTGAAACATTCACTGACAGCATATCAAGACATCAAAACATTATACCAGCATCCCAGAAAACATCAGAGTGGCTAATGCCATGTGAAAGTCCACATGAAAAGAAATTCCCTACATAAACAATCGTCCACCAGCATTCCATCTATTGAGCCACTGAGCGCATATTCATAATATCATGGTTATATCTTTAATTTGCCCAATGTCCCCTTCAAATCTTCTAGAAGATATCAGTTTGAACTTTTAAATGGTAGTACCGTTTGATTCAGTTTAAGGCCCTTTTCTCATCTATGCTTCCTCTGCGCTTGCTTGCCCTGCCTGCCCTGCGCTAGCGTAAATGCAAACGCAGGTGCATTTAGAGGCAAGTGCAGGCAAGCGCAGAGGCGCATGGATGCACTGTTCTTTCACTCGCCTGAGCTCGGTGCCCCCATTACCTTCTATGGCCGAGTGCAGCCGAGCGCAGGAGACGAAATACCTGAAGTGCGAGTAAGAATAAGCTGATGTCACCGAGCTACAGTTCTCCGGAGGGTGGTGGTATTGCGGCTAGGGTGGAGCAGCTCCCTACAGGTAGAGCTAAACCTCCGGGCAGTGATGGTTGTGTGGAATGGAGCAGGGGTTTGACCAGGTTGTGGATTAACGGGATAATCTCTGAGGCAACGGGGACAGGGGGAACACACACACACGCTGTTGAATGTCTCTTTACCTTTTACTCTTAGTTTAGCAGGTAAAAGTCCATAACACTGTCGGGTGACCAGAAAACACAGTTGAATCTCCACAGCAAGTGGGTGTAAGGCCTCTGTGTCCTCTTTTCCCTGTGTTGAAGCCCCTGCCTGTGTAGAACTTGGCTGGCCTACACTACTCTCTCTCTCCACCTGCGCTGTCAACGGGACACCTCTGATGACTAACGCGATTTCTCTCTCCATGGTGTCTGGCTCCCTGAATGGTGATTAAGCTGGTGACCGGGTGACTGGAGTCTCCACGGTTTGCCGGGGTTCTCTGCTGGGCGTGTGTCTCCCCGGTGTCTGGTGTGTTGTTTGGGCAAACCTATTCTGGCTCCTCGGTTTCCACTTTTCTTCCTCTTTTCTCTCCTTTCCTTCTGTCCCCACTCTTGGGCCTGGCAGGACTGCTCAGAGGCTGTTCAGGGTCACCGGTTCGGGCCTAACATGGCACCGATCACCTGGACGTATTCGCAGCTCTCCTAGCGTCTGCACAATCTGACTAACTCCTCCCCAGCATCAGTATTTATAGGGGATCTTGCCTAAGGGCAGCAAGTTGAGCTCCCCCTACTGTGCTGAGGTGGAAGGTGTTGGTTGTACTGGTGTACCTGCTGTGGATATTCATCTGTGTTCTAGGAAGGCCTGTGGGTACCTATGAATGCAGGGCGTCACACATGCATGTGCAGATGAAGCATAGATGTGAACTAGGCCTTTGTCTGGAGACAATACTGAAATAATAAATGCTTTCCACGAACTGAAGAATTTTTCTGTTTGAAGATCTCTGTTTCTCTCCGCTTCGAGTTTCTGAATCTGCATGGCCCCTTTCAATTTTTGCTTCACATTAGCAACACTTGTGTTTGATTTACTTAGTCATTCACGTAATATTAGTTTTTTGGTCACCATTGCTACAATGTGCAATATTCTGGCAGACTTCCCTTCCCATATACACAAGGTCAGGAAATGGAGCAGCCATGATAGCGGATCTAATGTTAGGTCTCTACCACAAATATCACTTGATAACGACAGCACCTGGTCCCAGACCCTCTGTACGTCTCCACAAAGCTACAACCTGTGGAACAAGTCTGTTTTCGGAGTACTAGACTTCGGCCACCGTTGTATTCTGTTTGGTGCTTGGGCAGTCTGGGTTAGAGTAAAACCATAGATTGCTCTATGCATGATTCTAAATTGGACGTTTCTACATTTTTCATTAATGATGACCTTTCTAACCATCCCCACCCACTCACAATTTGCCCTTCCAGGTCGTACCGTTGTATATATTTATCCCATCCCCTAAATACATTGCCTGCCCCATCACTGTTATTATATCATGTAGTCTCCTATAAATGTAAGAAATATTAATAACACTAACATTTGTCTCTACCCAATCGTCCCAAACAGTAGCAATACATTTTTTAGAGACATCCTGCAAATGCTGCATAATATGAAATTGCAACTGGTTGTACTGCAAATATGTATGTCAGCCAAGTGGAATTTCTCCATCACCTCCTGGCCTCGTAACCATCATCCTTCCGGTACATGTAAAAGGTCGCCCATTCTAGCCACTCCCCTTTCCTGCCATTCTTTAGATAATGAATTCTCTCTTCCTAGCTTAAAGTTGACATGCACCCAGGGATTTAGATATTTCCACGTCTTCCATGCTAAATTAAGTTTTTTCCATACTGCTTTCCAACACATCGCCGTGTCCCTGTAAATCAGTGTATTTTTCAAAAGTCGTGGGATAGTAGACAAAGAGGCGTGTAATAGGCTAGCCGGGTCCCAAGGCTCCACCTCATCCTCATAATTAGAATATCTACTGTTTTTTTTAAGCCAGTCAGTTACATGTCAAAGAATACATGTGGCGCCCCTGTGGATCCAGTCGCCACAGAGGTACTGCACCCCTGTTAAGGTGCAGTATCCCACTCTCTGGTAAGAGGGGCACTGACCTGTGCCGGGACACCCTGACCACACACTAGGAACCATTTTAGTGGGGATGGGTGGAGAGGAAGTAGCTAGAGGGAGCACCTGTGAGGAGTGAGGTTAGGAAGAACAGACGTTGATGACGTGGGACACATGACAAAGGGTATAAATAGAGTGGGAAAGATCTAGAAAGCAGGAGAGACAGTGGAACAGCAGGGAGGAGAGTTGCTGCAGAGAGAGAAAGGGAGAGTGAAGCAGCTAGAATCGAGTTGGAGGGAAGCTAGAGAAAGAAAGCCTGTCACAGAAGGAAAATAACTTGAGAGAAGTGTCCAGAGGCCAGACTGAGGAGCAGAGAAAGAGAACCAGGTGGCTTCAGGAGGAAGAGAGGGTCCCAGAGGCACGGTCAGTGACCATTCAATCCGTGGGACTCGTATCCATTGTCAGACGCAGACAGAGGAGGGACTAGGCCTAAGAAAAGGGCACCAAGACCCCAAGACTAGTGGAGAATACAGACAAGGCTCAGCTATCAACCCGGAGACTGTGTGGCACTTCCATGGTGACACAGTCAACAACCGCACACATCTGCTGTAAAGGTGGCAACCATAGGGCTAAGGGGAGATACTGCAGGTTTACCCCTAAGAAAAGCCCATAGCTACTGGCTCAGAGCTCTGTGTGGCAAGGCGCAAGGCAGGAGGGCGAAGCAAGCGCAGTGTGAGATGGGAGAGAAAGGACAGAGAAGGGGTGCCGGTTATGTATCATCCTCCTAACCAGGAGTAGCTGGATCTCCAGGAACCCAGTGCTCAGCAGGCTGTTGCGCAGTGACTGTGAGTAAAAGACTTAAAGACTGCAACCCACTGTGTCTGTGAACTTTCTTGACGCGTCGTGAGCACCAGAAACATAACTACCAACTCACTAAGGTACCTTGTGCTACCCTGGGGATCAGCCCTACCCATAGAGGGCTTAACAATATTGCTGCCTCCCTACCATCGGCCCCCAGGGGAACTGTCGTGCAGCGGCGGCCATCTATAGCCACAACCTGCCGGTGGGATCAGGTAAAATTAACAAGTTTCCCCAAGTCTGGTCATTCCTGCCCAAATGAACCCTCCATGCCAGATTATCTTCCCTGAGAGAGAGAGCCGCATACACTGAACTTTTAATTACACTGCCAGGGTCACAGAGCCAGGTCTTGGTCTCTGTGATTCCCGTGATAAAGCCTCAAAGCCCGATTCTGAGTATCCTAAGGCCCTGTAGGGGCGTGTCACCAAATTGTAGCCTCTAATGTCTCAAAGGCTCAATCCCCCTCTATCTTTTGGGAGCATCAATGTACAACTGCTGATCCTTGCTATTTTCCCTTCCATAAAAAGTTGGAGAAAGCTATATTGAATCTCTTGACATCTGTATGACGTAATAGGAGAGGAATTGTCTGTAATGGGTACAACAATCTAGCAAAACTGATCATCTTGATCAGGTGGCATCTCCCCATCAGAGACAATGGTATGCCCTTCCATCTCTCCAACTACTTCTCAGTCTTGGTAATCCAAGAGGCCTAATTCAGGGAGTACACTGAATTTGAAGTCCCACTCAAATAGACACCTAAGTATTTTATGTGGCCTTGTTTCATCTCGATACCACCTATCTCATGTGCCGCCTTCCAACCATTCCCTTTCTGGGAATTTCCACCCATCCTTAGGATTTCACACTTGGTTTTATTCAATTTGAAACCAGAGAAGGAGCCAAACACGTTTAATTGTTGGAGCAACCCCGCTAAGTCTCTTCCCAGCCTATTCATGAACAAAATTACGTCATCGGCAAACAGGGCTGATTTCACAGTTCTATTTCCTATCGCTATTTCATCAAATGCCTGACTATCATTTTAGAAATCGTGAGAGGGGTTCAATCACAAGGTTTAAGAGCAGGGGCGATAAAGGGCAGCCCTGATGGGTTCCCTTCTCCAAGGTGAAGGAGTCTGATAGAAAGCCCGGGGTGTAGACCCTGGGCTCTGGGTTGTCGTAAAGCACTTTCAGGAAAGTGCTAAATTACCCCTGCAAGACAAAAGCGTCCAAGACAATGTTAAGCCATGCCAGGGTCACATTGTCAAAAGCCTTTTTGGCATCCAACAATAGCATTGCTGAAGGATCGTCATGCAGTACATTCCCTCTCCCCACTGCGTATAATACCATTATAGCCTTTCTGATGTTGCCCACATACAACTCCCCCTAACAAACCCCGCCTCCTGTTTTCCTATAAGTCTTGGCATAATCTGTACCAAACGGTCAGCCATAATCTTAGACAGAATTTTAAGGTCCTGGTTTATTAGGGAGATGGGTTGGTATCCGGAGGGGTCAGAAGCCCCCACTTCTCCTTTGGGAAGAAGCTTAATATAAGCTGTGTTAGCTTGCTCCGGTAAAGGTTCGCCCCTATGATGGCATTGAAGAGAGAAACTAAACAGGGAGTGACCTGGTCTCGAAAAGCCTTGTAATAATCCCCAGTAAATCTGTCCGGACCTGGTGCCTTATAGGACCCTAGATTCCGTATTGTCGCATGTACCTTTTCTGATGTAATTGAAACATTTAACCTCTCTAACGCCTCCTCTTCAATGTTAGATAATCTAACCGTCTTAAACCAATCTCTATCCCCCTCCTCTGAGCCTAAATTGTTCTTATAGAGGTCAGCATAATATTTTCCTAATAGAGAATTTACTTCTCTGGGTTTGGATACCATATTACCGTCCTTCCCTTTCCCAAACACATTTTTTAATGTGGGCTATGGGAGAAGCGCACATCAAAATGTGCAAAGAATTGACATAGTCATTCTTTTTGCGGACACGCTTTGCAGTGAAAGGGCATCCGCAAAATTACGGACCATGTGAACAGATTTATGCAAAAGCAATTGCTTTTGCAGAAAAACGTTACGCCACTGCATTTACACAAGCACTAAAAAGCACTGCGTAATGGTGAAATATGCTACTGTATGTGTGAAGGTAGCCTAAGAGTTTTTGCAGCGGTTCTGGCCTGTATATGACTGACAGCGACAGTGTTATATAAGAGATGTGTCTATGACCAACAGTGCTATTTCACAGCTGTGGCCTATGAGAGGTTGGGCAGTAGCTCTGGGCTGTTAATAACTGACAGCTCGGGCTGTCCTCATAGCGGTGGTGTAGTTGTGTGTGAGGGCCTCAACATCACATGGAGGGCAATGTCACTCTGGTGCTGGGGATGAGCACGTGTGGGGGAGTCCTTTATTTGCAGTGCGGGGACGTGAGGATTGAGGCGATGTCTTGAGATTAATACACTTTCAAAGCGCATGCGGCTGCTCTGTTCGAACACTCTGTACTCTACTGCGCATGACAGGCTGTGGAAACATAGTGGGTGCATGTGCACTTACGCTGCCACCATGTTTGATAACTCTGTCATGTGCAGTAGAGTTCCAGGTGTCCAAACATGGCAGCCGCATGTGCATTGACAGTATGCTATGTACTGTTGGGGGGCTCTGAGGTGGCCCTATGATAACAGTGGTGATGAGGCAGTGGTAGCGGAAGAGGAACTTGGCCTGGAGGACGGCAGCAGCATGTGGCGACCATCTTGGCAAAACCATCACTTGAGTGTGCCAATATAACGATCATTTTTTTTGTATTTCAGGTGACCAATCAGGTGGTGGTCAGCTGGACACAACTGACCAATCAGGTGGCGTTTTATCAAGGACATCCTAACAACAAGGTAATTTAGTAGGTAGATGTAAAATGCTAAATAATTACACATACTATGAATAATAGTTGTTTCAACAGAAGCTGTTTTTTTCAGGATCCAGCAAATGAAGTACATTGAGAACATATGACAAAAGATTTACTGTAGACTCTAGATTTCTTGATTTTCATAGTTAGTTGTATCTTAGTAGGTTGAAGACAGTTAGGTCCATTAAGTTCATCCTTTGTCCAGCCAGTTCTACATTCTCTATCACCAGACAACTTGTTATCCTCAATGCCATTTGTTGTGAGCAGGACATCCATCCCTTTTTAAATGTTGTTATATTATTATCTACCATTACTACTACTTGTTGGGCATTCCACAGTCTGACTGCTCTAAATATAAAGAACCCTTTCCTATTAAGCTGCTGGAATCGTTTCTTCCATGCATAAGAAATGACTCCTGTCCCTTTGTAAGGTCTTTGGCAGTAATAAGTCATGTGTCAGTCCTTTGTATTGACACACATGTATTTACACATATGAATGAAGTCTCTGCAGTGGCTTTCTTCTAAGCTAAAAGAGCCCAGCCTCTCATAATAGGAGAGCCCTTCAATGCCATGCAATAATTTGGTTGCCTATGGCCAGGGTCACATTTGCGTTATGACCCTAGCCTGCCGGATTCCGGTTTTATCTTAGAACTTCTTCCAGCGCGGCATAGCGTTACCGCTATGCGGTGCTGGAAAACGCTGCCCTTAGTTACCCGCTGTTTACCTTAACGACCTGTCACACAGGCAGAGGCTCGGAGTGCGCTTTACAGCGCCGCACAGGAAACCGTTGCAGACAGCGTTTCCTGTGCGGTGCTGTAAAGCGCACTCCAAGCCGCTGCCTGTGTGACAGGTCGTTAAGGTGAACAGCGGGTAACTAAGGGCAGCGTTTTCCAGCACCGCATAGCGGTAACGCTATGTGGCGCTGGAAAAAGTTCTAAGATAAAACCGGAATCCGGCAGGCTAGGGTCATAACGCAAATGTGACCCTGGCCTATCTTTGATGTGACTAATTCCTGAATATCCTTTTTTTATGATAAGTTGTTTTTGTCAAATGAACACAAAAATATCATAATGTATTGTCGAAAGACTATATTATAATATGATCTCATATGAAGTGTAGAGAAAAAGTACAATATTTAGATTATTGGTTGGTGGCTGACCCCCACCTTGCGCACGGAGAGCGTGATCCAAAGTTGCAAGGCAAGGATGGCGCCATTCCCCACTGTGATCAGAGGTCCTGTGATCTTTTACCTGGACAGCTGAATATGGAAGCTGTATGGAATCACTTCCTGGTGAGTGCTGACATCCACATTAAATGATCATTTGTGCTATATAGAGATGAGCTGTAGCTCTATGTAGCACAAGTGATCAAAGTGTTCAGTGTGGCGCCCTGCATCCACAGGTACCCACAGGCCTTCCTAGAACACAGATGAACATCCTCGGCAGGTACACCAGTACAACCAACACCTTCCACCCCAGCACAGTAGGGGAGCTCAACTTGCTGCCCTTAGGCAAGATCCCCTATAAATGCTGATGCTGGGGAGGAGTTAGTCAGAGTGTGCAGACGCTAGGAGAGCTGTGAATACGTCCTGGTGATCGGTGCCGTGTTAGGCCGAAGCGGTGACCCTGAACAGCCTCTGAGCAGTCCTGCCAGGCCCAAAAGTGGGGACGGAAGGCAAGCAGAGGAAAGAGGAAGGAAAGTGGGAGCCGAGGAGCCAGAATAGGTTCGCCCAAACAACACACCGGACACCGGGGTCCACATCTGCAGGAGAGCTACACGCCCAGCAGAGAACCCTGGCAAACTGCGAGACTTCAGTCACCCGGTCACCTGCTTAATCACCGTTCAGGGGGCAGACACCGTGGAGAGAGAGACGGTGGTAGTCATCAGAGGTGTCCCGATGACAGCACAGGTGGAGAGAGAGGGAGTAGTTGAGGCCATCCAAGTTCTACACGCGGCAAGGGTTTCAACACAGGGAAAAGAGGACACGGAGGATGCCTTACACCCACTTGCTGTGTAAATTCAACTGTGTTTCCTGATCACCCGACAGTGTTCCGGACTTTTATCTGCTAAACTACTAGTAAAAGGTAAAGAGACATTCAACAGCGTGTGTGCATTCTTCACCCCCTGTCCCCGTCACCCACAGAGACAATCCCGTTAATCCACAACCTGGCCAAACCCCTGCTCCATTCCTCACAATTATCACTGCCCCGGAGGTTTAGCTCTACCTGTAGGGAGCTGCTTCACCCTAGCCACAATACCACCACCCTCCGGAGGACTGTAGCGGCGCTGGTGACTAGTCACCAGATACTACAGGTGGCATCATGAGACAAAGACTCTAATCCCTTTGTAAATACTAAAACAACCCTTTCTTGTGGGCTGTCTGCCGGGGTCACAGATCTGGGCAGGCCACCAGTGATATCCCCACCGAAGCAAAGGTCCCAGACATCCGAGTTCCCGTACCCTGGGGGGCTACATCAGCACTGAGTCCCCCTAGGGGTCAGTGTAAAATAAAGAAAAAAAAATTTTTAAGAGTATGAAAAAAACAAAAACGTAAAAGCTCATGTGAACATGGTGAATAATAAAAACAAAAAAAAAAACGTGTAATTGCACTTTTTTGCAATTTCAACACACTTTTTTAATTATTTCCCCATTTTCCTGTACACTATATGGTAAAATAAATGTTGTCATTCACAAGTACAACTCATCCCGCAAAAAACAAGCCCTCATATGTCTATATTGATGGAAAAATAAAAAAAAATATGGTTCTATGAAGAAGGGGAGGGAAAAACAAAAAGCAGAAACTGAAAAGTTGCCCAGGGGTGAAGAGGTTAATATTTAGACTTACAGAAAATTAGCAACCAGCTATCAAAACTTAAAGAATATGCCATATCACAATCAACGCTGAAGCGACATAGCTTTCAAAATCAGCAATAATAAAGTGAATACTCAGAGGTGGGTCATAGTGACTGCCATACAGGTAGGCTCAAGGTTTTGCCTTCTGCACAGTGCTTAGATCTATATATAATGAACTTGCACTCAGTGCTCACTACCCCCCAGTGGGCAATGATCATGGGTGGAGGCAAGTAATACAGTAGTGTGCATTATATACAAATGTGAGGGCGTTTTGCAGAATTAAGGATATACAGTTGTGCTGTGCACTTGCCCATTATCTATGACTCCCTATAAGTGAAACCTCTATTTTCTGCATACAAGAACTATTTGCCAATAAGCATTTAGAGGAGACAGATTTGCCTTTTTTGTTTTAATAAATAGGTTACTGTGAAAAAAGTCATAATGAGCCACCCTGAAATCCACCGCTGTACTCCTCTAATACCACTCACTGTTCTCTGCACTGAAATGTGATATATATCAGAGAGGGGAATAAACAGCTTTTATGGCACTCTGCACTATAAGACCGTGCATTCCTGTTTTCCAGGCTAATAAAAACAGCAAAGATATACGTCACCCAGGGGGAGAATGGGTATTATGCTTATATGCGAGTGCGGCTAAAATATACTGGTTTTGTGATGTTGTTTTGCTTGCGTTATCTCATTTCGTGGCTTTTCCACTCTCTTTATGGTGGCGTTATGGTTCTGCCTTATTTATGATGCTGGTTCGCTGCTGTCTAATGCGGTAGCTAATTTATGTTTCACTGGAGCGGTTTTGTTAGAAGAAATTGGTTTGAAGCACAGTCCTGACATCTGTAATGTGTGTTCTGCTTGTCTTTTGGTGTATGGGATTAATGTCTAGGGGGTTGTTCGAGATGGAAGGATTCTTCTCTTGCTCTGCTCTCAGCCCTAGCCCAATAGACCCCAAGGCTTTTTAGGGTTTTTCTTCTATCTATAGGAAAATATTCACGCACCCATTTGTTTTCTTCTTTTCCCGGGTCTGTGGATGATTAATTCAGTATTTGTCTTTCGATTTGTCATTGTAGGTGCATCCGCTTGCCATGGTCAAATAGTGGGTCAATTCTGATATTATACTATTGTATTTATTCCTGTATAAATGTATTTATGTTTGTTGTATTGATGGCGAAATGCAGTTTATGGAAATACAATAAAGGATCAAACAAAGGACAGGGCAGAGCAGGCAGCACATGACATGACGGCAACATCAAAGGGAGACGGCATCCTATAAAATGGAGGAAATTGAAATACATTAATAAAGATGTAAGTATGTATAGTGGGGCTTTGTATTGTCAGGCATGGCATACAAACTTTCTTTACATTCTATAGCGATGTGACAGTCATGGAGATAGATTGATTGGAGACACAAAACTGCTATCACAGTCAATTGATTTGTTGCCTGGAAGTGCCTGTATTGCAGCTACACCTTCCGTCATGCCTTCCTTGTTACATTCATCTTATCTTCACACAAACTCTGCTTATGATAAACTTAAAGTAATAAAGTGAAAATGAAGATAAAGCTACACTTTTGACCCAGAGCAGTGTGTAATGATCAACGATCTCACAGCAGGGGCCAGATCGTTGGTGCGTGTCACACAGAACGACATCGCTGTTGCGTCATGAATTTCGTAACGCAACAGCGATCCCAATAGCGATCTCGTTAGCGATCTCTTTATGTGACAGGGCCTTTAGGACTTATAATCATTATCCATGCAGTGTCAGACTGGGGTGGTGGGGGCCCACCACTAACATTACTTTAGGGGTCCACTGATCACCCAGATGCAAGTATTACATTCTCAAATTTACCTATTGGGTATTTTGTAAAGTGAATTATGGAATGCTTCCTTTATCACTACATAGTGAAACAAGTGTATTTTGCCAACTACTGATCTTGTTGGGGGGTAAGTGACATATTACTGCAAAGGGGCCCATCGGAGGATTCTCCGATTCACCTCTGGGTCAAGTCTGAGCCTGTATCCCTGGTATTGCCTACATGTCAAGTTCAAGTTATGGAAAAGCCATGAGAAAAAACATAATTTACCAACAGTGGTCAGTGATAATAGAGGCATCAAACACAACCTGTATATCCTTTCTATGTGGTTCAGTTATAATCATGGGATCCATCTTTGCCTTTGTGACTATTTATTCATCTAGTTTTGTGTTGTTTTCACCTTTTTTTTTTTTTTTCATTTTTCAGTTTGTGCCTTTTTTAAATCATTATTATATGTGCTCTTCTGATTTTTTGTGTTGTTTTCCACCTTCTGGGCCAAATTTATTGATTCCGGTTGTTTTCAACTACTTAATCAATTGTTTCTATTTAAAAAATCATTTCAAATTTTGTGAACCTCCACTCCAGTCCCCCTTCCCCTTGGTGTAGTGTTATTCCTATTTCAAAAATTGCATGTTTTTGTAATGTTTTGAAAAAATTGTTACTAACAGGAATTAAGTCCTTTTTCTTACATGTACCAAAATTGCAACCAGAGAAAGATTATGCCGAGACAGATTGCACACCCATAATCAAAAACAATTAGTATCAAAATAGGCAAAAAACACAATATTAAAAACACTTAAAACCATGAAGGTCCCATTATACCAGCCGCCAAAATTAGACTGTAATGCATCTAAATGGCATGAGGATGCCTCTAGTTAGGGGAAATCTGTCATAACCATATCACAATTGACACAATCATACTATCAAATCCCACAAGAGGCTACCCTCATATAACACAGATCATACCAAATTAGATGCTGCAACCTGGGTAACTGGGGGCCCCACGCGTTCCGCTGCGCTTGGAAGCTTCCTCAGGGGAGTCTTTCTCTGGTTGCTATATATCCTTTCATGCAAGTATTGCACCCCTTTGTTTATTGAGAGCAGTGCATCACCATCCTTTCCATTTGTACCAAAAGCATGAACTGTGTGCGCAATGTTGATGAATTTGGAGCAAATGCCTCAAGACAACACCAAAAAAAATGCCTTGAACCTCTCCCCCCTGCAAATAAGGATGATGCTAAGATCTAATAAACAGGGAGGAGGATAATTTAATATTAGAGAGGGATGTCTGGAAGCTGGAAACTTTGGCCGAGAGTTGACAATCGAAGTTTGATGTAGGTAACTGGAAGGACAAGCACTTGGGCAGAGGAAATTAAATTTAAAGAAATAAAATGCACGATTATGTAAAAGGTTAGGTAAAACATTGTAATAAAATACTCATTGAAAAAGATTTGGACATATGGGTGGAACTCAACTTTACTTACCAGTACCAGGCAGCTGCTGCAAGGCAGTTATGTGATGGATTAAAAGAGTCAGAATCTCATGATGAGAACATTGTTTTACCTCTATACAAGTCACTACTGCGACCACACTTAGTAAACAATTCTGGTTTCCGGTGTATAAGAAAGACATTGCTTAACTAAAGCGTGTGCAAGAAGAGCGACCAAGGTTATTAATGGAATGGGTGGCTGCAGTACCAAAACTTGGAGTTATTCAGTTTGGAAATTGGAGGCTTAGGGGTGATCTTATTACAATGTAAAAATAAATGAGGGGACAGAACAAAGAACCCTTTAACGAGCTTTTTACTCTTAAGGCCCAGTCACACATAACAACACACCAGCAATCCCGATAATGATAACGATGTGCAGAGATCGCTAGTGCGTCGTTTTTCACATCGCTGGTAAGATGTCAAACAGGTATCTCACCAGTGATGTGGAAAATGACGCACCAGCGATCCAGAATTATACCGAGGTTGTTGGGAATTGTCACTCCATAGCATAGCATTGAGATCGTTGGTCATTGTCCTTGTCAAACACAACGATGTAGCACTCCCAGCAGGAGCACAACGACGTAGAAATGATCCAGAGCAGTGTGTAACGATCAACGATCTCACAGCAGTGGCCATATTGTTGGTGCGTGTCACACATAATAAGTTCGCTAACAGGATCGCTGTTGCGTCACAAATTCTGTGATGCAACAGCGATCTCGTTAGGGATCTCGTTATGTGTGACAGGGCCTTTAGGTCTACAGTGTTGACACGGGGGCATTTCTATGTCTAGAGTAACAAAGGTTTAATTATCACAGATGGCGATTCAATACTGTAAAGGTACCATCACAAGCGGCAATATTGCTAGGCAATTTCACTGGCAATTTGCTGGTTGCAGTGAAATCATGGATGCATTGTTCCATTTGTACACGGCAACAAAATAGAACAATGTGTCCATGATTTCACTGCAACCAGCAAATTCCCAGTGAAATTGCTTAGCAATATTGCCGCGTGTGATGGTACTTTAAGAGCAATGAGACTATGGCACTTTTTGCCCCGTAATGTTGTAATGGTTGATTTGCTACAAAAGTAAACAAAAGGTCTGAATCCCTTTCATGGGATGTTGATTGAGGGAACTAGTCTCATTGCTTTATGTGTAGTTGGGAAGGAATTTCTCCCCTAATATAGGACAATTAGTGTCGGTTCCATAGGGTATTTGTCTTCGTCTTGATCAACATGTTGGGATATTGATTGAGCTTAATGGACCTGTGTCTTCTTCCAAACTTAAAACTATGAAGCATAAAGAGGCTGACTTATGAAGACTGATGTCGCACATGGTGCAGGAGTACAGCGTACCTAATTCATTAAGAGGCGTCTTAATTAATAAGGTAATTCTGTTGTTGAATATGACAGTGGCTTGAGGGCATTTGGCAGTGGCTATAGTTGCATAATTTATCACAAATGTGATGAGGGAGAATAACCACACCCCACCCATGCTCCGCCCATATTGGCATATCTAGGTTAGACTGTAAATATTAAATATCACAATATTTTTATGCAAGTTTTGACTTGCCCAAAAATATTGTGACTTTTTACATCATAATTCTGGTATGAATGAATGAAATTATTTGTGTGTACAGAAGTGATTTGTTTCTAAATTTACAGATTGCAAACAATGCAGTTATGAGTTTCTACTTCTCAATCTACTTCTGTCAATAACTTAGAAAAAATCAGAGGTGAGTGGAAAAGGAAAAAGACTAGTCTAGAGCCATGGAAATACAAATACAGTCAATAACTACATAGGAATGATATATAATTTCAGGAACTGGAAGATTTGCTGTAGTAAATGGAATAATGAATTCTGCGGTCTGTCAAAAAATTCTCAAGGACTATGTCCGGTCATGTGTTTGTGACCTCAAACTAAAGCATACTTGGGTAATCCAGCAATACAATGATCCAAAACACTCCAGCAAGTCCACCTCTGAATAGTTTAGGAAAAACAAAAGTAGGATTTTGGCGTCGCCTAGTCAAAGTCCTTACATTAATCCAATTGAGATGCTGCGATATGAGCTTAAAAAGGCTGGTCATGCTCGGAAACCCTCCAATGTGGCTGAATCACAGCAATTCTGCAAAGATGAGTGGGACAAAATTCCTCCAGAGCGTTGTAAAAGACTCATTGCCAGGTATTACAAATGCTTGTTTGCAGTTGTTGCAGCTAATGGTGACCCCAACCAGTTATTAGGTTTAGGGAACATTCGCTTTTTCACACAGGGTCCTTTAAGTTTGGATTTCTTATTCCCTTAATAATAAAGACCTTCATTTATAAACTGCATTTTGTGTTTACGCGTGTTATCGTTGCCTGTCAGCACTGTGTGGATCCGAATGCAATACACTATAGGATGTTTTCAGTTACTCATCTCTATACTGATATGGAAATACAGTATATGGAGCCACAGAAATATCCCATGAGAGAGTATATGCCCGCTATCTAAGATTATCTTCTAATTGTGGCCTCTTCATTTCCTTTATATGTCTCTATTTAGCTTCACAACTTTTCCGTTCTAGAAGTCGCAGACATTGAACTAACTATATCCTAGTTGATGGTCTTACTATTTATATGCTGCTTTCTACCCCTCCCCTCCCTGTGTGTCATGTGAAATGCTGTTCTTCTCCAGTCTCTATCTGCATTTATATTCGGCAGTACATTTTAATTAAGGAGGAAAAAGATACTTTTTCTGTCTCTTTTTTGGGGCTATGCAAATTATCCTGTGTCACCAATGTATATATAATGCAGGGAAGAGGCAGATTCCAGGCAGAGCTGACAGCACTTTGTGTTTTCCATTGGAATATTAATTGCAATAACACAGAATACAAAATATGAAAGAAGCTGGAATATACTTGAGAAGTTTCAGGTTTTTAAAGCTAATATTTTCTACAATGACTGGGCCTCTTTATATAGTTAGTGAGGCATACTTACCTGCCAGTCTTTTTAGGAAGGTGACCATTAATGATCATTCCAAGACTTTTGTCAATGTTTTAGTTTTCTTTGATTACAATGTGTACAGTATATATCAGTTGGTTCACATGAGAGAATAAAAAACTATTTGATTCATGTGCAGAAATCATAGTATACAGCTTTACATACTATATACGAATGTGATGGATAAATTAGACCCCAATGATGCTTATCAATTGTATATTGTGTATATTGTGAGGGTGGCTTGGAGTGGTAGTCACAGGAGAGGGGCTCCATCCTGTAGTCAGTACCTCAGCCATCCCTACAGAGCAAGGGGGGTTTTGGTTGTGTTGATCCTCACTGGGAGTGTGTTTTTTCTGGGTTTTAGCCATACTTTGACTTTGGCAAGCTAGCAGGTCAGGATCCGTTGGGGGAATCCAACACACATTCACGGTTCTTTGTAAACAGTCTTGTACTTAATATTTTGCACAGCACCTTTAACACATCCATATTGTGAGCACAACACTGGAATAAGTCTTTACCAATTCACTTGACTTTAGGGTACACTTTTTCCTTAAAATGGCTTCCTCTATAACTGCTGGTTCCACTACTGTTGCTAGTCCTTTCTTCTCTCTCTGCTAAGCACCATGCTCCCGTGCGTCTGAGTCATTTAGTGATTCAGGGTCTCATCCCACCCACAGGGACCAGTGCACTTAATTGTTACAACCGTTGATTGAACTCTCATCATCTAACATCTGTTACCGTGTCGACCTGTTTGCCAAGGTCTATACCAGGCTTCTTCCTGAGGACACACACCTTTGGAGTCAGTCTATTGACAGTGGGACCTATTTTGAGCCCAGGGCTTGGAAATCATATCAGTGGGGCGGATCTAATTCTCTAAACATGTCACTTCTTGAGTCCTTACCGGAAGCTCTATTCCTTCTGTCTACCTATGTTGGGGTGACAGTAGTCACAAGCACCCGTAAACTGTAATCTAAGGTACCGTATTTACATGACTTGCCTATGACTTGAGCATATCCTGTTACTATACACACTAAACTAAGTTGGAGTCTCCCCTCTATAGACTATGTCCACCCTCAGTGTGCTGATCCCATTACTTAATTAGTGTTTTTCCTACAGTCAGTCGCTCAATAAGCTGTCTACTTACTACACTATTCTATATACATTATTCCTATCTTAAAAGCAACATTACACATTACTTTATACTCTATACATAAAACATTATGTACACTTCTACATCATCTGAAGTATTACAATATTCACATGGACCCATAACACAGTTTACAATAGTATAATACAATGCAGTTGGTGTCTTCAGGGACAGGAGCATATGGGCATAGTCATAGTACAATATGTTACGCTGTAGAAGCCCTATGACTTTGAACATTTGATCCTCAACACTGTACATGTATTCTCTTATAGCTGAATTGTGTTACGGTGTTATTTATCACATAATCCTAAAGACTAGAGAAAAAAGAACATACTTTGATGACATTGGTGATTTGTCCAATATGATGTAATTTTAGCAATTTCAAACTATTTCTTAGTTTCATTTATTTCTTTATAAATAGCTTATTTATGGCCCTCTAAATCACCCATAAAATGGACATTTGTGTCATATGAACAGCACAATTGGTTGTTTGTCTGCCATCCACTTTCACTTATATGTGGGCAACGTTACTGCATCATAGCATTAATTTATTTCATTTGCTTATATAGCACAATGAATTACACAGCACTTTACTTACATCATTATATGACTGTGCTTTCTCAATATGTTTCAGGCCGTCTGTACAAAATGACTACTCAAGTCAAGCACTATACCTTGTAGTGGGCATAGCCAGGGGCGTAATGACTACGGTCACAGGGGTTGTGCCCAGGCTAGGGTATACAGGATATGGATGTATTTGATATGTGATAATTTCTGTTAAACCTACCCTGTAAACAACTTGTACTATATAATAACCATGCCCAGCATCTCTTATTGTATGTAAAGCCCTGATTGCTTGTATTTGCTCTTGGTACCAATGTTTTGTGCTGTGCTTTTATGCTCACCTACTCTGGATTTGGTTGTTTTCCTCTAATAAATATGTAAATTTTATAAGCAACAAAGCTGATATTGTTCTCCTGCTTGTCATTAGGTTTTGTGTGCCAAAACCAGGGGAGGAACTTGCAGAGAAAAACTATCATTGAAAGATTGACACCTGCTCTGGGTTTTGGCACACAAACTGTATGGAACCTGATCAGGGAAAAAACTGCAGTGTGAAACCAGCCTAACTCCTGTAAAGCCATCTGTTTCTCATCTGTATTTGGCTCCAGAATCGGGCCATTTCCTTCTCCAATAACCACCACCCATTCCTTTGGCCCATGCTAGGTTAATTAAGTAGTTCAGGCAAGCTTTTCTAGCATCAGAGTCATCTCTCAAGGACTATAAGGCTGATACATGTGTCTTATTATTCATTAAGCCTTATATTCAGTTGCTGTATGTTTTAAAGTTTGCCTCACTGTCCACGTCTCTCAGCTAAAGCCTCCTTCACATTACGTTTTGTGCCTGTCCATATGGATCCCGTTTTTTGAAGGACCACATGGACAAGCACGGATTTGGGTAAATGGATGGCAATTATGCTCCCGAATCTTGTTTTTTTAAGTATCCGTTTTGTGCACGATGATCGGTGCAGCCATAGGACATAATGGTAATGTCACTTCTGGAGAGATACTGAACAGAAATTGGGCTGGTAGGACAAGAGCATTTGTTCTGAGCATGCTCAGTACCTAAAACCAGATCTGGGAAACAATCCTTTTTTTTCTTGGACCTGGCTCCATAAACTTCCATGTTATGTGCTCCGCCGGATTAATTTCTGTCCGTTTTCTGGGTATGGGAAAAACAGGACACAAACAGATTCCGGACTGAATTCACACAAACAGATGGTCATATATGATCAATCCTGCACCATAGGGATACATGGGAGGCAAAAACTGATCCCGGCCTGTCCATTTCAAAACCGATAGACCCGGATCCCCAAAACTGTGGTGTGAAGCCAGCCTAACAAGGGTCTCTTTACCAATATCAACTATGTGCATTTTCTTCTTGGTTTAGACCTGCAGTTAACCTTTCATCTACTTTAAGCATTGCAAACTCTTCACTGGAGCTGTAAATAATACAATGCTGCTGCAACTGTGTGTACCTTCTCTACAAGCAAGTATACAGGTTATCACTACTGCCTGCAGGTTACAATTTGTGTGCTGAATATCGCTTTATCTGGTGCTGTTCATGCTTTTCTCTGGTTCTGTTCACATTACAAATACCGCTGCAATAGTGCTTGTTTTTTTCTTTTTAGCATAAAACTCTTTTTACTTTTGTGTACTATTTGTGTCTACTTCCCTGGCTCTGTGTCTTCTGTTGCTTATTTCTCCACTTGTCTGTTGGTAATACTGCACCTGCTGGGCCATTTGGCAAGTAATGCTCAAAGTGGCATCGCCTTTGGTCTGTGTTGCTCACCCCGATCTATGGCGTAGAGAATCCGCTTCACTAGGAGAGCACATAACACCAGAGCAGTCAATCTAGGAGGAGGATAACAGTGATACATGGACAAGAAGTAGGTCAGTGGATGAACTTGAGCTGCTAGGCCATTCCGAGAGTGCACCTAGTGCCACATTTAAATATTTCAATACATTTGGGGTGGATTTCCTGATAAAGTAGTTGGGAAACAGTTTGAAATGTGTTGAATTAACCCCTTTTTTATTTATCAGACATCAGTTTGGACTTTCGTATTTATAAAGCAGTGGTGGTGATTTCCACTATCTTGATCCGGTTCCTGATGAAAATCTTTTTGGCACACCACACCTTGCTGTGTTTTATAAAAAGTGCCCAGATAACTGGTCTTGCATCTAAATTAATGTATTGGAAACTTGTAAAATTGAACTATTTTTACTCTCAGAATTAAACCTCCCTGTATAATTTGTGAGTGCAAGGTCTACCAGTGATGGGATACTCTGGTAGGAGTCTTCTTTTTAGTGAAAAATATTTGTTACTGTATATTTAAAGCATAACTTATCATGCAGTGTCTGCCAGGGACACCTCCAAATTTACATTGCCAGTGTAGTGGCATATTCCTCCGGGCAGTTACAGTCTTTAACATGCAGAGCTTCCTGACCCAGGACACTGCTAACATTGAACAGCTAAACTTCAGTTCTGTGCATTTTAATAACCAGCAAATTAAACGGATTGTCGCACTCCTCGAGTCGTGATGCCTTATTATTCCTGTCTTTATGCAAAGAATGAAATTATGAAAGGCTATGAGGGGGAAATAAACATTTGTCTAATGAAAAGAGCTGTCTGGAGGGAGGGCTTGCTGAGGAGCAGAATAGACATGAAAGATAAAGCTTGCTCCTATCTTCTCTGCTCTTGCCAACATGAATAGGTTTTTGTCTGCCAGAAAGGCTTCAAGTCAGAGATGCTCTCTCAGAAACAAGCTGATTTTATGCAGTTCCAGGCTGCTAGGCGGATGAGAGCTTCAAGTGGCAGGGACGAATCCAGAGCTTCTGGCAACTCCGAGCTTCCCAGAAAGTTTTCGGCAGTTTGACGATTTCTTTGCTCATGAATAGCGGCTGACCCGGGCTGTCCTAGCTTTTTCAGAGAGTCTTTATTAGAAGATGTTGTGGAAATGTCACAAAGTTTAATGCAAAGCATATACAAATTAAAAGATAAACTCAACATCAGGGATTTGTATCTCTGCACCTGGCTGTCTATAACAGGTAACTGTTTCGTACACTGAGCATTCAAAGTGGACCTGTCATCGAAATACAAGCTACACTTCAAGCGTTCATGGCATTGCCACTGAAAACTATACAAGCCTTTTAGGAGCAGTGTAGAGAACTGTATCTAGATGGCTATGCTTTAATGTCACAGTATTATAATTTCTTCTCCATTTCTCTCCTCTAAGCAATGGGTGAAGCATAATCTGTATTTTCCAGTGATACTACTAAGAAGCTACTGTTATTTTGTTTGTATATACCGGAATTGACATCAAGGATCAACAACATAGACTGAAAGATGACAATATTGTATAGACATAGGCGTCCCAAGAGTGTTTACCACAAACTGAAGAAAATATTTTTAACAGCAATTTTTCATAGTTATCAAAATAGACCAGTTTGAGCTATTAATAAAGATACTGATGATAATTTTTATCATTTTTATATAGGGGCTGTAAAGCAATATAACCATAATCCATGTCAGGACTAAGGACAGTAAGGAATCAGGGCTGTAGAGCATGAGTCAACAGCTGCAGAACGCTAAGTGATGTGAAACCAAGAATGTCACATTTTGACAACTTCTGCTATACATTCCAGGCACTTACAACAGTAGTTGATATTTTTTACCGTATGTTATACTCATACAAGGCTGGTTTCACATCAAGATTTTTGTGGATCTGTGGCTATCCGTTGCAGGTAGTACTACGAACAACACCTTCCACCTCAGCACAGTAGGGGGAGCTCAACCTGCTGCACTTAGGCAGGATCCCCTATAAATACTGCTGCTGGGGGCGGAGTTAGTCAGAGTGTGGCAGACGCTAGAAGAGCTGCAGGAGAGTTCTGGCGCTGGGGCCACGAGTAGGCCCAGGCCAGAGACGCAAAGTGGCCCTTCAGTGTCCCATCCGCCTAAGTGGGACTGAAGGCAGGGAGAGACAAGAACTGAAGAAAGTAGGAACCGAAGGCTTAGTCATGAGCTAGTTCCCAGCAAGAGAAACGGATATTGGGGAACTCCAAGTCCCACTGAAAAGCCCTTGGCACCGAGGAAGCTTCAGCTACCCGGTCTCCTGAGAGAGTCATAGAGAGGGAGCCAGGACAAGCAGGGCACTGCAGTGCCAGAGAAAGGTCGTCCCGGAGACCGCACAGGAGGAAGAGAGAGAGAAATACAGACAGAAGACAGACAGAAGAAGAGAGTGAAGGCAAGCCAGGATTTAATAGACTGCGCTTCATCAAACACACAGAGGAGGAGGCCTTATACCCACTTCCTGTGGGAGCCCACTGTGCAGCCCAGCTACCCGTCAGTGCTTGGGACCATTTGCCTGAATACCATCAGTAAAAGGTAAAGAGACTTCTGCTGCATGTTTGCCTTCTGTCTGTTCCCTCACCGTGCCCCTCCATAGACTCTTCCTATCCTCCCAAACCGTCCCAGCTCTGCTGCATCCTGTCCATCCTCACCACTCTGCCCCGGCGGTCCCAGTCCTGCCTCCGGGGACTATATTATCACGGCCACAATCCCACTGACCTCCGGAAGACTGTAGCGGCGCTGGTAATCCATCACCAGACTCAGCAGGTGGCGTCATGATAAAAAAACTGTATATAGTTTCCTGTAAATACCCCCCATTTCAGTTGACCCCCAGGGCCACGGCCTCGGGCAAGCCACCCGTGACATCCCAGACCGAAACCGCCTGACAGCTAAGTACCAGAGCCCTGCGTCACAATATGTTACGAAAAACGGTTTCTGAATCACTGGGGTCCTTTGTAGCATTCCAGAGTTATTAACTCATAAAGTGACACTGATCCGAATTATAAAATAAATGGCCTGGTCAAGAAAGTGAAAACAGGCTTGGGGTGAAGGGGTTAAGACTGTCAAGGCTCAGTTTACCCAGTCTAAGTATTTGACAATATTAGTTAAGTTTGTTATGTACATCATGTAAAGGGGTTGATGTAGAATGTGAATGTTTATGACTTAAAGGGGTTGTTCTTTTTTAGAAAAATAAACTGTTCTTTGGCACAGTTTGATATACAAAAAGCATAAAAGTATATTTCAGCACTGTACAAGATGTTTCTAACTAATAATAGATATGGACACATTTTAAGGGATTGTCCCCTTTCATGAAATTTTGGTATAAGGAATAAACAACACTTTTACTTACCATCGTTGCGCTTTGTTGAGTCACCGCCACTGATTTTGGTGTGGTAGCCCCCAACCAGTGAATTTGTGTATGCCATAATAAAACTCACTGATTGGCTGAGCTCACTGATTAGCTGCCATGCTGTTACTGTGATGTCAACACTGCATCCAGTGTCAAGCACCGGTAGTGTTTGATTTTTATACCAAACTGCGCTGGTAGATGATGATTTCCTGGAAAGGAACAATTCCTTTAGATGTTTCTGTGACGCCCGCAAGGTACTCGGTAACTAGGCCGGTCGGCTCGGTGGGAGATCATAGTGGTTGTGACCTGGCTCCGTAGCCCTGGGGGTGCAGTAAAAGGGGAGTTTATTTGCAAGGGAAAAGTTTGTGATGCCAACTGTGGTTTTTGGCCATGGATAGTGGACGCTGCAAGATGTGACCGCTGGAGCAGATGGTAGGGCAGCTGGGATGGTATAGCTCCCCACAAGTGGAGCTTGGCCCCAGGGATGGTGTGAACAGTCTATTAGGATGCGGATGGTGTGGAAGGCTGCAGAGAGAGAAAGAAGGAGGCAAACACAGTCCGTGTAGTTCTTTACCTTTACTTGATGATCAGTCAAAGTTGACCCAGCTGGGTGCTGTGCTCTTCCAACACACTGCCAGGTATTTTCCAAGATGATTAGGGTCACTCCACCAAGACATCATTCATAGCCTTTCCTGGTTGCTTTTGCCCTGTGCTGTATACTCTCCCTCCTTCCCAGCACCTTCGTGGACAGGGTCCTAAACTGATGGCTGCGGGCCTTGCAGGCGACTGCGTTGGCACATCCCCTGACCCTAGTTCTCGCCAGTGTCCCGGCGATTATTTCACAGGTGGTAGCCACCACTCTTGCAGAAATGATGACCTCTGGTTTTACTGGCTGAGGTGTGCATCACTCCCACCAGATCGGGGTCAGTCCCTTCAGGCAACCTGATCCTCTGCCCAACTCGGGTCGGGCCAGATTCGAGGCACACGGGTTGCTTTCCCACTCCCGTGTCCCCTAGGACACTATCAGTCCTGCATCCACTTCTGAAGCTCTCTACTCCACTCAACTCTAACCTCTCGCTAACCCCTCCTCCAGCCAGGAGATGGGGCCCTCCCTCAATAGGGTCTGCCCGAACCCCCCCGCCTGGATTCAGGATGGTGTTGTGTGCAACTTTTGTGTCTTGGGTTTGTGACTCCTTGTCACCTGGGAACAGTGACACCACACCTGTGGAGCAGGTGCTGCATCACTGTGGCTACCAGTCTGCAGGGACACCACATCTCCATGTCTAATACTTGCAAGAATATTTTTATACAATGAAGAAATAGACTTCTATGCTTTCAAAGGGAAAAAAATAGTTTCAGTGTTTTAGTTCAGTGGATGGGTTAACTGAATTTAAAGCATGAGTGCATGTCAAATTTGTTAGGTATTTACTTGTGACTTTGTATCTCCCTTTCCTTTAACCTGCGAGCCTCAGATAAACTTGTTGCATGCTCCTCTCCATCATTCATTGGTATCAGCTCAGCCTACTCTGAATTTACTGCCACAGTCCCACAGTGGATTAAATCACACAAGTATTTGAATTTTACAGCAGCTTGTCACACTTATCTCACCTCCCCTCCCATTACCTGCTCCCCTCCACCTATCCTCACATCCCAAACCAGGGTGACACTGATTGCTGGAGAACTTTCTCTCTTGTAGCTTCCACATGATAGGATCTGAAGCTGAAATGAGGTTTCAAGTGTGAAATGGAAACTCTTAATACGCCTGTGATATGAATTAACAGCACACTTTGCGATTCATTCCTTCTCTTTTGCCGTCAATGGAAATGTTGTTATAACAGACGAAATGATAACATGACTTTATTACTGGAATTAAGACGCTGCAAACGGACAGGCTCTAACTTGGCCAAATGGTAAATGACGACGTGTTACTGTTTTCTACAAACAGAATACAGAATTCTTTTGTATACTTTGTTTTGGTAGTTTGCAATAAATGAAATGGATTAAATGTGATAGAATATATTTTCAGAAAGACACATGTACTTCATTAGTTTTACAATAAAGTTAAAACAATATGACCACATATTTGGTGCCATGTCTAATGTACAGTATGGCTAGGGTCACATTTTTGCAGGCAATTGCGTTCACCGCATCCAGATCCTGATGCGGTGAACGCAATTGCCTTTACACACATTTTTTTGGAAAAATGTGTGCAGAATACCGCACTCCAGTAACCGGATTGCTCAGGATGTGTAATCCTGAGCAATCCGGCTACTGCATAGTTTGCTCATCCCTGCTGCTGCTGCAGGGATGAGCAAACTGATCTCTGTATTGTAAAGCGTTAAATTTAATAAATAAATGATTCCTTGATGTCTCTAGGGGAGGCTTAGTCCCCCTAGAGACCGTACGCCCACTCAGGTGGGCTTCTCCTGTAATGTCCACATGCGACGGGCTCCTCATAGCTCTGTGCATGACCCCCAAACTCACCCTCCCCCCGTATCTATATAGATGGGTCCCTGCACACCTCTTGTCTAGCTCTCCCTTTTTGTGACACAAACTATTTATTACAGTAGAGAATTAAGTTCATAGTTACGTGCTGTCCAGGCACTTTCTTTTTGAAGCCATAGGCGGGGCTGTGTGCTGCTGCCTCCACCCACTAATTAATTATGCCCGCCCCCTCTGGCCTTGCTTCTGTATTGAGAGGGAGGCCGCGTCATGAAAGGGGCGGGTATAACTTCGTGTCATACCGATAGCCCCGCCCCCACCTGATGAATATAGCATAGGCTATCGTAACTCGTAGTGGCGTATGAGAGCAGATGTAATTGTTTTTATTAAAGTAGGTCGGTATAACTTCTGTGTCCTGCTATTGCTTAGTGCTCCCCTTTATACCGCAATCCTCTTTTGCACATATAATGTTGTTGTGAGGACACCATGCACAGCTATGATCACCAGGGTTAGTGGCCTCCTTCAACCTGAAGAACTCTTTCCCTTCTCTGTGTCAGAACTTGTCCACCACTGTCCATATGGTTTGCTTACTCCAGCTTGGTGGGGGGTTGCCCGCTTGTCCTTCACTTCGCCTCCATGTAGCTTACACTGCAGTCCTGGTCCAGTCCCCTCTGCTTCCTCCTGAAGACTACTTCTGCCTTCTCTGACTCTGCCCACATTCTCTTACCTAAAACAGGAAATACCAGAAACTATATTTCCCTTACTGTGGTCCAGCTCCACTGCTAACCACCTAAGCCCTATCGCCTAAAGCCTAGACTCCCCTATATCTAGGGAACCTAATACTTGAGACGTCTAGTGGTGGTTGGAAACACTACGCCCACCTCTTGGGAATAGACACGGTACCCCTTTAAAGTTTACCTTAAGCATGTGAAATGCATGCTCAATGGGGTTGAAATCTTATAATTGTCAGCCATTGCAGAATATTCCACATCTTTGTCTTAAAAACTACTGGATGCCTTTCACAGAATGTTGTGAATAATATGACAGCATGGTGGCTCAGTGGTTACCACTGCAGCATTGCAGCATTGGACACCAAGGACAACACCTGCAAGGAGTTAGTATGTTCTTCCTGTGTTTGCATGGGTTTCCTCACACACTCCAAAGACATAGGCCAGGGTCACATTTCCGTTTTTGTTGCAAAATCCTGATCCGGTTTTGAGCTTTAAAAAAGCTCAAAACCGGACCAGGAAACGCTCCTCATAGGAGCCTATGCAAAACACCGGATGGCTTCACAAGCCATCCGGTGGCCGGATCCGGCACTGCTGCCTGCGTTAAAAATCATGCAGGCAGCAGTTTTCGCAGCGTTTGCCGGGACCGCACTGCGGTCACCGGATGGCTCAGGATGTGTAATCCTGAGCCATCCGGTAACTGCAGAGTGTGCGGTTCCCGATCTGCGAAGTTAATAAAGAGTTAACTAGCTGCCCTAAATGACTTGTTGAGGTCTGTAGGGGGCTTAGACCCCTACAGACCGTCCGGCGACTTCTATAGTGTTCTGCAACAATGTGTTACTGTGCACGGGCGAGGAGCCCGTGCATGTCATCCAAAGGTGCCCCCCCCCCCCCGTATCACTATACTGGGGTGCATAGACCCCTCTATTCCAAATAAGCTGTATTGGTGTATAGTACATGCTAAATGTGGCCATTCGCAATGTAAGTATATACTTACATTCTTTCGTAGGCAGAGATGAGGAAATCCATGGGCGGGGCTGTGTGCAGTAGCCTCCGCCCGCTCCTTCTTGATGCCCGCCCCCTCTGGTCGTAATCCAGTCTTGTGGGGGCGGGGACGTTGTTAAAGGGGCGTGGCTAACTAATGTGCCGCGGTTAGCCACGCCCCTTTAACGACGTCCCCGCCCTCAAAACACTGGATTACGGCCAGAGGGGGCGGGCATCAAGAAGGAGCGGGCGGAGGCTACTGCACACAGCCCCGCCCATGGATTTCCTCATCTCTGCCTACGAAAGAATGTAAGTATATACTTACATTGCGAATGGCCACATTTAGCATGTACTATACACCAATACAGCTTATTTGGAATAGAGGGGTCTATGCACCCCAGTATAGTGATACGGGGGGGGGGCACCTTTGGATGACATGCACGGGCTCCTCGCCCGTGCACAGTAACACATTGTTGCAGAACACTATAGAAGTCGCCGGACGGTCTGTAGGGGGTCTAAGCCCCCCTACAGACCTCAACAAGTCATTTAGGGCAGCTAGTTAACTCTTTATTAACTTCGCAGATCGGGACCCGCAAGCTATGCAGTTACCGGATGGCTCAGGATTACACATCCTGAGCCATCCGGTGACCGCAGTGCGGTATTCTGCACACAGTTTTGACAAAAACTGTGTGTGCCCGGCATTGCGTTCACCGCATCCGGATCCGGATGCGGTGAATGCAATTTAGCTTTCCAATGTGACCCTACCCATACAGATAGGAAATTTAGATTGTGAGACCCAATGAGGTCAGTGTTGCTGATGTATGTAAAGCACTGTGGAATTAATGCCGCTATATAAGTGAATAAATATTATTATTAAACATTGTACATCTGTACTGTGAAGCGCTGTCCAATCAACCTTGCTGCATTTGGTTGAATCTGAGAAGCAAGTATAGCCCTTCACACTTCAAAATTCATCTGGCTTCTTCATGTCACATTATCAATAAACACTAGGGACCCATTGCCATTGGAATATATGCATGCCCATGCCATCACACTGCCTCCAGAGGATGTGAGGTGCTTTAGATCATGACTTCATGAGCCATTCCAAACTGTATACTTTCTTCTTCCAATCATTCTGGTACAGGTTGATCTTAGTTTCAATGTGTACAAAACATTTTCTAGAACTGTGCTGCCTTCTTAAGGCCAGGGTTACACATAGAAATCCGTTTTTGGAAGTCCTTTTCATCAGCAATCCGTTTTTTATAGGGTGCTTTTTGTGTCTCCTGCACTCCTGTACGTTTTTGGACTTAGTCATTTTTTTCAGAAAAAACGCATGCGCGCAAACGCATACGCAAACGCATGTGCATGCGTTTGCGCATGCGTTTCCCATAAGGCCCCATGTTAAAAAAAACGCATAAAAACGCATGCGTTTTTTAACTGATGCCAAAAACGCTGTTTACTGCGTTTTTGGCTCAAAAACGGACAGGGCAATGTTTTGAGCTCCAGAGAAAAACGCACAGGGTGTTTATTACATCCAATGCGTTTTTCTGTCAGTTTTTGGACTTAGGCTAGGGTCACATTTGCGATGTGCCCCTAGCCTGCCGGATTCCGGTATTATCTTAGAACTTTTTCCAGCGCCGCATAGCGTTTCCGCTATGCGGTGCTGGAAACCGCTGCCCTTAGTTACCCGCTGTTTACCTGCACGACCTGTCACACAGGCAGCGGCTCGGAGGGCGTTTTACAGCGCCGCACAGGAAATCGTGTCTGCAACGGTTTCCTGTGCGGCGCTGTAAAACGCCCTCCGAGCCGCTGCCTGTGTGACAGGTCGTGCAGGTAAACAGCGGGTAACTAAGGGCAGCGGTTTCCAGCACCGCATAGCGGAAACGCTATGCGGCGCTGGAAAAAGTTCTAAGATAATACCGGAATCCGGCAGGCTAGGGGCACATCGCAAATGTGACCCTGGCCTTAGAAAACAAAAATGACAAAACTGAAGCCAAAAACTGACTGAGGGCTTATGTGTAAGGCTGGGGTCACACATAGAAATCCTTTTTTGGAAGTCATTTTCATCACCAATCCGTTTTTTATAGGGTGCTTTTTGTGTCTCCTGCACTCCTGTACGTTTTTGGACTTAGTAATTTTTTTCAGAAAAAACGCATGCGCGCAAACGCATACGCAAACGCATGTGCATGCGTTTGCGCATGCGTTTCCCATAGGGCCCCATGTTAAAAAAAACGCATAAAAACGCATGCGTTTTTTAACTGATGCCAAAAACGCTGTTTACTGCGTTTTTGGCTCAAAAACGGACAGGGCAATGTTTTGAGCTCCAGAGAAAAACGCACAGGGTGTTTATTACATCCAATGCGTTTTTCTGTCAGTTTTTGGACTTAGAAAACAAAAATGACAAAACTGAAGCCAAAAACTGACTGAGGGCTTATGTGTAACCCTAGCCTAACCCCAGCCTTAGATGTTTGTTTTTTGCATAGTTTAATCTTTGCTTTTTATTTTAAAGGCTGATTAATGGTTTGCACCTCATGCTGAACTCTCTGTATTTGCTTTCATGAAGTATTTATGGTAGACTTAAGGTCCTTTCACACACAACGATGCTCCAGCGATAACGACTTGCCAGGGTCGCTGGAGAATCGTTAGCTGGTCGCTGAGGAGCTGTCAAATAGACAGATCTCCCCAGTGATCAGGGACCTCGGAGCCACCTCCCACATCGCTGGAAGCGATGTTACCAGCATCCTCCCTGCTTAGCTCAGCCTGTATGCGGGGAGGAAGCTGGTAACTATGATAAACACCGTTTATCTACGCAACGCGCGCTGTCTGGATACCCGGTGTTTATCATAATTACCAGCGTCCTCCCTGCAGTGCTAAGCAGGGAGGAAGCTGGTAACTATGATAAACACAGGGTGTCCCGGCAGTGAGCGCTGCCTGGATACCCGGTGTTTACCATGGTTACCAGCCCTGTGAGGTCACTGATCGTTGGTCTCTCGCTGTCACACGCAGCGATGCATGCTGACCAGCGGATGACCAACAACCAAAAAATGACTCAGAGCACTTTGCAGCAATCAGCGACCTCACAGCAGGGGCCTGATCGCTGCTAGATGTCACTCATAGTGACATCGCTGGAGAGATCGTTGTAACGTCACAGTTACAACGATCTCGCTAACGATCTCGTTATGTGTTATGGGGCTTTAGATACTGAAACAACTACTTTCCAGAGTGCTTTTTTTTTTATTTCGGTGGATGTTGTGAAATGTTTCTTTTACATTGAAAGGATTCCGCATAATCCAGCACTGTTGTCTTTTGTGGCTGTATAGTCATTTTTGAGTTCACAAGCTCCCCAGTGTACTCTTTCTTTGTAGAATGTACCAAACTGTTAATTGGCCATTACTAATTTACTATCTCTTTGATGTATTTTTTCTTTTTTTTAGTCTAATTATGGTCTGTTTCTCTTTCATTGAGAGCTCCTTGACCGCATGTTGTTCACAGCAACAACTTCAAAATGCAAATGTCACACCCTGGAATCAGCTCCAGACCTTGTATCTGCTTACTTGATTATGGGCTTAGGCTATGGTCACAGTTGCCATGCGTTTTTTTAAGTGATTTAACAAAACTCATGCTTTTTTTCATGTCAGCATGAGTTTTGTAAGGTGTGTGATGGCTCCCTGCGTTTTTGGGTGCGTTTTTGAATCTGCACCTAAAAATAGTGCTTGTAGTATTTTTTTGAGCGTTTTGAAAAACGCATGCGTTTTTGTAGAAAACGCATGCGTTTTTATAACATGGGTTCCTATGGAGAACGCATGCAAAAACGCATGTACAGTTAGTACCTTTTAGTGCCATTCAAAAACGCATGCGTTTCCCATAGGAGCCCATATTAACAAAAACGCATGCGTTTCCGGAAACGCATGCGTTTTTGTTAACATGGGCTCCTATGGGAAACGCATGCGTTTTTGAATGGCACTAAAAGGTACTAACTGTACATGCGTTTTTGCATGCGTTTTCCATAGGAACCCATGTTATAAAAACGCATGCGTTTTCTGCAAAAACGCATGCGTTTTCTACAGAAACGCATGCGTTTTTGGATATGCTCCAAAAATGCATGGGACAGTCACACATGCTTTTTGGCTATTAGGGCATGCGTTTTTTAACATGGGGGCCTATGGGTGCGTTTTTTACATGCGTTTTTGAAAACGCAGGTCTCCAAAAATGCATGTGAAAAATGGTACTGTGACCCCAGCCTTAATGAGGAAATAGCCCAAGTAGACTATTTTAAAGACCACTTGAGATAACTGTTTTATTACTCCAGTGGTGTAACTGTCCAACAATTCCTGGTCCAACTGTCTACACGTATAGTATGTAGCGATAACCAACTAATATATATATATACATATATGTATCTACTATATAATTGTCTAAGGGTTTTTTTGTGTGTGTCTGTAACCAAAATCGTGCGCCACACAGAGGCAGCTCATTGGCCTTCGGCGGCGGCCAATGAGCTCAGACTATGCAAATAGGCACGAGAATTCAAAGTTCGAATTTCATGCCTATTTGCAGGTGGCCACAGCAGCGGCTCCCCTCACAGCCCCCCTGTGGCACCCCCGCTCCTCCTGCCCCCCCGCTCCTCGCGGCACCCTCTGCACCCCCGCTCCTTCTGTCCCCGCAGCCCCCCGCTGCTTCTGTCCCTGTGGCCCCCCACTCCTCCTGTCCCCCCACAGCTCCCCCGCTCCTCCTGCCCTCCCACAGCTCCTTCAGCCCCCCCGCGGCCCCCCCTGCTCCTCCTGTTCCCCCCGGCGGCTCCCCGCTCCTCCTGCCCCCCTGCGGCCCCCCCGCTGCTTGGTGCTACTAAAAATAAAAAAACTCTCATAGAGGATACTCACCCATCCGCCGGCACGCTCCATCTACGTCTTCTAGCTCCTCCATGGCTTGAGGACCCGTGCTTGCCTGGGAAACCGATCAGCTGATCGGTTTCCCAGGCAACGACAGGTCCTGCTAGCCGGCGGTCGGGTGAGTATCCTGCCCCTCGCCCTGCCACCACCATCCTGCCCCCCCGCCGGCTCCATCCTGCCCCCACCACAAGCTCCATCCTGCCCCCCCGTCGGCTCCATCCTGTACTCACCGCCAACTCCATCCTGCCCCCCACCAGCTCCATCCTGCCCCCCCCACATCAGCTCCATCCTGCCCCCCCGTCGGCTCCATCCTGCCCCCCCGCCGGCTCCATCCTGCCCTTCCCCGCCGGCTCCATCCTGCCCCCCACCGCCAGCTCCATCCTGGCCCTCCCCCGCCGCCTCCATCCTGCCCCTTGTTGGCTCCATCCTGCCCCCCCTGCCGCCTCCATCCTGCCCCCTCCTGCTGGCTCCATCCTGCCCCCCGCCTCCATCCTGTTCCCCCGCTGGCTCCATCCTGCCCCGCCATCTCCATCCTGCCCCATCGGCTCCATCCTGCCCTCCCGCCACCGTCCTGCCCCGCTCGCTCCATCCTGCCCCCCTGGCTCCATCCTGCCCCGCTGGCTCCATCCTGCCCTGCTCGCACCATCCTGCCCGGCTCGCACCATCCTGCCTCGCCGGCTCCATCCTGCCCCGCCGGCTCCATCCTGTCCCGCCGGCTCCATCCTGCCCCCCAATCCTGCCCCCACCTCTACCACGATCCTGCTCCTTTGACTCCATCCTGCCCCCCCGGGTCCATCCTGCCTCGCTCACTCCATCCTGCCACCCCTCCACCACACATCACCATCCTGCCCCCCTGCTCCATCCTGCCCCCCTGGCAGTTAGCGATCATGTGACTGATCAACTGATCGGTTTCCCAGGGTTCTAAAGACCTGTAGAACCTAGAAGACGAAGGTGGAGCGAGGCGGCGGACAGGTGAGTATCCTCACTGCGGATTTTTTTTTTTTACTGTGGAGGAGCGGGGGGAGCGGAGTATCGCCATATACCATAGTGCTGCTATACATGTGCTATAAAATGCCACCATATACTATAGTGCACCTCCACATATACTGTAATATACTGCCATATACTATAGTGCTTCTATACATGTGCTGTAATGTATCACCATATACCATAGTGCTGCTATACATGTGCTGTAATGTATCGCCATATACTATAGTGCTGCTATACATGTGCTATAAAATGCCACCATATACTATATAGTGCACCTCTGCATATACTGTAATATACTGCCATATACTATAGTGCTTCTATACATGTGCTGTAATGTATCACCATATACCATAGTGCTGCTATACATGTGCTGTAATGTACTGCCATGTACTATAGCACTGCTATACATGTAATGTAATGTACCACCATATACCATAGCGCTGCTATACGTGTACTGTAATGTTCCTCCATATACTATAGTGCTGCTATACATGTGCTATAAAATACCACCATATATTATAGTGCACCTGTACATATACTGTAATATATTGCCATATACTATAGTGTTGCTATACATGTGCTATACTGTACCGCCATATACTATAGTGTTACTTTACATGTACTGTAATGTACCGCCATATACCATAGTGCTGCTATACATGTAAGTAATGTACCGCCATATACTATAGCGCTGCTATACATGTACTGTAATGTGTCGCCATATACTATAGCGCTGCTATACACGTACTGTAATGTACCGCCATATACCATAGCGCCGCTATACATGTACTGTAATGTACCGCCATATACTATAGCGCTGCTATACATGTCCTATAATGTACCGCCATATACTATAGCGCAGCTATACATGTAATGTAATGTACCACCATATACCATAGTGCTGCTATACATGTACTGTAATGTACCGCCATATACTATAGTGCTGCTATACATGTGCTGTAATGTACCACCATATACCATAGCACTGCTATATATATATATATATCAAGATATGTAGAAGTAAACGAGCCGCACTCACCAGTAGTTGATCTTTAGGGATGGGCGAATCTACTCGCTAGGACTCGTTACTCGGCGAGTAGTAAGGGACTCGCAGGACTCGGTACTCTGCGAGTTTCCCAGTGATTACTCGCACGAGTCCAATGCAAATCAATATCAATCCTAGTTTTGTCAGAAACGCTGGCAACACTAGGATTGCCATTGTTTGCATTAGACTCGGCTACTGTGCCAGTGATAGCAGGGAAACTCGCAGATAACTGCTGTTACATTGCGAGCTGAGTCCAGCTGTCTTCTCTGTGCAGCTCCAGGGTCCTAGAACCTGCCTGCTCACAGACATGATGTAGCAGTGCTGAGATTGTTCTCAGTCTGCTCATTCCCTGTGCATAGACATCTATATTTATGCACAGAGGATGTAGCAGAGAGGACATCGCGTTTTGGACTGCGTCGGACGGAAGAGGATTTTTTTAATTAAAGATGGAGTCCCTAATGGCTTTTTTTTTTATTTCAAATAAAAAATTTTCTCTGTGTTGTGTTTTTTTAACCCTTTATTGGAGATTCTTAGTGGCTGGGTCAAACGTGGCCTGACATTAAGAATCTCGGGCTTAATACCAGCTTGTATAACAAAGCTGGTATTAACCCCTTTATTACCCAGCGTGCCACTGCCACCAGGGCCGCTGGAAGAGCGGGGTTCAGCGCCAGAGGATGGCGCTTCAATGAACGCGTCATCTTCTGGGGCGGCTGCGGGCTGCAATTTGCAGCGGGGGGTGCCCAGAAAGCTTGGGCATCCCTGCGCTGTGGATTCCAGCCCCCAGCTGCTTAGCTGTACCTGGCTAGACATAGAAATTGCGCGGAGCCCCACGCATTTTTTTTATTATTTAATGAATTTCAGAGTCGGAGTCTCAGAGTCGGAGTCGCCTCAGAGTCAGAGTCGCCTCAGAGTCGGAGTCGCCTCAGAGCCAGAGTCGCCTCAGAGTCGGAGTCGCCTCGGAGTCGGAGTCGCCTCGGAGTCGGAGTCTCCTCAGAGTCGGAGTCTCAGAGTCGGAGTCGCCTCAGAGTCGGAGTCGCCTCAGAGTCGGAGTCGCCTCGGAGTCGGAGTCGTCTCGGAGTCGGAGTCGTCTCGGAGTCGGAGTCGTCTCGGAGTCGGAGTCGTCTCGGAGTCGAGTCGGAGTCGTCTCGGAGTCGGAGTTGTCTCGGAGTAGGAGTCGTCTCGGAGTCGGAGTCGTCTCGGAGTCGGAGTCGTCTCGGAGTCGGAGTCGTCTCGGAGTCGGAGTCGTTTCGGAGTCGAGTCGGAGTCGGAGTCGTCTCGGAGTCGGAGTCGTCTCGGAGTCGGAGTCGTCTCGGAGTCGGAGTCGTCTCGGAGTCGGAGTCGGAGTCGAGTCGGAGTCGGAGTCGTCTCGGAGTCGGAGTCGTCTCGGAGTCGGAGTCGTCTTGGAGTCGGAGTCGTTTCGGAGTCGGAGTCGTCTCGGAGTCAGATTCGTCTCGGAGTCGGAGTCGTCTCGGAGTCGGAGTTGAGTCGGAGTCGTCTCGGAGTCGGAGTCGTCTCGGAGTCGTGTCGGAGTCGGAGTCGGAGTCGTCTCGGAGTCGGAGTCGTCTCGGAGTCGGAGTCAAAAAAATGCGTGGGGCTCCGCGCAATTTCTATGTCTAGCCAGGTACAGCTAAGCAGCTGGAGGCTGGAATCCGCAGCGCAGGGATGCCCAAGCTTTCTGGGCACCCCCCGCTGCAAATTGCAGCCCGCTGCCGCCCCAGAAGATGGCGCGTTCATTGAAGCGCCATCCTCTGGCGCTGAACCCCGCTCTTCCAGCGGCCCTGGTGGCGGTGGCACGCTGGGTAATAGAGGTTAGGGCCAGCTTTGTATTATCAGCTGGCCCTAAGCCCGAAATTTATGGCGGTCACGCCAATATTAGACATGACCGCCATGAATTTCTATTAAATTGTTTTAAAAAAAAACACAACACAGAGAAATTTTTTTATTAGAAATAAAAAAAAAAGCCATTAGGGACTCCATCTTTAATTAAAAAAATCCTCTTCCGTCCGACGCAGTCCAAAACGCGATGTCCTCTCTGCTCATCCCTGTGCATAAATATAGATGTATATGCACAGGGAATGAGCAGACTGAGAACAATCTCAGCTCTGCTACATCATCTCTGTGCACAGACATTCATGTCTGTACACAGGGAATGAGCAGACTGAGAACAATCTCAGCTCTGCTACATCAGGCAGCAGGCAGGCTCTAGGACCCTGGAGCCAGCACACAAAGAAGACAGGACTCTTATCTCTGCGAGTTTCCCAGCCAGCGATTACAGTTGCAAAGTAAACGAGTCCAATGCAAATAAATGACAAAACTAGGATTGCTTCAGGCTGAAGCTTCCGAGACACATCTGCGATTTGTAAATCTAAAACTACTCGCTATTACTCGCTTCCCCATTCATTAACATTGGACTCGCTAGACTCGCAACGAGTAGCGAGTCCTGTGCTCGGACTCGCTAGAGTCAAGCGATTCCGAGTAATTTAGGATTCGCCCATCACTATTGATCTTGTATCTTTTTATTCCAAGTTCATTCCAGTCCGGGACATGAACACAAGCAAGGGAGGGGGTGCAGGGATTCTCCATCCCTGCACCCCCTCCCTTGCTTGTGTTCATGTCCCGGACTGGAATGAACTTGGAATAAAAAGATACAAGATCAACTACTGGTGAGTGTGGCTCGTTTACTTCTACATATCTTGATTGTGAATTACTTGTGGAAGCCGGCACCGCCAGTATACGGCTGCATACATCACAGGAGTGATAGCCCGTGCCAGCAAACACGTTAAGTGCCCGGTGTCTTCTTTGTAGTTTTGCTTGATATATATATATGTAGTTCACTCACGTTGACTTAACAAGTTCTGTCAGTCACAGTATGTCAACTACATACATATTCTAGAATACCCGATGCATTAGAATGGGGCCACCATCTAGTATAAGTATATATATACTAGCTGTGAGCCCGATGCAAATGCATCGGGATTCTAGAACGTGCATTAATTTGATTATAGTAGTTATAGCTACTTTTTGGAGGAGTCCAATACTTTTTTTGGGGGGTCCAATACTTTTTGGGGGGGGGTCCAATACTTATTGGGGCGCGTTCAATGCTTTTTGGGGTGCGTTCAATACTTATTGGGGCGCGTTCAATGCTTTTTGGGGCGCGTTCAATGCTTTTTGGGGCGTATTCAATACTTTTTGGGGGGCGTTCAATACTTTTTGGGGCGCGTTCAATACTTATTGGGGTGCGTTCAATACTTTTTGGGGCGCGTTCAATACTTATTGGGGTGCGTTCAATACTTTTTGGGGCGCGTTCAATACTTATTGGGGTGTGTTCAATACTTATTGGGGTGTGTTCAATACTTATTGGGACGCGTTCAATACTTTTTTGGGGCGCGTTCAATACTTATTGTGACGCGTTCAATACTTATTGGGGTGTGTTCAATACTTTTTGGGGCGCGTTCAATACTTATTGGGGTGCGTTCAATACTTTTTGGGGCGCGTTCAATACTTATTGTGACACGTTCAATACTTATTGGGGTGTGTTCAATACTTTTTGGGGCGCGTTCAATACTTTTTGGGGCGCGTTCAATACTTATTGGGGTGCGTTCAATACTTTTTGGGGCGCGTTCAATACTTATTGGGGTGTGTTCAATACTTTTTGGGGTGTGTTCAATACTTATTGGGACGCGTTCAATACTTTTTGGGGCGCGTTCAATACTTATTGTGACGCGTTCAATACTTATTGGGGTGTGTTCAATACTTATTGGGACGCGTTCAATACTTTTTGGGGCGCGTTCAATACTTATTGTGACGCGTTCAATACTTATTGGGGTGTGTTCAATACTTTTTGGGGCGCGTTCAATACTTTTTGGGGCGCGTTCAATACTTATTGGGGTGCGTTCAATACTTATTGGGGTGCGTGCAATACTTTTTGGGGCGCGTTCAATACTTATTGGGGTGTGTTCAATACTTTTTGGAGTGCTTTGCTGGGCTAAACCTGAATGGTGCACAGGGGGTTAATCACATGTCAGGTCTGTGTGTGAGTGAAGATGTGCTGATTGACTCACTGGGTTGCAGCTGGGAGTGAGTAGGCTGGATAGGAACCTGCCAGGTGTCTGAGTGAGGAGAGGACGATTCAGAAGTTCAGAGCACTGCCATGTGAAGAGGTGCTGGAAGTGATCCGTCCTCAGTGGGTAAGTGATGGGAGCCTACCAGCTGATGTGTGCATGGCAGCCAGTGTCCAAGGGCCAGGCGGTCACAGCTGACTTTGAGACATTGAGGGGGGGGGGGGGGGGGGCTGTGCGGCCATTGAGGGGGGAGTCTGTGCGGCCATTGAGGGGTGGGGGGGTTGGGGGGGGGGTCTGTGCGGCCATTGAGGAGGGGGTCTGTGCGGGTAGTAGTAGTAGTAGGATGATGATGATGATGATGATGAGGATGATGGATGATGGATGATGGATGATGGATGATGATGATGGATGATGATGATGATGATGATGATGATGATGATGATGATGATGATCTGTGATAGCGACTCGCAATGGCCTCGCGGCCATTGCTCGCACTACCCAGCGAGTCGCAATGAATCCCCATTCAAAGTATAGTGGGACGTGCGGCAGCTGAGGTAGCGACTCGCAATGGCCTCGCGGCCATTGCTCGCGCTACCTCAGCGGTAAATCGCTAACTTTGTGGCCGAGCCTCTGGTTCTATTTTCGCCCAGCGACTCGCAATGGCCGCTTCGCGGCCATTGCTCGCGCGTGGTGACGTCACATAGTGACAAAGCCACGGCGTTTTCGGGGGCCGACACGATTTTGCCTACGGCAATTATAGAGTAGATATGTTTAGTTTATAGTATCTAACCATTTGGATTCAATTTGATTAAGAAGTCTTTTACCTCCTGGTTTGCATTTACTCATTGTGAAGTAAACGCCAGTAATTCAGATTGTGTGTTCTTTAAACAGTCAGGATATTTGAATAGCTCTCGGTGTATGTCATCATTTTGATCTGTGAGCTCTTTCAGAAGTTCTTTTTTTTGCCAATTATCAAACGCTTTTCTAGTCCATTATCACCGCACTTGGGAAAAAAGCAAAGGTAATTTTAAAAGAAAATAGAAAACGTTTTATAAAAAAAATATCTTTTAAGTGCCCAATTTGTAGAGGTGAGCCGGAAACATAAATATCTTGATTAAGTGGCAGAGAACACAAATCTTTATATAACACAAGCCGGCAGCTGGAACACTGTCCTCTATCCTAATTGCATTGCTGCACTGTGAGAAGTGACGCTCTCTCTCTGATCTCCCAGGGCCCCATTCATGTCAGTAATTACACAGAGAAAAGAAACTAACACACTTGTAATTAAATGATGCGCAGCAGACAATGAACTAGTCTTTGTAAAAGGAGAATCAAAGCGGTGAACATAGCAGGGGAGGAGGCAATGAGATGCCCTTCCCTATTCAAATAGATAGATTCAAAAGAAGTTACTCTCTAGAAAGGATGGCACAGTCTCTCTGCAGAGGTGGCTCGAAATTTTGAAAAAAGACTTGAAATTTGGATAGACATCAACCAATCTAAAATGAAAGACATTGTTGAAAACTAAATGATACTATTTTAATATATCTGCCAGGTCCTCGGATGTACTTTTGGGAAGCTTACCTCTTTGATACAGTTACAAAGAAACTACCTGTTCTTTTTATACCTCTAGGAATATTTCCAGTACAATTAGACAATGTAACATTAGAATTCTATACCACTTGCTCTGTCCATGCTGTTCCATTCTAGGAATCACTGAAATATATCTATCGGTACTGATTACTTCAGGAAAGTGTATGCCTGATTGGTTTAATTTTTTAGATTATAACAGAAAAAACAATCTTGCTGTGACAAGTGCAAAGTTGCAATCTAAAGACTGAAAATTTCATGATGGTGCAATAGTCACTGAAATAAGATCATGGCTGAAACTTAAAGGGGTTGTCCAGTCTACAAAAACACAAGTGGCAGAGGTAGCTGAAAATAACAACATGGCACACTCACTTGCTTAAACCCAAGTGGGCCCAGCTAGTAAGAGAAGTGATGATGTCTTATTTTATGGTTACTTGATTACCCGACTGCTGAATTATTTAATTACCTGACTGCTGACTAAAGGAACCTTTACACGCGGCAACTTTTCTAGAAATTTCAATGGCAACTTACTGGTTGCAGTGAAATCATGGACACATTGTTCCATTTGTACACAGCAACAAGATAGAACAATGTGTCCATGATTTAACTGCAACCAGTAAGCTGCCAGTGAAATTCCTAGAAAAGTTGCCACGTGTAAAGGTACCCTTATAGTTGCTCAAAAACGTTGTTTTTGTATACCAGTAGCAGATAGCTTTTGGAATTTGAAAAATACACTCCTCAACATTAAAATTGCGACACCGAGAAGGAAAAGTCCTGGTATTACAGAATTCACAATATGGATAGACCTAATATTGATATGCAAATGATTAAAAATGAAAACTAAATGTTCAAAACATCTTGATTTATTTAGTATTGGGTATGAGGGTCATGAGCAAAAATACCCTTACTTACGCACGTTGGCATGATATGAATGAAGAAATTAATGGTTGTCTGTGGATTGTGCTGTCTGCAATCCATAGTATCATGTTTAGGCCACACATGCTGCTACAGGCTTGATATTGTCTGGTAAAAAAAATGGCTCCTGGGACACTGACGTTCCTTTGTCAAAGACTCTTTATGGCATTTTCTACATGGACTCCAGATCTATCTCTGGCTATCATTGGGGTAAAGGTAAAAGAGGGACTTATTGCTAAAGAAGAAAGACTTTGATTAAAGTTTTCATTTCCATCTAAGACTAGGGTCACACATGTCATGCATTTTTTTAGGTGTTTTTTGTCCACCTGCGTTTTTGCTGTTAGGTGTGGGGCCCCCTTAAAAACGCATGCAAAAACGTATGTCCATTTTTGACACTTTCAAAAACGCATGCGTTTCCCATAGGGCTCCATGTTATAAAAACGCATGCGTTTTTGAAAAAGCACCAAAAAATACTGCTTGCTGCGTTTTTGGGTGCGTTTTTCAAAAAATGGTGCATCATGCAGTATTTTGTGGTGCTGAGCCAAAAACGCACCCAAAAACGCATGGTACCTTCAGACATGCGTTTTTGCTATTGGGGCATGTGTTTTTTGCATGGGGGCCTATGGGCGCGTTTTTACATGCGTTTTCAGAAAATGCAGGTCTCCAAAAACGCTAGGAAAATCTGCATGTGTGACCCTAGCCTAACTCTGCACTCTGATAACCTTCATTGGTGTGAGGTCAATGGAACATCATAACTAGGTACCCAGTCCAATATTATGTAAACACCTTCTGATGGCTTATGTAGTCACTGGTTGATGTTTTTGCCTTGGTATGTCATGTATAATTTCAATTGCAGTTCATAATGATTTTGTATGTCATGCAATTAAGAGGGGATGTCACATCGGTCTTACTCCTAGGATAAGATGTGGGGTGGCAGAATGTATAATATTCAGGAAAATCCAGACTTCATTCTAGGTATACTAACAGCTCAGTGCTACATTAATTTGGTAGTTGAACATTGTGACGTCTCGCGTACTCTGCATCCAATCACTGCCAGTTTCTGTCTCTCCTCATTCAGACAACTGAGTTAATCAACAGGAAGTAACTGCTGCTCACTTCCTGTTGCTTGTTTATTTGGTCTGAAGGTGGGGAGACAGAAGCTGGCCATGATTAGATGCAGGGCTAGTGTGACATCCTAATGTCACTTGAGCTCCAAACTGTGATTACCTGCAGTGCTGGAACAGAGCCAAAATGTGAGGTGAGTACACGTAACATTATTTTCACTAGAGGAAACAAGTGGAATCAGGTGGGGTTGTCCTTATTAGTGAATAACCCTTTTAACCTCGCAGCAGTGCTGACAACAATCATATGTCGATTCTGAAAAGACAACTTCTGCATATGATACATTTACATTTGTACTTAACTTTTTTGGTCGACCATGGCAAGGATTGTTCTGAGTAGAACCTTTCTTGATAAACCGCTATATGGTCTTGGTCACCGCTCTGCGGCTCAGGTTCAGGGTGTTGGCACTCTTCTTATAGACCAGTTCATTTTTATGTAGAGGAACAATTCTTTTTTTCAGATCCTCAGAGAATTCTTTGCCATGAGGTGCCATGTTGAACTTCCAGTGACCAGTATGAAAGAGTGTGTGAGTGATAACACCAAATTTAACACCAGTACTCCCCATTCACACTAATAAACCATATGACACTGAGAAACGAAAATGGCAAATTGATATAATTGTATCCAATTGTAGTAGAAGAAAAACAGCGGCCTGCCTGATACCAGGACCCGTGGAAGCGGTAGAAGCCACGAAACGGCAGGCCATCGTCTGCCGTCTCTTCACCCCCTCCCCTGCTAAAGTTTCCGAGGGTATGCTGTGGAGCTTTAAATAAATTGCAAGATCTACTCCAGTGAGTGCCGCTGTTTTTCTTCTACTACAATTGGACACTGTGTCTCATCTGAGCTGCATAGGAAGCAACACCATAGGAGGCTGCACTGGATGGTCACTTATACAAATAGATTAACCCTGATATACACCCTATAGTGGCCCAGTAGATACTATTTGCTGATGATATAATTGCATACTTACTTTTGTTGCCAGCGGTTTAGACAAGATTGGCTGTGTGTTGAGTTAGAGAACACACTAAGTTTACACTGTTATACTATCTGTATACTTACTACTTTACAATATGTTAAAGTTTCATATCTTCAGTGTAGTCCCATAAAAATAAATAATACAAATGTATAAAAATGTGAGGGGTGTACTCACTTTTGTGACATACTGTGATATAATATGTTCTATTTTATTACTTTATTCAATGAATTTACAAACTCAAAAGTTAAACCATCATTCTGTAAGTTATCTCCATCTTTATCTTATCTTCTATGTTGGTATTGCAAACAAATTTTAGGTAAGGGAACAGGGCTAGTTTCTAATACATTTATTGCAGAATTAATAATAACTATGAATTAATATGATCAGCAATGTTCCCCTTTACATATTAAAGCTCAGCACAGCCTGAAGAACTTTAAATATTTAGAGCTGCGATTTCAGTAGCGATTGGAGTATACAGGAAATCTATAACTCTGTCATAAACTGCTCATGAAAATAAACAGCTGCGTTCTGATGTGTGAAACTACAACTGAAAAATCACTAGTATTGCACACAAGGAATAATCATTTTATTTCGCAGCCTATTTAACAGCAATCTAACTTTTCAGGACCAAGAACAGCTCTGGCCTTTGTATCCACCATTTCAAGCAGCTGTGCTTATATTTAAAGAGACAGATGAAAATGTTGTTATAATGTAAATACAGACATTCTTCATTACAATACAGCATGGTGGGCACACAGGGGACCCAGGTGGAGGCCATGGATGCCACCCCACCACTACCAGGATACTGTCAACAAGACCGCTCACATTCAGTGGCTAGAGTGGCGCAGAATGTGGCCATGGGGCTAGCGGACATGGCATGGATAAAAGTAGTCGTCATGGTCAAGAGTTTGCCCCCTCTTGCACCTACACAACACATATGCACTTTGTGAGCGTTCTTTGTCTCCGTCCTATTCTCTGGACCAGCTTTCGTTGCATGGTTCCTAGTGTATTGTCACAAAGAAAGAGTGAGCTTACCATATCTTTTTTAAAATCAGAATTCCTAGAACTGCGTCATGGCAAGTGTGTCATAGTGGGTTCCTGTTGGTGATAAGCAGAGATGTATGCAAGAATAAAAAGTGAAGGGGATATTTTGGCATAATGACCTGTAAAATCACGGTGTCCTCCGTCATAATATAGCATGAGGAATCATGAGAACAACATTTGCTGTATTTTTATAGAAACCAAACGTAGTAAAATATGCAACAAATAATGCACTTGTATAAGAGTTACTAATAAATAAAGTATATATTTTTTTAAAATTCATACCACTGTGATGTTTGCTATCAAGCAGAAGGATCCAAAAATCTTCACAGAGCATGAGGTGTTTTTGACAACTCCAACCGCTACTAAAATATATACGGTAACCCTTTTAACCATGAAGGATCAAATGGTTGGTATCACAATTGTGTGTGATCACGAAATGTTTCACATTAGCTATAGCTCTTTGTTTCTTGATGGGAGAAACATTTTACTTTTAAAATGTTTAAAATTTTGAAAACAATTCAATTTTTTCAACATCGAGTATGGATACCACCTCCAGAAATTAACCATGCACTTGGCTGCTATAAATGAGGCTTTTATTGCTTGTTTGAGGAATATTCTTCCCTGATGAATGTGCATGCAAATCATCAAGATCTGCTGCTGCCAGCTTCCTTTGCAATTGCCAGACGTTCCAGGCCATGGTAGCATGGTTAGGTCACGCAGGCTGCTCACATTAGCACTAGCAACATACAGGCCAGCGTTGACAGATTGAAAATCAACTCATGGGACATTTTGTAGAAATGGCCATATGACTGGTTCCATGACCAATGTAACATAAAATGAAATCTTGAATGAACACTAGAAGAGTCCAGGTACCCTATGTTATGTCACCACATCACATGAATCTCTGTGACATTCCTTTCCGGAATGCAATAGAAGGACATCACCAGAAATCTTGTTGAATTTGTTTCTGTGAGCAGCCTCTGTGGCCCAAACATAATAGCATGGCCAACAGCACCTTTGGATTTGTCTCCCATCTAGCACACCTGGGACTATTTGTCGGCAAATGTAAAATGATCTTAATGATTTCCGTGCCCAAGTGCATTTTAGCGTGAAAGAACATTTTTTAGACTACAATTAATAACCTCAATGATAACATTTTAGGGTGTTAAAGTGTGTTTATTTCTGCACATGTTACTAATAATCAATATTAAAGAAATCAATATCTGTGGAAAAAATTGTTGCCATTTTTTCATCATTTGCATATCATTAACATGTCATTAACATGTCTATCGATCCTTAATTCAAATAATTTCATGATTTTTCCTTTTCATGGTAATTTCAGTGTTGAGATGTGTGCATTAGTGTTCAGGAGAATTTAAGGTTTCTTTGAAATTTGGCTTGAGCTTTAACCATTGTTGAGATGTTGGTGTAGATGTGATTTTGCTGTTAAGTACCAAAGAGAAAAATATTGAGAAGTGTTGTCCTACATCTCCACGACTTAGGAAAGGCTAAGCTTATTGAGTTTATGGGGTATCTATTTGCCCTAGTAGGTAATCTATCACACTTGTAGCTACTAACTCCACAATCTTACTATTGCAACTGAGCAAGTGCCTTTATTGAAACAAATTGCCTCAATGTTAGTCAGAAAGTAATTTTTCCACCATTCTGAAAAAGCATAAACATTACAGAGTCATAAGCCCCCGTCACACCTGGCGACGGGGCTGGGGATGTCGGCAGTGATTGGCGGGTGTTTGCACGTTTTTGGTGCCCCGCCAGTGTCGCCAACCCCGTTTATATGGGGCGACATCTCCAGCACCGCGCCGACGAGCTGTCAGGCGGCATCGCCGCTGGGGTGTCTGAAAACCCCAGCGGCAATGCAGGACAATGGGAGCCTATGGATCCCATCACCTGACAGGTCGCTGGCGGCTTGTTACAGGGGGCGATGTGTACACATCGCCCCATGATGGTCATCTGGTTTCAGAGCACTGCTCTGAAACCAGGCGACTGCCCGGCACCGCAAACATCGCCCCTTTACATGAGGCGATGTAGGGGCGATGTCGCTGCCAATTGGCCACACCCCCACATCGCCTCTGTAATGGCGGCGATTTCGCCCCGTGTGACGGGGGCTATACAGTTATATCATGGAATTACTGCTCTCTTACTGGTCACAGGTTTTTAAAGGACTTTATCATCACATTTTTGCCACTGAGAACAGATTATGTAGAGACAGAGCTCCTGATTCCAGCAATTTGTCATTTACTGGGCTGCTTGCTGTAGTTTTAATAAACACACTGTTTTATCAACAGGAGAGTATCACTAGAGGACTAATAAACCTGCTGCCAAATAGTCCTCCATATTTATGAACCCTGTATATCCCCGCTTTGACGACCATCCGCTGTGAAGCTGAGCTGCTGGTAAGGCAGCACCCTGAGAAACCCGAGACCCTTAACCCTATACAGGGATCTGGAATTACAGCGGAGCCCAGGGGGTAGCTGCCTATATGAGCAACCGAGCAGGAAGGTCGCCAGGGGAAAAAATCAAGACCCGAAAAACGAAGTCAGAAGTCCGAGTCAAAACCGAGAGGGCAGCGAAGGTACAAAATCGTCAGGCAGTAGCAGAGTCGAAAATCCAGGCAAGGGTCAAGGGCAAAACCAAGAGGGCAGCTGAGGTACAAAATCGACAGGAAGAAGCAGAGTCAGAAATCCAGGCCAAGGTCAGAGACAAAACTACACACACACTATATCACTGGGAAACCAAAACTATATCTGGCGGCCTGCAAGACAGGCTCCAATGTACTTGAAGGGCACGGTTACCTCCAATACGCTGGAGCTCACAGCCTGATGACCTCATCCGGACCGCCCCTAGAATCAGGCCAGATGGAGATGCACGACTGGCTCCACCCACCCCACCTCTGACAGAAGAACGCAGGCTGCGCCTAACGGACACCTCTGCAGGGCCTGCTCCTCTGCGACCAACACCACCCAGAGGGGAAACACAGCGGCGCTCAGCGACAGAGGCAGACGTCGCGGAAGCAGTTCCATATGAGGACAAGGCCCTCCTATCACCGGCGCCACCAGCCGAAGGAATCCGGCTCTTCCCAGCGGCTGAGGCAGGAATACCGGCCACCGAGTCCAATGGTGATGTGACACCCGCCCCCAACCACTATTTATCAGCTTGCTGCCTATGTGCAGAGTACACAGAAAGCTATGTGGGCAAGTTTATAAAGAGATTAAAGTTACAGTGCTGTGCAAATTAATTGAGACAAAGCATTTTTTAAGTAAAATCGTAAGTTGTTTACCAGTCAGTTATTCAAACCAGTTTTATCTGCTTTGAACAGGTGTGAGTGTACAACCTTGAGTAACAAAATGTGGTGTGATTGGTTTTAGTCAGAAAATAACAGCTAGCTGCCGCCTCAGCTTCAGTTGAGAGCTTGTTTCTGTGAGGAGTGATTTAGTGTACTTTTTCTCTTAGTGTGATTCGTGCCTGTAAAAATGGATGTTACTCCACAGAAGAGGTCTAGAATTATTACTCTTAATGAACATACAAGTCTGACTGTAAGAGAAATCACTTCCACCGCTGGTATTGGAAAATCTACCGTTTCAAGAATAATTCACACTCACAAGGAAACTGGATTGTTTTCTCCAAAACAAAAAGGGAAATGTGGAAGAAAAAGGAAAACGACACCAAGAACTGATAAAACACTTATCAGAAATAGTAAAATTAATGCAGGAAAAACTTGCTTTGTCCCAATTAATTTGCACAGCACTGTAGGTTCTACACTGGGAAAATGAGGTTTAACCATGATTATAGAATTACGTTTTTCAGTGTAAAAGCAGTAATATTACAGAATCCAATCCAAGGTGTTGGCGATCACCTTCATTACATTGGCCAGATACATGGATTGCATTTCCACGATTTATAGACCAGCTTAACCCAATATGACTGTATTATTTGCCAACCTTTAAAGCTATGTACATAAGATCTATTCAATAAAATGCCATAGTTATAATTCCAACCAGTTTGTCCTAGGGTTATGATGCCTATATGAATCTCTATCCCAGTATGCATTATAGCATAATTTAAACTTTCATAGTAAAGAAAACAGCTTTCAAAAGCAGTAAATATAGTTCAGATAAAAAGTTGTGCACCTTGTACACCTCATCTGTATTGGTAAATGATTACAAAAGCTCTCCTACCTGCAGTAAAGTTGCCATTTCTCTCATGCATGATTCTTGTGGCATGTGACATGTGCCTGGTTTCTCAATTGGTATCTCACGCCAATCCAGTGGACTGGTGCCAAACCTGGCACACTTTCAACAATAAAACCTGCCAAAAAAAGGCACAAGAGCCACACTTTTCCAGTATGCTAATTTCTACTGTCTGATATGCTAATAACTACTAATTATGGGTCAAAGAGTGTGTGCTATGGCAATTAGTAAAAGTGCAACCCTTGTTATTATGAAGAGAAGCTCGAGATAGTATAGATACCTTTTTTGACTGGGACTTCTGTTTTATGTATGAATACATTCTGAGAAGGTTAAGAGAACACTCAGGGCTTTTAGTATTATAGACCTATAAATGTGTCATGTTCCCAAGATAATATACAGTAGCTAGGCTGAAAATGTAGGTTTAAATGAGATATATGTGTGCATGGATATATTTACTGGATATATTAATTTGTCTACTTCTTCTTCCTATTATTATTATTATTATAAATAATTTCACTCCTTTTTATTTCTAATTTTAAAGATCAAAATAGTAGAGTTAACCACAATGATTTGCAAGATCCTAGTCTAGTTTCAGCTTTGGTAGTCTGTTATTGTGATGTCCCTAAGTGCGGGACCCATCTCCAGGAGATAGGGAGATCGGATCCTATCATGCCGCAGGCATACCCCCTGTTGTCTGCTCTCTTACTCACCAAGTCAGAGCTCCCGCGATGTCCCTCCATGCTGCTGCGCTGTATTTTCACATCTCCTTTGCTTCCTCCCACTTCTGGGTTGCAGGGGAGTGCACATAGACAGCACGAGCTGCAGATTCATCTCATTTAAAGGGCCAGCACATCTTTTTTCAGAAATCACCTCTCAGCCAAATTGCTAAACATTTTTTGTCTATTTAAGGACCTCATTTCCTTACGGAGGTGCCTGTGCAACCTTCTACTGTGACTCAAATGTTGCTGTGCTCAGAGCCTTGGATCAGCGCTTGCTCACTATTGCCCTACCATTGTTTGCTATCAATGCCTGGTGTTTCCTTTTAGTGCTGGTCCTGGTCTTCAGGCTGTCTGAAATTTCGCCATTCTTGTCTTCATCCCTGCGGGCTCAGTCGGTACCCTCTAGACGCCTCTGGAGCATCCCTCGGTGACACAGCCTAGTACCTTTTCTGGATTCTCCTGGCTGTCCTGTTCCTCGCTGGTTTGTCCCATTTGTTCCCTGGACCACTTTTTCCTCCTCATAGACTCTGTACCCCTTTGATTGCCCCTTTGGTCTTGAAGTCATTGCACTCAGAGCCTCTGAGGCTGTGCTGCGTCAACCCTTGTAAAGGGTTTGCTGCCATTGCTTCCTCGGAGGAATTCCATGCCTTGGCCCAGGGTTTCATCTTTTGTGGGTTCTCCCATTATCTTATATAAAAATCTTGCATTTCTCTAAAGGACTAGTTCAGCTGGTTCTTTGGGTTCAGCTACCACAGAGGTCTCTGTGGTCTAGTGGATCCACATTCCATGTTACTGATTCCACTAGTGCAACAGTTATCACCTGACCAGAGCATTTCAAACTTTTTTATGCCTACTGGCATCTTCAGCATGTCTTCTGATTAGTAGGTTGACACGATATCATGTGTATGTCATGCCTCAGGGATGATATCATGCTGGATCTACTAATATGAAAAGGCAAGGGGATGTCAGCAAGTGGGAGAAGGTTTGCAAGGCCATAATCTGGTAGCAATAGACTACTATAGTTGCAAAATGAATAAGGTGCTGTCAATCTTTTGACTCAACTAGACAAACCAGTCCTGATAGATAAGAGGCTCTCTCATGTCCAAGCTACATTCCCTGGGATTAAAAATAATCTATTTCACTTCAGTGGGATGTAATGCGTTACAATTCTTGAAGGGATTGCTGTTGTCCTACAAAGAAGGCGGTAGCGGTCCTGCTGCTGGGTTTTTGTCCTCCTATGGCCTCCTCCACATCTCCTGTAATAGCCTGTAATGGCCTGTATCCTGGTATCTGTTCCTTGAATGGACAATGTGATGACAGACACAGCTACCCATCTACAGCTCGCATTGATGTGCCATCCTGGATGAGCTGCACTACCTGAGCAACATCTTGGGTTGCAGACACCACCTCATCCTACCTCTAGGGGTGAGAGCAATGACCATATAAAAATATGACTAAACAACAGCCAAAAAGGATGAGAACAGAGAAATGATCTGTGGTTCATTTAGCCATTAAATGGTATCAGACACTGAGGCACAGGAGCAAAGAGCCATACAGTCTGTGAAAACAAGCAAAGAAATCATCATTGAACCTGCAGACAAGAGTGGTGCAATAGTCATGATGAACAAATCAGATTACCTGAAGGAAGCAAACAGACAACTGACGGACACACGTTACTACAAGACATTGCAGTTTGACCCCACAGATGACTATTACAAGGAGTTAAACAAGCTGGTCTCTTGACTACCTGACATATTCTTAAGAGCTGCTGACGTGATACCAGAAAATCCAAGAACAGGCACATTCTACATGCTTCCCAAAATTCACAAATCAGGAAATCCAGGAATACTAATCTTTTCATGTGTGGGCACCCTCACCGAACAAATTTCTGGATGGGTAGAGATGTTTCCAAACCCCTGGTAAAAGAGACACCCAGCTACATTCAGGACACAACTGACCTATCGAATAAACTATCAGCAATAGGTCCTCTACTAGAAGTAACCATCTTCTCCACCATGGATGTGGAAGGTCTGTACTCCAATATCCCACACCAGGATGGATTACATGCCTGCAAAGTCTTCTTGGAAAACAAAGGGATTAATGCTGATTCTGTTGTGAAGCTTACAAAATTTATCTTCACCCACAATTTCTGTACATTTGACGACAGCATATATTTACAGGAGACTGGCACAGCAATGAGAAGCAAAATGGCACCACAATATGCAGATCTTTTCATGGACAGGCTTGAAAGTGACTTTTTATCCTCCTGTCCTATCAGGCCTCTGGCCTATTACCGTTATATCGTTGATATTTTAATCATCTGGGCAGAGTCTGAGCAACAGCTGAAGACGTTCCATGAACACTTTAGTCAGTGTAATACCACGATCAATTTAACACTCAACTACTCCTGCACTGAAATCAGCTTTCTGGACACCATCATCAAGCTACTGAACAATGAAATAGAGACATCCCTGTACCGAAAGCCAATTGACCAATTGAGTTTGGATGCAACATATCTTCAATGGGACAGCTTTCATCCGAAACAAAAACTCTGTTATGTACAGTCACGCCATTAGATACAATCGGATATGTTCCAACCCTACAGATAGAGACAATCATCTTGAGGGCCTCAGAAAAACCTTTCTGAATCAGGGCTACCATCCAAGAACAATTGAAAAATAAATTACAAGAGCCACCAGAATATGAAGGAATCATCTCCTACATTACAAAACTAGACTAGAAAACAACCATGTCTCTCTCGTAGTGACCTACAATCCAAATCTGGAGGTGTTAAGAGGAGCTGCACGGAAACTACAACCACTAATACAAAAAGATGCCCAACTAAAATCTATACCCCCCGCTTTTGTGTTTAAGGCAGCCCCCGAATCTAAAAAGCATAATTGTCAGAAGCTCCCTGTACCCTCCAGCAGTAACAGGAGCATTTCCCTGAAACCAGAACAGGTGCAAAACCTGTCCATCTATAATGACAACAGACAAGATAAAGATTCCTGGGACATATCAGGACTACAAGATCCCAAGTACCTTCAGCTGCACCACAAGCAATGTGGTGTATTTAATTATATGTACCAATTGTGTCAGTGGGAATTTATATATAGGTGAGACAGGGCAACAATTCAGAACTAGGATGAACTCTCTTCTCCACACAATAAAAGAAGTACAGATTTGCCTGTACCTGAACAATTTTGCAGCTCTAAACACACCATAATGGACATGAAAATACTAGTTTTGAAAGGTAACTTCAAATCTCAAAGAATCAGAAAAGTCTGGGAATATATACTAATGTTGACCTTTAACAGATTCAGAGCGGGAATGAATATCCCGCATGGATTTATGTCTTGTTACATTAATTAAGGAAATTTTCCAATCTTGGAAAACTAGTCAAAAGCTGAACTCTGGTATTTATTGCCCAGATGCTATTACGCTACCCTCTCCCATAACATAGCACTCTTTTCAAATCTTGGACCAACAGTTAATCAAGGGACATGAAACTGTCTGCTTCTTACCTATGGAAGATACTGCTACAGATACTCCTACCTCCCATCTCTGACCATTATATGTAATGCTTCACCACACCTAACTTATTTACTGCATATCCAGCCTCCTATTTGAGTGTTTATATGTGTGTACATTCAGAATTTGTGTTATTACCAGTCTGATGAAGAGACCTTAGTGTCTAGAAAGCTTTCTTTGTTTTTTCTTACCATCTTTGAAGCTAGCCATTAAAAGGTATCAAGCACTGAGGACTCTCAGATTCTAATATTTTGTTAATTTCCTATAATTTCTACCTGTTGTCGCTTCCATTTGCACAGCAGGAGAAATTGCTTCACAATCAGTATTGCTTCATAGGTGGATGGGTAAATTTCACTGAAGGGTGATTGACTTGGAGTTATATTGTGTTGTTTAAAGGGTAACCATTGTTCAAAGTTTCTATTATATAATTGTCTAAGGGTTTTTTGAGTGTGTCTGTCGCCGAAATCGCGCGCCAGACAGAGGCCGCTCATGAGCGCAGACTATGCAAATGGGCGCGAGAATTCAAAGTTCGAATTTTGCGCCAATTTGCAGCCCAGCTACAGCGGGATACACGGTCTCTCCTCAAAGCCCCCCGTTCCTCCTGCCCGCGCTCCCTGCGTCCCCCCGCGGCAACCCCGCTCCTCCTGCCCACCTCCGCTCCTCCTGCCCCCTCCGCTGCTCCTGCCGTTCCCCGCGGCCCCCCCTCCCTCTGCCCCTCCGCTCCCCCTGCCCCCCCCCCCCCCGCTCCTCCACAGTGATAATAATAAAAAAAAAAACCCTCAGTGAGGATACTCACCCTCCGCCGGCTCGCTCTGTCTTCTAGCTTCAATAGGGCTTGAGGACCTGTCGTTGCCTGAGAAACCGATCAGCTGTCCTGGGGGCTAGAAGACAGAGAGGTGAAGCGAGCTAGCGGAGGGTAAGTATCCTCACTGAGGTTTTTTTTTTTTATTATCACCGTAGAGAAGTGGGGGGGGAGGCCAGGGGGGGCCGCAGGGAGCGGAGGGGAAGAGGGAGGAGGGGAGCAAAGGAGGGGCAAGAGCAGCAGAGGGGGGCAGGAGGAGCACCTCCATCCTGCCCCTCGTATCCATCCAGCCCCCCACAACCATCCTGATCCCCCCCGCCAGCTCCATCCTGCCCCGCCGGCTCCATCCTGCCCCCCCCACATCCATCCTGCCCCACCGGCTCCATCCTGCCCCCCCCCCACATCTATCCTGCCCCGCCGGCTCCATCCTGCACCCCCACTACCATCCTGCCCCGCCGGCTCTATCCTGCCCCGCCGGCTCCATTCTGCCCCCCCCCCTCGCCACCATCCTTGCCCGCCGGCTCCATCCTGCCCCCCCCACCACCATCCTGATCCCCCCACCACCATCCTGCCCCACCGGCTCCATTCTGCCCCGCTCGCTCCATCTTGCCCCGCTCGCTCCATCCTGCCCTGTTCGCTCCATCCTGCCCCCCCGCCACCATCCTTCTCCACTCGCCACCATCCTTCCCCCCCCATTCCTGCTCCTCTGGCTCCATCATGCTCCTCCGGCTCCATCCTGCCCCTCCGGCTCCATCCTGCCCTCCTGCCACCATCCTGCCCTGCCGGCTCTATCCTGTCCCCCCACCACCATCCTGCCCCGCCGACTCCATCCTGCCCCGCCGGCTCCATCCTGCCCCCACCACCATCCTGCCCCGCCGGCTCCATCTTACCCCTCCACCACCATCCTGCCCCGCTCACCACCATCCTGCCCCGCCGGCTCCATCCTGCACAGGGGTGTCCCTGTGGTGTGTGTCCTTGTGGTGGGAGGGGTGTCTCTGTGGTGTGTGTCCATCCCTATGGGGTCTGTGTGTTCCTGTGGGGTGTGTCTGTGTCTCTGTGGGGTGTGTATGTGTATATGTCCCTGTGGTGTGTGTGTCCCTGTGGGGTGAGTGCATGTGTCCCTATAGGGTGCGTATGTGTGTGTGTCCCTGTGGGGGGGGGATGTCTGTGTGGTGTGTGTCCCTGTGTTGTGTGTGTCTCTTTGTGGTGCGTGTGTTTGTGTTCGGGTGCGTGGTGAGTATCCAATGTTGGGGCTCCACCTTAGCTGTTACTCTTTGTGTGCATGTGGGGTGTATACATGTCCCCGTGCGTGGTGAGTATTCCATGTCAGGGCCCCACCTTAGTGACTATATGCTGGTATATGGTGTTAGTCTTTGGTGCTGTCATTAAGCCCCTCTCATTCACAACTGTCAACTGGTAACTGTCACTTTCTCTCCATTATGTAGATAGGGCCAAAATTTTATGGTGAATTGGAACGCGCGGGTTTAAAACTTCACTTCACAACATAGCCTATGACGCTCTCGAGATCCAGACGCGTGACTGTGCAAAAACAATTTTGTGGCTGTAGTTGCGACGGTGTAGATGCCAATCCAGGACACACACACATACACACATTCAGCTTTATATTTTAGATTCCCACTACTTGGTTGTGGCGTTCGGTGTACACTGTTGCTGCTTGCATTTTGCCTCCTACCACTATGTGTTGGACCATTTCCAAGGTTTCTTTACAGAGTCAGCACCTTGAGCCATGACTTGTGTGGTAGATCTCTACATCTATGGATCTGGTACTATACGCTTGCTCTTTTGCCATTATGATTAGTGCCTGTGCTGTCTTGGAGTCCAGCTTCCTCCAGCCATTGCATTTGTGCAGCCTCCTTTCTGAATACTGGGGGCGGTGTGCAGCCTTCTGTTGTATACTGGTGGCTGTGTGTGGTCTCCTGCTCTATACTGGGGGCTGTGTGTGGCCTCATGCTATATACAGTGGTTGTGCGCGGCAGGTTGTTAGAAGCAGAGCAAAAAGGTGTCTTCGTGACTTTGGGGTTTGTGTGGCTGCTGCTTCACTGAGAGTCATATCCCAGTGTGCGCCATTTTCTAGAAGTCCTTACATTTGGCAAGTTTCCATGAATGTTTCACAGACATGCATAAGCTGTATTATACTATGAATGTCCGTCGTTGCCTATAGTAACCAATCAGAAGTTGAGCTGTGATTCGTTGCTATAGGCCACCTGATAAATATCTAGGCTAACTCTCCCCTCCTGTATCGGCACGACCTGATTGTCCATATATATTGTACTTTTCCTCGTCTACAATTTCCACATGTAAAGCGACATGGAATCTAATGGCGCTATATAAACAAATATAATAATAATAACTGCAAAACAGACGAGGAAGTATCCTCACACATACAAACAGTACATAAGGGTTTTTTTTTGGTAGGACTGTGAAGCGCAGGGGTTAAAATTTCCCCTCAAAACATAGTCTATGACATTCCCTGAGTAAAATGAGGGGGCTGTGCAACATTTTGTGATTGTGATTGTAAATGCGACAGTGCGGATTTCTTTAGTGAACATACATACATATATACACACAAACACAAAGACCCCTTTCACATCTAAGCCTAGGCTGCGTTTTGCTTCATTTGCATTTCTATTGTTTTTACTGCTAAAACCGCATCAAAACCCATACATTTTGCCCCCATTGAATTCAATGGAAAACGCATTAAAAATGCATGCAAAAACGTATGTGCGTTTTCAAAAACGCAAAACGCATGCATTTTTGCGAACGCAGCCCTAGATGCAGCAGTCCGCGTTTTTGGCTGCGTTTGCAAAAACTAATGCATTTTGCGTTTTTGCATGCGTTTTTAATGCATTTTCCATTGAATTCAATGTGGGAAAAAATGCATGCGTTTTGATGTGTTTTTAGCAGTCAAAACGCATAGAAACGCAAATGCAGTCAAATGCAAGCCAGCCTTAGGCCAGGGTCACACATGCAAATCCGTTTTTTTAAGCCCTTAGCACCCAAATGCTAGCAGCGTTTTTGGGATACTGCACAAAAACGCATGCGTTTTTTGAAAAACGCACACACATGCGTTAACGCATATGTGTTTTTGGACTTCGAAAAAAAATATCCAAAATGTTCCCAAAAACAGATTTAAGGCAAAAACTGATGGTATGTGTGACCCTGGCCTTAGATGTGAACTAGGCCTATACACTCAACCTTACAATATATATATCCTATATAATAATTCCCCTAAGCCAGCTTCCGTCACTATGTAACGTTTATGACGTCACATCCGACTGAAGCTGGCTTAGGGGATGATTGTCCCTAACTAATGTGGCCGCCGCTTACTTGGTAGTGGGGACTTTCAATGCCCCACTACCAATTCGACACTGGTCCTTTGCCCCTCCACCCCATTGCATGTCGAGCTCTGCCCCTCTGCTATTATACTTACCACTCCATCGCACCCGCCCCCGCCTCCGTCTTCTTTCTTCGTCCATCCTCCGTCTGCTGCTGCTCGATGTCGCCGCGCCCCTAAATAGCAAAACCAAGATGGCGGCCAGAAATTCTCGCGAGTGTTTCCGGCTGGCCAGAAAATCTCGCGAGAGTTCCTGGCTGCCATCTTGGTTTTGCGCTGTGCACAGCGGCGACATGCAAGATGGCGGCCGCGAAGTATCGCAACACTTCCCGGCTGTCATTTTGAGTCCCAGGATAGTTACCTCACAACGCTGCTGTGCCGCCCTCACTCTCCGTTGATCACTTTGCCCATGGCGCTGTGCTGACCACTCTGCCCACGGCGCTGCGCTGACCACTCTGCCCACGGCGCTGCGCTGACCACTCTGCCCACGGTGCTGCGCTCACCACTCTGCCCACGGTGCTGCGCTCACCACTCTGCCCACGGCTCTGCACTCACCACTCTGCCCATGGCGCTGACCACTCTGCCCACGGCGCTGCGCTCACCACTCTGCCCACGGCGCTGCACTGATCACTCTGCTCACGGCACTGCACTCATCACTCCGCCCATGGCGCTGACCACTCTGCCCACGACGCTGCGCTCAACACTCTGCCCACGGCGCTGCGCTGACCACTCTGCCCACGGTGCTGTGCTGACCACTCTGCCCACGTGGCTGCGCTGACCACTCTGCCCATGGCACTGCGCTGACCACTCTGCCCACGGTGCTGTGCTGACCACTCTGCCCACGGCGTTGCACTGACCACTCTGCCCACGGCACTGCGCTGACCACTCTGCCCACGCCACTGCGCTGACCACTCTGCCCACGCCACTGCGCTGACCACTCTGCCCACGCCACTGCGCTGACCACGCTGACCACTTTCATCGCGCTCACTGCTAACCACTGAGCCACCGCGCAGTGCTAACCACTGAGCCACCGTGCAGTGCTAACCACTGAGCCACCGTGCAGTGCTAACCACTGAGCCACTGCGCAGTGCTAACCACTGAGCCACCGTATACTCTGCTACCCACAGAGCCGCCTGTATACTCTGCTACCCACAGAGCCGCCTGTATACACACAATTCATTTCACCGCACTCCCGTAACTATTAGTAAATAAACTATATATGGATTCTAGACTACCCGATTCTTTACAATCGGGCCGCCATCTAGTATATATATATATATATATATATATATATATATATATGTATATATATATATATATATGTATATGTAAAAATAGGAACAGCACAAAATACCTTAAAGCAGTGCACGCTTCTCCAGACACCCCAATGTCCTTAGATAATAGCAAAAAAAGAAAAAGCAGCACCAAGGTAAGAGTGGTGTGAACTTTTTTTATTGCCCGATGGCGTGGCAATTGGTATTATTATCTTCATTTAATTTGTCTTCAATGAAAAAACACAAAAAGAATTGTCCTAAAGCCAAATTGGATATAATTCCACACCAAACATAAAAAAGGGGGTGGACAAAAGTATTGGCACTGTTAGAAAAATCATGTGATGCTTCTCTAATTTGTGTAATTAACAGCACCTGTAACTTACCTGTGGCACCTAACATGTGTTGGCAATAACTAAATCACACTTGCAGCCAGTTGACATGGATTAAAGTTGACTCAACCTCTGTCCTGTGTCCTTGTGTGTACCACATTGAGCATGGAGAAAAGAAAGAAGACCAAAGAACTGTCTGAGGACTTGAGAAACCAAATTGTGAGGAAGCATGTGCACTGTCAAGGCTACAAGTCCATCTCCAAAGACCTGAATGTTCCTGTGTCTACCGTGCGCAGTGTCATCAAGAAGTTTAAAGCCCATGACACTGTGGCTAACCTCCCTAGAAGTGGACGGAAAAGAAAAATTGATGAGAGATTTCAATGCAAGATTATGCAGATGGTGGATAAAGAACCTCGACTAACATCCAAACAAGTTCAAGCTGCCCTGTAGTCTGAGGGTACAACAGTGTCAACCTGTACTATCCGTCAGTGTCTGAATGAAAAGGAACTGTATGGTAGGATACCCAGGAAGACCCCACTTCTTACCCCGAGACATAAAAAAGACAGGCTGGAGTTTGCCAAAACTTACCTGAGAAAGCCTAAAACGCTTTGGAAGAATGTTCTCTGGTCAGATGAGGCAAAAGTAGAGCTTTCTGGGCAAAGGAATCAACATAGAGTTTACAGGAAAAAAAAAGAGGCATTTAAAGAAAAGGACACGGTCCCTACAGTCAAACATGGTGGAGGTTCCCTGATGTTTTGGGGTTGCTTTGCTGCCTCTGGCACTGGACTGCTTGACCGTGTGCATGGCATTATGAAGTCTGAAGACTACCAACAAATTTTGCAGCATAATGTAGGGCCCATGGGAGAAAGCTGGGTCTCCCTCAGAGGTCATGGGTCTTTCAGCAGGACAATCACCCAAAACACACTTCAAAAAGCACTAGAAAATGGTTTGAGAGGAAGCACTGGAGACTTCTAAGGTGGCCAGCAATGAGTCCAGACCTGAATCCCATAGAACACCTGTGGAGAGATCTAAAAATGGCAGTTTGGAGAAGGCACCCTTCAAATATCAGGGACCTGGAGCAGTTTGCCAAAGAAGAATGGTCTAAAATTCCAGCAGAGCATTGTAAGAGACTCATTGATGGTTACCGGAAGCGGTTGATCGCAATTATTTCGGCTAAAGGTTGTGCAACCAAGTATTAGGCTGAGGGTGCCAATACTTTTGTCTGGACCATTTTTGGAGTTTTGTGTGAAATGATCAATGTTTTGCTTTTTGCCTCATTCTCTTTTGTGTTTTTTCATTGAAGACAAATTAAATGACGATAATAATACCAAAGAATTTGTGATTGCAAACATTTTCAGGAAGAAACTGAGTATTATCTGACAGATTTGCAGGGGTGTCAATACTTTTGGCCACAACTGTATATAGTCATCTTATCGGGTCTGTCTGTGTCTCTGTAACAGAAATCCCACGTCGCTGATTGGTCGCGGGCGACTGGGCGCGACCAATCAGCAACGAGGGGTAAGATGATTATATAGTACAAGATGGCGGCTGTTAGTGGTGCCGCTGCTTCAGGACCCTCTGTCTCTCCAGGTGACTGCGGGGAGATGAGGCAGCAGAGAGGATGATCGGAATCTGCAGATACTCACTGCGCAGGAGACAGCCCGCCCAGGGCAAGTGTCTACGAGGCTGCAACAGGGTGTCCTCCTCCCCGGGTGCAGCACTGAGCACTGCCGCTGTCATATGCAGCTGAATCGGAGTTATCTCCCTCCCACCTGGATGTTTGTGCTGAGTCCCCTGAACGGCGGATCACGGGCTGTAACCCCTAAGCTGCTGAGTGTGGCCAGAGGCTGTGACACTGTGCTGCAGGCGGACACTACCAATAACTAATGATCAAGTTGCCAGGAACTCTACTGACTAGGGTGATCCTACAGGACCCCACATACTGGGGTGATCCCTACAGGACCACACATATTGGGTGCGCACCCCCTTACACCTAATGATAAAGGTATCAGGACCCAGGACAGCGGCTGATAGTATACGTACATTAAGTACAGTACCTGCTCTAATGTGAGGAACCTCGGCTTCATTCACAAATTTGTACAAAGCCGACAATAGACGGCTATACTGTAAATGGGTAATTTAACCCCTAACTTGCTGACAGAAGTGGACAGCATGTCTCTAGGAAGGGTGGGCACCCTCTAGAGACATGTTGGCCACAGCTAATATTCATATTTAATGTTTTAATACACATTTAACACTTTGTTCATCCCTGTGGCAGCAGGGATGAACAAAGTATACGGTAACTGCATTGCTCCAGATTACACATCCGGAGCAATCCGGTTACCGCATTGCGGTTGCCAGAACACATTATGCACACAAAATGTGTGTGAAGGCAATTGCGGTTACCGAATCCAGATCTGGATGCGGTCACCACAATTACCTGTCAAAGTGTGACCCCAGCCTAAGTGCATGCGCAATGATGTCAGGCACTTCTCACTAGCGCATAGAAGGTAATGGGGGCACCAAGCGCAATCATGCGCCTCTGCACTTGCTTGCAGTTGCATCAAACTGCATCTGCACTTGCATTTGCGCTAGCGCAGGGCAGGGAGACCAAGCAAGTGCAGGGGACGCATAGATGTGAAAAGGGCCTAAGGTTTAGGTGTTGAGGTAAGTGCACAAACGTTAAAAAGAAAGACATGTGTTAATGCGTTAATTAAGAATAGTCAAAACCGGATCCAGTTCCGCAGCCATAGACTGCAAAAGAAAAACCGGATTGCATTTATTGCAATCCGGTTACCGTATCCGGTTTTGCAGCCTGCAGTAAAAATCATGCAGGCTGCATTTTTTGAGCGGTTGCAAAACCGGATCTGTTTTTTCATAATGGGTGCCTATGTGCCTATGAATGTACCTTGCGGTACTGGATCCGTTTTTTTGTGGCACAAATTTTTTTTTTCATTGCAGATCTTGATCCATTACTGGATCCAGATCTGCAATGTGATGCCAAATGTGAAGGCACACGGTAATACCACATCCGGTAATGAATGTGGTTTGTGCCTCCAAATGTGACCCTAGCCTTAGGCTGGTTTCACAGGCTGGGGTCACACATGCGGTTCTAATTACAAATCCTGATCCGGTTTTGAGCTTTTAAAAAGCTCAAAACCGGAGAAGGAAATGTTCCTCATAGGAGCCCATTATAAAAACCAGATTGCTTTACAAGCAATCCGGTTACCACATCCGGCTCTGCAGCCTGCGTGAAAAAACATGCAGGCTGCAGTTTTCGGAGTGGTTCTGTGCCCCGCAATGCGGTAACCGCATTGTTCATGATGTCACCGGAAAAAGCAAAGTGTTATCACTGTAATAAAACCTTTAATATTACTTAAAACTTTTATTACTTATACTTTGCTATACGTAATGTACCTAGAGTATGTGTGCTGTCTGAGGTCCTGTACTCATTTACAGAAAATCTATGGACTGCGCAGCGCCATAGATCTACTGTAAAAGCCTACAGGACTTCAGACAGCGCTCATACTATACGTACATTACGTATAGTATGCGCGCAGCTCACAGGGGAGCTGTGGCTTCATTTACAAAATTGTACAGAGCCGACAGGAGTCGACTTACTGTACAAGCAGTATTAAAACATTATATGCCCACCTGAGTAGGTAGCATGTCTTTAGGGAAGGTGGGCACCCCCTAGAGACATGATGGGCACAATTAGTAGTAATATTAAAGGTTTTAGTACACTGTTAACAGTTTGCTCATCCCTGCAGCAGCAGGGATGAGCAAACTGTACGGTAACCGGATTGCTCCGGATTACACATCAGGAGCAATCCGGGTACCGGATTGCGGCTTTAGCAACACATTTTGCTTGCAAAATGTGTCTGAAGCAAATTGCATTCACTGGTCAACGCAATTTCAGGACCAAATGTGACCCTAGCCACACTGCAGTTTTTTCCCTGATCAGGTTCTAATCTGGTTTGTGTGCCAAAACCAGGAGTTGTCTCCAAAACTCAGAACAGGTGTTAATCTTTCAATTATAGTTTTTCTCTGCAAGTTCCTCTCCTGTTTTGTCACACAAACTGGATGGAACCTGATCAGGGAAAAAACTGCAGTGTGAAACCAGCCTAAAAAACTGATGTGAAAAACTGACCAAAAACTGAACATGTGAACTTAGGCTAGGGTCACATTAGGAAGGAAAATTGCATGGAGCGCATGGTTGCGCTCGGTGCCCCCATTACCTTCTATGCGCTAGTGAGAAGTGCCTGACGTCATCTTGCATGCACTTAGGCTGGGGTCACACTTTGACAGGTAATTGTGGTGACCGCATCCAGATCTGGATTCGGTAACCGCAAGTGCCTTCAGACACATTTTTGTACATAAACGTGTGGCTAGGGTCACATTTGGTCCTGAAATTGCGTTCACCGCATTCAGATCCGGATGCGGTGAACGCAATTTGCTGAAGCCGCAATCCGGTAACCGGATTGCTCCGGATGTGTAACAGGCGTGTGGTGACAGCTCAAAGAGGGGAGAATGGAGCCCGGAGCCCGCCTTTCCAGTCTCCAACTGGAGACAGTTTGTAACTATAGAAGTTATTTTTCTCCCTCATTATAGGGCCCCTTTAGCCCAGAGAGGAATGATTAGGGATTAGAAAGGAAGGTGCAGAGACAGGTAGAGATTAGGTTAGAGGGCTACCACGACCTGACAGGTTCCCTTTAAACTTCATTGGGGCATTACTGAACTACGTTATACTGCCTATTTTTTTCTTTCTTTGGAGCTTTCACCTACATGGAGAATTCCCAAAATTCTATGTCAATGCTTTTTCCTTTGAGATCTACTATTTACTGCAGCTCCTGTAAAGCTCAATAGTGAGCTCTGTTTGCAAGTGCAGCTGTCTGCAATAAAGTGGAAAGTGGCCAAACAGAAAACATGAAATGCCTATCTATTCCACAGCACATCCATACACAGTATCAAGAAAGTGACTGCTGTACACTTGGCTGTATGTAAGGCTTATTCTGACTAATTACTCATCCAGTAATTTGTATATCCCAGCTGAACCATATTTTTTCGATGTCAGGTGCTGGGTACCTGAAAAAGTTACATTTAAGAATGGGTTCTGGAGCAGTAACTTTTCAATAAAGAAAACAATGAGGTTCTAAACAAAGAAGACTCTGCTTTGTTTCACTGCACACGTGCCCTCTGTCTGAATGGTACAGATGAGTAGTAAATGACATTCCAGCGGCTGCCCATAACCCATAACCTTTCCAAATGACAAAGGATAATGATCCTAGGAGACGGGCCCATGATGAACATCAGGGGAAAGCAAAGAGAACAATTAGCAGTATCTCATAGACTACATTCAAAAAACATCTGCTTCATTTAGAAAAGATCACAGAGCTGCATTCACCACATATGCTACATTTCCTATCATTTCTTAACCCTTCCAATCAGTGGTCGTCATACCCTGTCAATGTCGTACATTTTATCTGTGCTGCATGGGTGTATGAAGATACATTATGTTTAGTTATACAGATCTATATATCTGGTCATTCACTGTATAATCTAACACACCATTGTGTTTCAATCTCTCACCATTATCAAGAACTCTGCTTGCTATCCTTTTTCCATCTAGAGGCATGAGTCCATACTATGTAATGTCATAAAACTACAATACAAAAAAGCACAATATTCAGCTCACCTCATCCAGTGAAATCCAATAAAAATCCAAAAAATCATCCAGCACTATTAAAAAAAAAATCTTTATTCCATGTCAATTCAAAATTCCAACTCGGATGGAATATCCAGGTAAGGTTGCAATTTAGAGTTCACATATTGTATAAAATGTGTAGTCATTTCTGGGTCCATAAGCCCTTAGTCATAACCAGAGATGATCAAACTTTCCCCGAATATGTTTGCCATGTCAAATTTGGCACAAACATTGACTATTCAGTTCCCAATTGGAAACCCGAACAAATTTACTAAAAAAAATAGGCGAACGCAGCTTTGTTCTAGAAAAAAGTTTGAAATTTACAATGGCCCTAAAACATTTCCTGATCATTTGGGACCAAAACACTCCGCAGAAAACCCTCTGGCTGCGAACAACAGCTACCTTTTTCTTTCAACCTTTTGAATTTTTTTGAGCGCTAAAATAACTTTTTTAAGCTTCCTGGTGTTTGCAGGTGCCTTAACACGTGCAGGGTGTGAATTAAGGAAACAGTGCCAGATGTGGCAGCAGCTGTGAAGTTCAGGAATGTCACAATGTGCTTTAAACATCCATCTAGCATTATATATATTTTTTTTCAAATATTTTTTTATTTTATTATTTTTTAAATATTATTATTTTTTTTATTATTATTATTTTTCTTTTTGGAGAGGAAACCTTTATTATTGTAGATGATCAGCAGTGTGCGAGGCCATCTCTTTTACATTTATTTGATAGCAATTAATATAAAACTGATGCTATACATCCTATTCCTGTTTGACACTCCCCATGGGGGCCGTGGGGTACTCGGAGCTGGGCCTCTCCCTTTGGCGATGTCATCTGGAGGATCGTGATGTCACTGTGGCGGGACCCAGTCCGTGGCCCCGGAGCGGTCAATAAAAAGGGGATCAAGAGTTATGGAAAAGGGGATTTTGGGAGTGGTAGTCGTGAAGCCACTTGTGGTACGCGGCTATTAATAGCTATTAATAGCTGCCGCTGCAGTCCGGGACCTCTGAAGATGATGGGATGGCAGCAATGATGGTGTTGCTCACCACGGGTGGAGCAGGTTCCCAGGACATCCGGTGTGGAGGGGTTTGGGTGATGGAGAGCCAGTGGGGCAGATGTGGCTGCAGGGAAGGATCAGAGCAGTTCACATGCAGGCTGCAGCTTGTGCTGCTTATCAGTCTACAGCTCCTCAGGCGGGAAATTAACAGTCTCACACACAGTTCTGAGTTTCAATCCCGGTTTACTTAGCTTTCTCTGCTCGCACCACAGGTTACAGCTCAGGCTCAGTTGCAGTCCAGATAGTCCTTAGCAACCATGATGGCTTCTCCAGTACCCCTATTTCATGTTCCCCCCTTCTCGGGTCATTCTCTCTCAGTGCTGCCTGCTCGCCTCATTCCTGGATGCGACTCTACACACAGTGCCTCAATCCAGCAGCCGCGGGTCTTGTCGGGCGACCGGCAGTGTCCACTGACCTTAGTACGGCTGCCTTGTCAGCGGAAGTACCGGGAGTTGGCCACAGCTCCTCTAGATGTCGTGGCTTCCGGTTCCGTGTTTGGAGCGTAGATTCTCCTCACCACCTCCAGGGCAGGGTCACTGGTGCTCTCCCTGCCCTTCTGCTTTAATTCAGAATTGGGCGCACGGGTGGATCGCTCACTGTCCGTGCCCCTAGGGCTCCCTCTTTCTCTCTGCAGTCAGTTGTCCCGGTACCCAGGAGGAGCCAAATTTCTGCTTGAGCCCTCTGGGTCCTTTTCTCCTGCTTACTCCGCTAGCTTTCTCTTTTACTAAACTCCTACTTCCTGTTGTGTTTTTCTTTTTTCTTGCCTCCTACTTACTGACAGCTTCCTTCCTAACTTCCTTCCCACGACCTTTGTCTCCCCACCATCCCACTGACTGCTTGACCCGTCCCACTATTGGGTTCACCCGCCGTCCCTGGGACAGGGGTGTGTTGGGTGTGTTTGTGGGTGTCTGGAATTACAATACTGTTTACTATAGACAGGAATACTACACCAGTGGATTAAGTGCAGTACCCTTCTGTGGCGACCAGACCGCAGGGGCACCACACATTGTTAAATTAAATATATACTGGTGTGGTTATTCGTGTCTTTAATGACTTGGTTAGTAATATCAGCTATCTGATTAATGCCTCGACATTAATAACCTCTGGCCTTCCTGCCAGCTGACATTACCCAGCTGGCATCAACTCCAAATACCATTACCCTGTTTTCCCATGCACCTGGGCAGTGAGAGAGGTGGGGTGAAGCACCAGGTGTGGTGCATCTAATGGGGGTGCCACTCCTGGGGCAACTGTGGCTGCTAATTCTTTTCAAGATTGTAAAATATAAAATTTTAAACATTACTCAACTTTTTAGCTGTTCAAGTGGGATAGTGGATACATGGATAGATAGATGTTGCCACATACCTTTCCATTTAGCGTTTCCCACTCCCACACTATCTCCTCATCCCACCCTTTCTCTGTTGGAGACCCACAAGGGTCTGTCCTGGCACCCCTGCTTTTCTCCATCTATACCCTTGGCCTAGGACAACTTATAAAGTCCCATGGATTCCAGTACCACCTGTACGCTGACGACAATCAGATCTACCTTTCTATCCCAGATGTCAATTCTCTAGTGTCTAGAATCCCAGAGTGTCTGTCAGCCATATCCTCCTCCTTTCACTTCCTAAAACTCAACGTAGACAAAATGGAACTCATCATTGTTCCTCTTATACCATCTTTCATCGTCACCACCTGATCTATCTATTATTGTAAATGGCATCATGCTCTCTCTCATCCCTCAAATTCACTGCCTCGGAGTAACTCTTGACTCTCCCTTGTCCTTCAAAGCACACATCCAAATGTCCTGTCACCTCCAGCTCAAGAATATTTCCAGAATCAGTCCTTTCCTCAGCCCTCAGTCTTCTAAAATTCTTGTACATGCCCTCATCATCTCCCGCCTCGACGACTGCAACCTCCTCCTCTGTGGCATCCCTGCTAACACTCTTGCACCACTCCAGTCTGTCCTCAACTCTGCTGCCTGACTAATCTCTTCACTGGCTGCCAATGCCTCAACAAATCCAGTTCAAGCTACTAACACTAACCTAAAAAGCCATCCATAACCTGTCCCCTCCCTATATTCTGAACTAATCTTCCACTATTTTCCCTCACGTAATCTTCGATCCTCCCAAGACCTCTTCTTCTCCTCCACACTTATCTGTTCCTCTCACAATCACGTATGTTTCCCATATATGCTCTGTCTTCCCAATGTGTGCTTTCTCTCTCCTTGTGCCGCCTCTCCCCATGCACTCTGTCTCCCCTGTGTGCTCTCTCTCCTTCCTGTGCTCTCTCTCCCCCATGGGCTCTCTCTTTCACCTAGGTGCTCTATTTTACCACTGTGTGCTCTCTTTCCTCTTGTGCTGTCTCTCCCCCTGTGCGTTTTCTCCACCCGTGGGATGTCTCTAAGCTGAATGCACTCTCTCTTCTATGGCGCTCTCTCTCCTCCTTGTGGGCTGTCTCTCCCCTTTGGCACTCTGTTCCCCCCTCTGTGCTCTCACTCCCCTTCTGCTGTCTCTCCCTGTGTGCTCTTTCTCCCCCTGTGTGTTCTGTCTTTTGCTATGTGCTCTCTCCTCCACCTGTGTGCTCTCTCTCCCCTTGTGCTTCCTCTCCCCTGTGCACTCTCTTTCCCTATAGTGCACTGTCTCTGCCCCCCAGTGCACTGTACCTCCCCCCTGTGTGCAGTCTCTTCCTGCTGTCGGCAGTCTCTCCCCTTTATGCTGTCTGTCCCCTTGTTCCATCTCTCTCCCATGTTCTCTCTTTTCCCCGTGTGTTGTCTATCCCCTAGTGCCTTCTACCCTGTGTGCTCTCTATTCCCCCTGTGTGCTCTTTCTCCCCTTGTGCTGTCTCTCTGCCGTGCCCTCTCTCCCTAATGTGCGCTATCTCTGCCGCCCGTGTGGTGTCTCTCCTTCCTGTGGGCAGTGTCTCCCCGCTACAAGCAGTTTCTCCCCCTGTGGGCAATGTATCTCTCCTGCATGCTGTCTGTCTCCTTGTGCCTTCTCTCCCACCATGCACTCTCTCCCCTCTGTATGCTGTCTGTCCCCTTGTGCTGTCTCACCCCCCGTGTGATTTCTCTTCCCCGTGTGTGGTCCATCCCTTGTGCTGTCTCTCCCCATGTGCTCTCTCTTCCCCCTTTGTGCTGTCTGTCCCCTTGTGCCTTGTGCACCTGCGTGTACCACAGTTAGTCATTCGGTGGTGAGGTCTGGTGGGTTGTGTGTGCGGTGGGCCACATGTGTGGCGGGTTCAACGTTGGTTTTAGGTGTCGTCATGTGCGGGTGTCAGCGGCTGTACTGGCGGTATTGTGTGAGGGGCCAATACTGCCAGCGGGCACCATATTTGCACACCCATCAATTCAGCATCATATTGAGACAACACGACATCAGAAGTGAATGAAAGACAGGATAAAAAAATTATATAGATAGATAGATGAGACATATCCATGGGAGGTATGTGAATGGTCAGTCCCTCCCATCACTTTCTGACCATCCTGTTAATCTAGCCCTGAATGTATTACTAAAAAACTCATGAAACTACAAGTCCCAGCATGCATTCCAGGTTCATATTGAAGATTACCTCTGCCTGTGCGATACATACCAGCCATTTGCAATATAGCCGGTCGTTACATCACAATACAGAAATACAATATACACACACTATATGTTTTTGTGTTTTTGTTGTAACATGCTGGCTTCTGCTGTCCACAATACTTCACTTATAAAGGCGGTTATTGCCTTCCACAAAGCAGTAGTCCAAACATTTACTACTGCCTGCTACATGGCACACACCAGGCTATTTTCCACGCTGTTTTGATGGTAACAGCCAGCCTTCTGCTGTCCACATTACTACACTAGAGGAGGGCTATCCCTAATGTATAAAGGAGGGCCTTCCATAATGCAGGGATAAGATGACATTCAGTGCCAGCAACCATGGCTTTGCTTATGCTGTGTTACTCTTAAGGCAGGGGTTTCAGTACCAAATGTATAGAGGAGGACCCTCCCAAATGTCTAAGTAAGAGTGGTTCCTCCAAAATGTATGTTACAGGGTCCCCTCTGGGCCCTTAGCAAACTCAGGTTTCCTGGCTACTGCAGGCCCTCTGAACATTTGAATGTAGGACCGTAGAATCACATGTCGGTGGAGGAGGGGGAGGAGGTGGAGGAGGGTGAAGCCCAACACTACAAAGGGCACATTGTAAATTGCTATGGAATATGTATTCCACTATCTGAGTGTCAATTGGTGAGGGACCGCCCAAATGCCTAAGTAAGAGTGGTCCCTCCAAAATGTATATTACTGAGCCCCCTCTGGGCCCTCAGCAATCTCATGTTTCTGGCCTACTGCAGGCCCTCTGAAAATTTGAATGTAGGGCTGCAGAGTCACATAACGGTGGAGGAGGAGGGGGAGGAGGAGGTAGAGGAGAAGGAAGAGGGTGAAGCCCAACACTAGAATAGGCACATTGTAAACTGCTATGGAATATGTTTTCCACTATCTGAGTATCAATGGGGGAGGAACTGCCCAAATGTTAAAGTAAGAGCGGTCCCTCCGAAAAGTATGTTAGAAGGCCATCTCTGGGCCCTCAGCAAACTCAGGTCTGCTTACTGCAGGCCCTCTGAACATTTTAATTTAGGCCCGCAAAATGTTATGGAGGTGGAGGAGGAGGAGGGTGAAGCCCAACGTTACAATGGGCATATTGTAACCTGCTATGGAATATGTATTCCACTATCTGAGTGTCAATGGGGGAGGTACTGCCCAAACGTTTAAGTAAGAGCGGTCCCTCCAAAATGTACGTTAGAGGGCCATCTCTGGACCCTCAGCAAACTCAGGTCTCCTGCCTACTGCAAGCCATCTGAACATTTTAATTTAGGATCAAAAAATGTTTTGAAGGTGGAGGAGGATGAAGCCCAACATTACAATGGGCATATTGTAAACTGCTATGGAAAATGTATTCCAGTGTCAATGAGGGAGGGACCACCCAAATGTCTACGTAAAAGCGGTCCCTCCAAAACGTATGTTACAGGACCACCTGAGGCCTTTGAGGTCAAAGATCAATATACCTACTGGTACGTTATAGCTAGCCTTGTAAAGTGCTGAGAAATAATTGACTAAAAATAATGTATTAGCAGATAGAAAACAAGCGGTGTCAGAGGTTTGGAGCACTAAAGAAACCACGGATTGAAGATTATATTACCAATACTTTATTGCACGAACAGCAGGAGTCCAGTATGCATACTGCACCCCTGCTGTTCGTGCAATAAAGTATTGGTAATATAATCATCAATCCGTGGTTTCTTTAGCGCTCCAAACTTCTGACACCGCTTGTTTTCTATCTGCCAATCTCTTTCTCCCTTGTTGGGAGTGCAGTGTGTGAGCTGCTCTAAGATCCACAGGACCTGGCAGTACTTCATAAAGATCCACCCTTGAATGATCAACTGATACACAGTGTGGAGCTGGGACGGAAGCCATTGCATTGAGTCTGCCTCTTCGGGTGGAGGAGTGAAGGAGACCACCTCCATCTCCAGAGGAACTAAGGAGCCGACCACCAGGCCCAGAGTATCTGAGGAGGAGGGAATATTGGCCCCTGTCACTACAGTGACCCACATTAAGCCATCAGTCTGGTTGTGCGGGGTGTTGCACAACCAGTAAAGGTTAGTGCAAACATAGTAAAACGGCGTATTAAGTTCCTCCAGTTGCAGTGTGGCGCAATATCTGTTTTTTCTTTCAATTAAAAATAATGTATGACAGAGGGACCTACAAAATCTATAAGTCAGGGCCCTCCCAATTGTAAAAGGCGAAAAAAGCCACAACACTATGTGTGAACAAACGCTAAATGAGCTATTTTTTGTTTTTCTGGTTTATTTAATAATAATAATAATAATAAGAATAATAAGAATAATAACAATAATAATAATTTTTATTTATAAAGTGCCAACATATTCCGCAGCACTTTATAATTCATAGGGTATACGATACAATACAATACAATAATATATAAAAAATACAATACAATATGAGACAATACAAATATAATACAATACAGACCATATGAGACAAAAATAAGATAAATACTGTACATCACTGAGCCCATGAGGAGTGAGGTCCCTGCTCGCAAACTTACAATTTATGAGGAACTAGGGGAGATACAAAAGGTAAATGGTACCAAATGCCATCATATATGGTCCAGACATTAATATAATAAATAGGGGATTCACATAATGCTGCATTGTATACAAGTGATTATGGAGGAAAAACTGTTTGTGAACCTTTTTGGTCTGTCAAATGCAATTTAGGTTAGGTTAGGTTTGGTAGTTGTGTGTGTGTATCTGTAACAGTGGCGTAATACTCTGACAAAGTTATTCCCAGAAACCATATGTGAGTCAGAAATGCATGCAGGCATATTCTCCAGGCTCTTCCCATTCTGCTTCATCACTTTACCACCCATTTCAGCCTTTTCCTCAGGCCCCCAGAGCCCTTTGTAGGGTCCAGCATAAAATTAGTCATGTTTCCCATTGACTTACATTGTACTCGCTATTCGGAATGATTACGTGATTATTAGAAAGTACTCGTAAGGCTACTTTCACATAACGATTTTTGTCAAATCCGATGCTGTCCGATATAAATCGGACAGCATCGGATTCTTCTGATGCCTGGATTCCGACATTTTATCTGATGCCCGCCCTCCTGTCACCTTGCTCCCTGAGCTGTCACTGTCTCTCCCCCGGTACTCCCGCTTCTCCCCTCTCTCTCTTCTCTGCTCCCCCCGTCCTCCCCTCTTCTCCACCGGTCCTCCAATGTGGTCCCCCGGTCCTCCCATGTGTCCTTCCCCGGTCCTCCAATGTGGTCCCCCGGTCCTTCCATGTGTCCTTCCCCGGTCCTCCAATGTGGTCCCCCGGTCCTTCCATGTGTCCTCCCCCGGTCCTCCAATTTGTTCCCCCGGTCCTTCAATGTGGTCCCCTCATGTGTCCTCCCCTGGTCTTCCAATGTGGTCCTCCCATCTGTCCTCAGGTCCCCTGGTCCTCCAATGTGTCCTCCTCCTCTCCTCCAATCTTTTCTCACCTGTCCACGACTCCTGCACGGTCCCGCGCGTCTCCGGTGTCTTGCTGTTCTGTGCTGCCAGGACCTCATGTGACGTGACAATCACATGACTGCCGGTTATTGGTTACTTGTAAGAATATGATTTAGCGGTCTTGTAGAAGCGCTACTAAAGCTCAGGCACCAGGATGATAAGGTTTATGAACAGCAATCTTTATTTTCCCCTCACAGCTCCGGAGTGTGCACATTGCCGGGGGTCCCCCATATATCAGAGGCTATTACACCGGGTTGTGCAGGTCGTGCACAACCCAAACAGGTGAGTGGCCACCTGTAATAACGCCATATTAACTGAGCTATAGTGATCCTACACATGCGCCCCTTCTCTCTCTTTTTCTTACAGGTTATTGGTTACTGGCAGTCATGTGATTGTGACATCATGGCAGGTCCTGTCAGCACAGACAGCAAGACACCGGAAGACACCTTTTAGGAGCTATTTTAGTGTACTGAGCATGGTCAGTACACTAAAATCGGGTCCGAGGACAGATCAGATGTCTCCTCGGACCCTGCTCCATAGGGCCCCCTTGTTAAATTGATCGGACCAAATCGGATGTGCACTAAATGGCATCCGATTTGGTCTGATCCAATCCTGTCCGATTTTATTTTTCGGTGCAAATATCGGAGCATGCTCCGATTTTTGCACCGATAAAAAAATCAGACAGAATCGGACCAAATCGGATGCCATTTAGTGCACATCCGATTGGGTCCGATGCCCATAGGGCTGCATGGGGGCACAAATCGTTCCGATGCTGTCCGATTTTTATCGGACAGCATCGGAAATTAAAAATCCGTAATGTGAAAGCAGCCTAACAAGTATAGTGATTACAAATATTACGGTACTCGCTCATCACTAATCATAGCTAAGCAGTGCCCACGGTACCTTCTATAACACTACTTCGGGTTTGCTCAACCCTATCCCCTTCCTAATGTCAACCCTTAATAGTGGAGATGGTCAGGATGAGTTTACAACCTCATAAAGTAAACAATTAATTTTCCTTTCACTGACAGCTATCAAACATAATAAAAATAGTGAGAAAAAATGTCCTTGCTGTCCATCCAAACCAATCAGATCATGTTCTTCTATTTAGAACCTGCTCTAGGAAAATTAAAGCTAATTGACTGCTATGGGCACTTTTGTTGGAAGTGTTTTATGCATGGTGCTCGCTATCATTGCTTTCATATAGTTGAAATCACAAATCTATTTCTACATTTCTTGATCCATTCACTGGTTACACTTCTCATGGGTTTAGATATCAGGAAGCTTTATCACAGCAAATATACATTTCTGTGTGCAAATCACATGATGTTTGCTTACATTAATAAAAAAGGGCCATAATATGAGACGTGTCATTGGGTGGCTCCCAATCTGTATTCAGAATACCTACAACATGCCAGAGGGGCTTGTCATGGGGAAGACATGTGATTTGGGGACGTGATGACAGAGCTCTGCCACTGAGCGTCACTGAGCCCTCAGGCACATTCACAGAAGCATATTTATTTTAGGTACAGTAAAAGACGAGGGAAGGCTGCCAGCTCCGAACACCTGTGCTGCTGGAGGAGGCTGACACTCACTACTACAGCGCTGCTAGCAAAGAGAACCATTGTGGAAATATGATATTTTGGAATTCGGTTGCAGGATATAGTTGTCTGTGAGGATGCAGGCTACCACCATGGGTCAATTGTTTTGTATAGATAAACTAATTGCCGGTTAAGATGCATTATTAGCATATCTGAGATTCAGTTTTCATGAATTTGCTTATGAACAGTAGTATGGCTCAGTGGTCAGCGTTGTAAGTATCCAGTGCTGGAATGTTATTTCCCACTTTAAAAAACATATGCAAGGAAGTTGTATATTTGTTGGGATTTCCTCTGGGTACTTATGGTTTCCACCTACACACCAAAGACACATTGGTAGGGAATTTAGATTGTGAGCCCCAATGGGGACAGCGATGGTAATATCTGTGAAGTGCTATGGAATTAGGCTAGGGTCACAATTGCGGTTGTTTTGTCAAATGCGGATTCGGATCTGCAGCCATAGGCTGCAATAGAAAAAACGGATTGCACTTAATGCAATCCAGTTACCGCATCCGGTTTTGCAGCCTGTGGTAAAAATCATGCAGGCTGAATTTTTCGGAGTGGTTGAAAAACCGGATCCATTTTTTTACAATGGCTCCTGCACGGAGCTCACATCAAAGCTCTGACATCTCAGCTGTTCTCAGCAGCTGAAATGTGGGAGTAACAGCTCCGTTCGGACCCGCCGCCGATCGGCACTGTTTAACCCCTTAGATCCTGCCATCAATCTCTGAGAGTGGGATCTAAGGGAGCAGGAGCGTGCAGCGCGCGCTTACCCGGCTCCAGGGGAGATCTCGCGATAGTATTGCGGGATCTCCCGTGCTGATGTGACAGGCCGGGGTCCTAGCTTGACCCCGGAGCCTGTCACGGAGCACTTTCGGGTTGTGGTTGGCAGGGGCTGCCAACCACAACAGGTCCACGATTCTCACAGATGCAGATGAGCTGCAGCTAATCTGTATGTGTCAGAAGCGATCGGACTGTGCAGCTGCATGCCTCTCACAGGGGCTGTGTAAAAGTAAGAATCAATAAGCAAATAAAGTTTTTAAAAAAGTATTAAAATAGTATTTATTATTAAAAAAAATAATAAAATACACATATTTGGTATCGCCGCGTTCTGAATCGCCCGATCTATCAATATAAAGAATCAAATAATGAGAGCTGTAAACTGCGTAGCGCAAAAAATGGTTCAAACGCCAAAATTACGTTTTTTTGGTCGCTGCAACAATGCTAAAACATGCAATAACGGGCGATCAAAACAGCGCATCCACCCAAGTATGGCATCATTACAAACATCAGCTGGAGACACAAAAAATAAGCCATCACCCAGCCCTAGATCCCGAAAAATGAGGACGCTACGGGTCGCAGAACATGGCGCAAAAAGTGCAATTTTTTTTTTCATGCTTTTGAATTTTTTTCCACTACCTAGATACCAGTAAAGGTATACATGTTTGGTATCAACAAACTCGTACTGACCCGAGGCATCACACGGTCATGTCGGTTTTACCATATAGTGAACACGGCGACTACAAAACCCCAAAAAACAAACATGTAATTGCACTTTTTTTTGTAATTTCCTTGTACATTATATGGTAAAACAAATTATTGCATCTGAAAGTACAACTCGTCCCGCAAAAAACAAACCGTCATATGTCTGTGTTGACAGAAAAATACGGCTCTTGGAAGCCGAGGAGCGAAAAAAACGAAAATGAAAAATGACAAATTTCTTCGTCACTAAGGGGTTCATTTTCTGAAATAATGACCTTTGGATTTTCATTGACTAAGTCATAATCATCAACATTTACAGAAATAAAGACTTGAAATAGATCTCTCTGTTTGTAATGACTATATAATACGGTATATACATTTCACTTTTTGCATTAAATTAGTGAAATAAATTAACTTTTGATGACATTCTAATTCATTAAGATGCACTAGTATAACAACACATATCAATATACTATAAATAGGGATGGGCGAATCTACTCGCTAGGACTCGTTACTCGGCGAGTAGTAAGGGACTCGCAGGACTCGGTACTCTGCGAGTTTCCCAGTGATTACTCGCACGAGTCCAATGCAAATCAATATCAATCCTAGTTTTGTCAGAAACGCTGACAACACTAGGATTGCCATTGTTTGCATTAGACTCGCGAGTAATCACTGGCTACTGTGCCAGTGATAGCAGGGAAACTCGCAGATAACTGCTGTTTCTTTGCGAGCCGAGTCCAGCTGTCTTCTCTGTGCAGCTCCAGGGTCCTAGAGCCCGCCTGCTCACAGACATTATGTAGCAGTGCTGAGATTGTTCTCAGTCTGCTCATTACCTGTGTGCAGACATGAATGTCTGTGCACAGAGATGATGTAGCAGTGCTGAGATTGTTCTCAGTCTGCTCATTCCCTGTGTACAGACATGAATGTCTGTGCACAGAGATGATGTAGCAGAGCTGAGATTGTTCTCAGTCTGCTCATTCCCTGTGTACAGACATGAATGTCTGTGCACAGAGATGATGTAGCAGAGCTGAGATTGTTCTCAGTCTGCTTATTCCCTGTGCATAGACATCTATATTTATGCACAGGGGATGTAGCAGAGAGGACATCGCGTTTTGGACTGCGTCGGACGGAAGAGGATTTTTTTAATTAAAGATGGAGTCCCTAATGGCTTTTTTTTTTTATTTCTAATAAAAAATTTTCCTTGTGTTGTGTTTTTTTTAAAACAATTTAATAGAAATTCATGGCGGTCATGTCTAATATTGGCATGACCGCCATAAATTTCGGGCTTAGGGCCAGCTGATAATACAAAGCTGGCCCTAACCTCTTTATTACCCAGCGTGCCACCGCTACCAGGGCCGCTGGAAGAGCGGGGTTCAGCGCCAGAGGATGGCGCTTCAATGAACGCGCCATCTTCTGGGGCGGCTGCGGGCTGCAATTTGCAGCGGGGGGTGCCCAGAAAGCTTGGGCATCCCTGCGCTGCGGATTCCACCCCCCAGCTGCTTAGCTGTACCTGGCTAGACATAGAAATTGCGCGGAGCCCCACGCATTTTTTTTTTATTATTTCATGAATTTCAGAGTCAGAGTCTCAGAGTCAGAATCTCAGAATTTCATGAAATAATTAAAAAAAAATGCGTGGGGCTCCGCGCAATTTCTATGTCTAGCCAGGTACAGCTAAGCAGCTGGGGGCTGGAATCCGCAGCGCAGACTGCTATGAGGCTCTTGGAAGGAGGGTGCTAGGACGAGTTGGGGCAAGGATGAGTTGGGGCTAGGACGAGTTGGGGCAAGGATGAGTTGGGGTTAGGACTAGTTACGGTTAGGATGAGTTGGCGGAAGGACTACCGGTAATTGGGGCTAGAACAAGCTGGGGCTAGAAGAGTTTAGTGTTAGGATGAGTTGGGACTAGGATGAATTGGGGCTAGGACGAGTTGGTGCTAGGACAAGTTGCCCAAGCTTTCTGGGCACCCCCCGCTGCAAATTGCAACCCGCAGCCGCCCCAGAAGATGGCGCGTTCATTGAAGCGCCATCCTCTGGCGCTGAACCCCGCTCTTCCAGCGGCCCTGGTAGCGGTGGCACGCTGGGTAATAGAGGTTAGGGCCAGCTTTGTATTATCAGCTGACCCTAAGCCCGAAATTTATGGCAGTCACGCCAATATTAGACATGACCGCCATGAATTTCTATTAAATTGTTTTAAAAAAAACACAAACACAAGGAAAATTTTTTATTAGAAATAAAAAAAAAAAGCCATTAGGGACTCCATCTTTAATTAAAAAAATCCTCTTCCGTCCGACGCAGTCCAAAACGCGATGTCCTCTCTGCTACATCCCCTGTGCATAAATATAGATGTCTATGCACAGGGAATAAGCAGACTGAGAACAATCTCAGCTCTTCTACATCATCTCTGTGCACAGACATTCATGTCTGTACACAGGGAATGAGCAGACTGAGAACAATCTCAGCTCTGCTACATCATCTCTGTGCACAGACATTCATGTCTGTACACAGGGAATGAGCAGACTGAGAACAATCTCAGCACTGCTACATCAGGCAGCAGGTGGGCTCTAGGACCCTGGAGCTGGCAGCCTGTACAGAGGAGACAGGATCTTATCTGTGCGAGTCAGCGATTACTTACAAAGTAAATGAGCAATGCAAATAAATGACAAAACTAGGATTGCTTCAGGCTGAAGCTTCCGAGACACATCTGCGATTTGTAAATCTCACACTACTCGCTATTACTCGCTTCCCCATTCATTAACATTGGACTCGCTAGACTCGCAACGAGTAGCGAGTCCTGTGCTCGGACTCGCTAGAGTCAAGCGATTCCGAGTAATTTAGGATTCGCCCATCACTAACTATAAATTATCAATATATTACAGCACACACAAATCATTGCAGTTGGTGTTATCATGGAAGAATGCGACTGCCAAAATCCCTCCTTCCAAGGAAACCAATATCTTTTAGATAATAAGGTTAAAGTTTCCAGCCCTTTTAAACACTATAATGATTCTTGATTCTTTCGAGTTTACTGCATTGTCTGAGAAGTATTTTTTATATTAATGACCATGTCTTTGGGAAAGCCCATTTAGATTTGGGGGCCCCATCTTTTGACCATGTGTTGTTATCTAGTAAATCATCATTAAACAGATAAATAATATTTTACTTTTTTCATCTCAATCATATTCTCTTCTTAGTCCTATGATACACTTCATAATTCCCAGTACAATAAAAAGATGGCATCTGCTGCGTGGAACTCAACTCAGTTTGACAAAGAAGTTTTAGTTGTCATAGCAACTTGAACAACTTTCTCTATGGACACACATTTGAACTTCATATGGATTATAAGACCCTGCTAAACTTAATTTCAAAGTGCAAACCAGCTTTAACAGTTAAGGCATCACATATGTTTCACTTGTGGAGCATGCTGGGTGCCAATTTCATCCTTAAACCTGGCAAAAAGGCAATATTGTGTCATTACTTCTTGGCTTTGCACTACCGGTAATTTTATTTCAAATCTTGAATACAGGCATCCTGAATTTCCACAAATGGCAGGATACATGAGTACAGGCTTAGGGTGCGTGCCCATGATCAGAATTGCCTGTGTTCTGGATGCAATGTGTTTTCTCTTACAGAGATATAAGAGGGTGCCTGGGACATAGTAATCGTGGGCAAGTTAAGAGTTTGGTATCGCACCCCGGCATATTAAAGAGAATATGTGTCCCCAATCAAATGTGTGGGATGCATTGCACTCACTTGCTAACCGCTTTCTTTAGATTCTGTCCATCTCAAGAAGTCCACCACACACAATCAGGCGACACCAAATTAATTTTATACAAAGGAACTTTACTTGACAAAACATTCTTATTCATTGGTTACACATCACGATGGGCACATTCACTTCTATTGATCTGTTTCTAGTTGCAATATTCTTCAAGGCTGTTCTCTTATTTCTCCTACACTACCACACCACTAACTGCTTTTTTCAGCTGCCACCATTCCTAACTCTAGGGCAGGGGCGGGGAACCATTTTTCTGCAGAGGGCCATTTGGAAATTTCCACAATCCTTTGGGGGCCGAAGAAAATTATCAACTTGAAAATTACCCGCTATATTTGGTTAAACAATTAACTCACCCCTACTGTTGTGGCTGGAGCTACTTCTCTTTGGCGTGGGTGATATTGGTCATGTTGCTTCTCAACTGCTTTTCCAGGTTTGCTAGAGCCCTAGAGATCACAGGAGAGGCTGGGAGCATATACCTCAATGGGGAGGTCGAGGCTGGGGCATAGAGATCATTGGAGAGCTGGATTTAAAAGGCAGACAGTCAGCAAAACGCATCTGCCAGCCAGAGCACTGCGATCCCCAGGAATCTGGCCAAGGGCTGCAAAAAAATGATCAAGGGCCGCATTTGGCCCTGGGGCATGAGGTTCCCCACCCCTGCTCTAGGGTAACAGTACATCCAGGGTCCTTTCTATCTCACATGTACTCCTTCATCTGGAGTGGTTCAGGTGACTGCCCCGAACCACCCTACTTGAGCCTCATGCCCTGTATGCCCAGGCAAATCTGCCTGTCGAGGGCTGGTACTGCCTAGGGCGTGATGTCTTCACCAACACCTCTCAGTCCTCTTTGACTTCCTTTTTTGCTTTCTCAGGAAGCTTAATTCTCCTTTAACTCTTAGCACCTTCCACAGAAGCTAGACCTACACTTAACCCCTGATGCCCCTGCACTATTCTTTCAGACTTTTATTGTACTTAGGTGTGCACATCCTATATGCATTGTCTTTTCTGTTTTCATTTCTGCCATTTTGATTTACTATGCATGATTTGGCTCCCTTGATACTTTTACAGTGATAACTCAGTTTTCGTTTATAAACCGTCCAAAAACTAAAGAAAAAAATAAATATTTACTATGATATTTTATTTTTATAAAAGCTCTTTTTGGAGTATGGAAGACGCCGGAAGGGGAGAGTGGGGTACACATTTTATTTTTTGGAAAGGGAATCACAGTTTTGATGGCAAAATTATCAGCGGTGTATGGACAATAAGCGGCAAAAAACCGTGGCATTGACAAAAACCGTGACACATATTTCATTGAAAAAAAATCAACGTAAACTGTAATCGACAATGACCGAAGTTGATGAAAACTAAGGTGTCACTGTATTAATATTTGAAAAATTCACAAAAATGACCGAAAAGATTTTAAAATTTTATTTAATTTATAAAGTAATAAAACCAGGTAAAAATAGCATAATAAACGATTTACGTATAAAGTGGTGTCCAAAGAAGTATCACATGAGCAAAATTAAGGTAAAGGATAGATAATAGGTTGTATCAAAAACTCCAGTAACATCCTCAAAAATTGTATATTATAAATTAAATGTATTGAATACATGATTATTTGCAAAGATCACCTACCAATATATAATAGAAACCAATATAATAAAATCAAAGAACCAAAAAGCTAAACAACCCTCCCACAAGAACCAGTCTAAACTGGTGCCAAGCTGAAACACTGAACATTAAGCATCAGAAAGTTCACAGCAGCACACAGCCATTGCTGAATAATGTGCGTATCCATATAGATAGAAGTAAAACCTATGTATTTCGGAAAAAAAGAAACCTTTTTTTCCAAAAAACTTAATTTGTAAATTTTTTTTATACTTATCTTTGTAAAGTAAGGTGCTTGGTACACACATATTGGCCAATACATGTTTGTCCATCAACCACGGCAAGGTAACCTTAGATCTGATGGGTCCCTTACCTATTATGCTTCTCTTTCTTTGGATGTATCAAAGCCTCCATTTTTATACATTTTTTGTAGAAGTGGGAAGACTCGCTTGAATCAAAGGCCTTAAAGTCTTAAATGATCTGCCTAGGCAGAGGTATTTAATAACCTACCCACAGGACATATAGGACTGTAGTGGTTTCAGTATTGTTATTCTGGTCTAGCCAGGGATGTAGTTTCTCTGGTAGTTGCACCTGTAATGATTAAAGGTTTTCCTTTTATGTGTCTGTTACAACTTTTTTACAAACCCGCTGTTGTTAAAGTGTTTCTAACTACCTGTGGTATTGTCCATACATTCTCAAAACTTGAATAGGATTTCTGTCAGTTGTTTGTTAACAGGTCCTTATGTCCTGCATTAGTGTCTATAAATCATCAAAATAACCATTAGTGTCCTTAATGTCCTTTCTTACAGGTCTCCTCCTAATAGGGTATTCACATTTTTATCTGTTAATGTTAACCCATTTTATTTTCCTCTTTTGGAGGTGATTCCTCCTTGGTGTTAAGTTGCATTGTCACTTAATTATGTTGTCTCAATCAGTGCCTGCAATCATTAGCAACATTATAATATCACTTTTGCAGTGGTATGATGTGTGATGGATAAAGGGTTATAACTATACCTGATGAAGGCCGTATGCCTTCTTCAGACACTAATGCAGGACATTAGTGTCTTCAATGGCTCACACTTTAGCGGAGACAGCCATTGATAAAATTTGGCCTGCATAGCTGTTCACAACTCTTCAGCTCACATCTCCAATGCATTTAAAGAGGACCTGTCACCAACCACACATGATGATCTAATTACACCACTGAATGCAGCATGTCTGCTGCATCCAGGCAAGGGGTCCCCCAGCCCTTGAGCCCCTTGAGCCCCCCTGTACCTCGAGATAATACACTTTGAAAACTTACATTGTGGAGCCAAATAGGAGGTGGCTTGTGGCTGGAGCCAAAGGGCAGTTTCACACCCCCTGTATGTTTAATCTGCCCACCGCCGCCTCCCTGATGCCAATCATTGACTCCCTCACCTGCAGCATAACACAGAGCGAGGGGTGCGGTTTTTGCCGCATTACCCCGCCCCCTGCAGTGACGTCACCGCCTTTCCCCGCCCTGCTCCATGGTTAACATGGAGCAGGGTGGGAAAAGGTGGTGATGTCAAAGCAGGAGGCCGGCTGCCCCGCCTCCTGCAGTGACATCACCGCTTATACCCGCCCTGCTCCATTTTCGGCGATGGGCATATTAAACATATAGGGGGTGTGAAACTGCCTTTGGCTCCAGCCACAAGCCATCTCCTATTTGGCCCCACAATGTAAATTTTCAAAGTGTACAGGGTTACAGGGGGGCTCAAGGGCTGGGGGACCCCTTGCCTGGATGCAGCAGACATGCTGCATTTAGTGCTGTAATTAGATCACCACGTTGGTTGGTGACAGGTTCTCTTTAGATTTAAACACTGCCTGATAACGGAGAATCCGGGCAACACAGTACGGAGGTGGGGTGCATTCTGTCTGAAGTGTTACAAATTTAAGGAAGAGGCCCAGATGGGGGCACAGATGGAGGCCCTGGTGAATGAAGGGTAGAGGTTTGTCCCAAAAGTCTTGGGGATTCAAGACTTGGGGAATAGCCAACAGAGTCTGGCTAGGGTCAGGCTAGGGTCACACATAAGCCCTTGGTCTTGGTTTTTTTGGTGCCTTTTTTTTCTAGCAATTTTTGGCAAAAAATGACTAAGTCCAAAGACGTTCAGGGCACAGGAGGCTCAAAAAGCACCCAAAGAAAAACGGATTGGTCATGGAAAACGCTTCCAAAAAGGATTGCTATGTGTGCCCTAGCCTCTCATCCAGTGGCAGTGAGCGAAATGTAATGCACCTGGCCATGTTTGCTCATCCAGGTGTTAGCGGTGACATGCACCCTGTCACACAGAGTTTCTCAAGGAACGGGTGATGTGTTCTGTGTGGCCGGACACCTTTGAAAAGTAGCAACGAGTGGGCAACTGATACTGGGGAAGCTTCCAGAAACCGTCTGTGTTCAGCAGTTGGAAAGGCAGCATTTTTGTGGCCAACGAATGGGAGATGGTGAAGTTCAAGCTTTTTGCTTTGGGTTGTGTAGGAGGAAATAATCTTTTCCGTGACCACAACTGTAGGGTCCAAGGGATGGCTGCTTTAAAGAAACAGGGTGGAGTAGAGTGTACCCAGCAAACTGCTGCACTGTGAAGGAGGTGCAGACCCAAATGTTATGTTGGTTTGACAAACAAGTGCTGTGCTTAGTGTCTGTCCAAACCAGAAAGTGTGTCCACTTCAGTAACAGCTGAGGGTCTGTCAGTTGCTTCGACTATAGCAGGTAAACAAGTGGAGGTCATGTGGCTGAACATCTGTTGGACAACACTTTCTGTGCTGATGGAGGAGGAATAAGCAGCAGATGCATTTGATACAGTGGACAGTGTTCATTGAGGCCCACTGGCCCAGTTTTACACAGTAATTTGTCCAGATTAACGCATGGTGCTGGGCCATGTGGTGGTTTATGCATGTTGTAGTCACATTGTGGGCTTTTTTTCCCTCTTCTCAATTGTTTGGTACAATGTTTGCAAATAACATGAGTTGGGTCATCTTTGCAATGTCAAAAAAAGACCCAGACTATGCAACCCTTTGCACCCTGGATAACTGCAGTCCAATGAAACAAGCAATCCAATGACACAAGCCCTTTTGTCTTCAACTTGTGGATGTTTTATGTGCCCTGATAGGGTGCTGACCTGGAACATCCACATAGAAAGTGCAGGAAAAATAAATGGAGTCCAAAGCTCCTCTGACCTCACCACACAGATGCCATTATCTTACCCTGTCAGAATGTAGGAGAAAAGCATCAGTTAAATGCAGTAATGCTTTTTTTTCTGATCACTCATCTAACAAATCCTTGTTCACCGACATTTTTGGAAATTGCTTGGATCTCCAAACCCGAACAAAATCTGCAATGTTCGCGCCAACTTTGAAATTAGTGAACATGTTCGGGGAAGGTGTGATCATCTCTAGTGATGAGGACCCGTGAAAGATTGCCTTTCCCACCCTGAGAATACCAGACCCCAGGTGTCTGCTTTACCTTGGCTGGTAATCCAAAATGAGGGGCATCCTATTTTTGTAATTATTTTATTTAAAAATAAATAATTTGAAAAAATAGCTAAGAAGGACTTTTGTTTTGGATTACCAGCCAAGGTTAAGCTGTCAGCTGTGGTCTGCAGGCTGCAGCTGTCTGCTATACCTTAGCTGGAAATGAAAAATAGCGGGTAACCTACGTCATGTTTTTTAACAATTGTTTATTTGTAGCTAGCGTATTTTTTGCTTTATAAGACGCACCTGATATAAGATGCCCTCCCAAATTTGGTGAAGGAAAAGATAATTTTTTTTAATGTTAAATGGGGTCTACCATGTCTTCTTACAATCAGTATATATGTCCCTCATCCTTGTATATATATTATGCAAATCTCGTTTTATTCTTTTCCAAGCATATACCAGTCATCGTTAAACAACACATACATATCTCAACCAATATAACAAGTAGGAACTTATCCTTCAAACAAGTTTCTTCTAATAAAGTGAAATACGGTGGTCAGCGTTACCTAGGTGTCATAGGGACTACTATGTGATAAAACCATATCAGCTCTACCAAAACACATAGATCCAACCGTTGTTACTCTTATAAACCTTAAATAACCTAAAGGGTTAGTGGGGGGAGGAAAAAGATACTTTAGGTAGAAAAGGGATCAGGAAGGGGAGGGGCGAGGGAGGGGAACAGGGTTGCCGAGCATCTCAGCATCACATATAATCAACATGTGACAATATCTAGGTAAGTTCAACATCAGTGGCTAGAAGTGCTTGATCTCAATCTATGGAGGAAACCCAAGATTCAAGTTCTGCATAATCTCTATACAAGAACCAAGGAGTCCACCTCTCGGGAGTCTCTCTGCGTGGTTGGGGTCTCGTGAGGCATATGACGCCAGTTCCTCCATCCTGCACACCTCATTAAGTTCCCCACCAACTCCCATCTGGAAGGGCGCCTAGTCTGTCTCCACCACCGAGGTATGAGACTCCTGGCCGAGGTTAGAAAGAACTTTAGCAGACCACGTTTAAAGCCCTTAGTCGACATAGGATGGAGATTCAGCAGTGCCAATTTGATAGTGAATGTAATCCTCAGGGCCGTACCCGGCATAAAGGTCATTCACGTTTTCCAAAAAGAGGATATCAATGGGCATCCCCACCAGATATGAGCGTATGAACCTACCTCTTCCAGGCATCGCCAGCATCGATCCGAGGCATCCAGAAATACCCGGTGCACATCGGCGGGGCACCTATACCATCCCGCTACCACCTTAAAGTTCCTCTCCTGGGACAGAGCAGAGAAGGATGCCCCATACATGGAGGTGAATATTTTCTCCCAGTCCAGGATTGACAGTGTTCTACCTAATTCTCCTTCCCACTGCTCCACAAACTTTGGCCTACTCTTCAGGTCTGTGTTCATGTGCCTTTGAAAGATGTTATATATCGCCGAGACAGCATGTGGTACGTACGACCAGTTGGAGCACAGGCGTTCAAAGTCCGTCAGGGGTCTTCTGAGGGACAGGAACAGCAGGGATCTTACATAGCTACATAATCTAGTATATTGAAACCAGGTCCCTTGGGATAGGGGTGTCACCTTAGAAAAGTCAGCTAATGGCTTGACTCCAGTCTGGGAGATACAATCTTTAAGGGTCGGACAGGATGCCCTAGTGAGTCCCAGAAAAGAGGTGCAGCCTGGTTCCAATGGGAACGATGCATTGTCAAATAGGGGGTAAGAGGACCCGGATTAGTCGTGAGATGAAGAGAACAAGCTTGTACCCTGAAGGAGTTATGGAGTTGTACAGACAGGAAAGAGTGGGTCTCTCGTCCAGGCGGGTCCAAGGACCAGATCCATGCTAAAGGATCAGTTTGGAGTCGCCCCCTCTCTGCCTCTACCCAACCTCCCACTCCTCTCCTGCCAAAGAGGTCCAGAAGGCATTTGTCCATGGCAGCTTAGTGATATAGAAGAGGATCTTGCAGACCTATTCCACCATGTGCAACCTTTCTGCTGAGAGTCTTGAAGGAGATTCTCGGACGGCCATGAGACCATAGGAAGCGAAGTTCACATATGTTTTAGTCTGGAGAAAAAAGAGGCCGGCAAATGGACCGGTATGGTTTGGAAATAATAAAGTATACGTGGCAGGATGTCCATACGTAGTGCGTGTAGTCGTCCCAGCCATGTCAACGGACGTTTGTTCCATCTGGCTAAGTCCAGGAGGGACAATAGAGGCATATAGTTATGTACGAAAAGTAATGAAGGATCTCTAGACAGATGAACCCCCAGATAGTCCAAAGATCCGTCCTTCCAACTAAAGGCATATTCCCTGGCCAATAAAGACACTACCAATCCCGGAAGGGTAACGTTGAGCATTTCAGATTTTGTGGGATTTATCTTAAAATTACTCAGTCTGCCGAACTCCGCTAGATTATCTAGTATATTGGGCAGGGTGATTAACGGGTTTGTGATGTGGAGGAGCAGATCATACGCGAATAAAGCAAGCTTATGCTCTTTCTTCCCCACCACGAGACCCTGCACCAAAGGGTCGGCCCGCAGGGCACACGCCAGCACCTCCAAGCAGAGGATGTACAGCAGGGGAGACAGTGGAAAGGGTCTAATAGGGTGCCATTGATTCTAGGCTCGTGGTTGGATGTGTATATAGAGCCCAATGCGGCGGAGCATAGTCTCTCCCACCCCCAGATGACATAGGGTGGCAAACATAAATCCCCAGTGCACCCTGTCAAACTGCCTTCTCGGTGTCTACGGACAGGATGCACATGGATACGGCCTGTCCACGGGCGGCATCAATCAGGGCCACAGACCTGATCGTATTGTTCCTGGCCTCCCGGCCAGGGACAAATCCCACCTGGTCGCCATGAATTACAGTAGGGAGCAGGTGTTTAAGCCTGTTCGCTACCAACTTGGAGTAAAGTTTTATATCCAAGTTAATTAAAGAGATGGGCCTGTAGCTTCCGCAGCAGGCCGCATTCTTTCCAGGTTTATGTAAAACCACTACATGGGCCATAAGTGCTTGAGCTGGGAAGGATCCACCCGAGGAGATGTCGTTACACACTGACAAAAATATCGGTCCCAGGAGGTCCGCATATTTTTTTAAAAAACCCGCAGTATAACCATCAGGCCCTGGGCTTTTGCCAAGTTTCATGTCACTGATCCCGGCCTCAATTTCCTCCAGAGTAAAGTCAGCAGTCAGTTGTTCCCTGTCTTCCAGGGGAATCCGGGGCAAAGCAGCTCTCTCTCTCTCTTCGTTTTCCGAAACCCGAGGGGCCAAACAGTCTCGTTGGTCTTCAAAATTATACAAAGAGGAATAGAAACCCCGAAGTCTATTTAGGATATCACCAGGGCCGTATTTGGAGTTCCTGCTGCCCTAGGCACTATCAGCGGCCGCCGCCCCCCCGTCATGGCTCCTCCCCCACATTGCGGCCCCTCCCCCTGTCACGTCGCCTCCCCCCTGTTTCAGCCCCTCCCCCCATCATGGCTCCTCCCCCCGTTGCAGCCCCTCACCCCATCACGGACAATCTTCCCCCCAGTCGCGGCCTTCCCTCCCCAAGCTTCATGTAGCTTCTACCCCCACATTTCATCATGTAGTACATATAAAAGGTTTGTCCAACCACACTACAGAGACTACTGATAGGATGTTTACATTGTGAGCCCCAATGGGGACAATGTTGATGATGTATGTAAAGTGCTGTGGAGTTCATAGTGTAATATAAGTGCAAAAAATATTATTCTTAATAGGATGTCACAATACCAGGATCTGAGGATCTTGTATTTCGAGGTCAGGGGCTCTCTGACGCCATGTTGCTGCCTGTCTCGTTGTCTTCCTCTTTTGACACTGCAGTGCGGTGGACAAGAGAGCATTAACTGGTTAATAACAAGAAGTATGGTGTGTACTAACTGAGCCATAAACCCTCCCCATATCATGTCCCGCAGACATTGTAGGATTACTATATGGATTTATTATTATTAGGGTACGGACACATTGGCGTGAAACTCGGACGAGTGCAATCCATGATTTCATCACATTGCACTCGGACCAATGTTAATCGATGTCTGAGAGCACTGGCGAGTGTCGGACGCTTTTTTCTCAGCCACATTCAGGATGAGAAAAAAGTCGCAACATTCTGCGACAGTCTGCGATTCACACCAGACTCACCAATGCAAGTCTAAGGGTCTGACAAAATTACATACCGCACACTGACAGCACACGGACCATCTGAGAGACATCAGTTTTTTTTCACTGATACATTCTCATTCTGTAACCGAGAACAATGTAAAATGTTCCTGTAAATGATTCTACACTAATAGCTGCTGAGGAAAGAACAGATTGCACACGGATGTAAACTGAGAGAAAGGTCGGACACTCGCACAGCAATTGGATGCCAAATGGACCAAAAACAGATGACACTCATTCGACTCTCCTGGATGAGAAACAGACTGATTTTAAGGAGGTGGGAGACAGTGTAGCACCATGTCCTCAACTCCGTGCTGTGCACAGTGTACCACCATGTCCTCAGCTCCGTGCTGTGCACAGTGTACCACCATGTCCTCAGCTCTGTCTGTGCACAGACAGTGTAGCATCATCAGGTTACTTGGGAAAAGGTGTATGGCTGTCCGCGCTGCCAAACTGGCTCGCATCAAAGAAGACACTTGGAGATAAAGTGTTGATCAGATCCTTCTTTTATTCACCGACGCGTTTCGGTGCCCACCTGGCATCTTCATCAGGGATCCCTGATGAAGGTGCCAGGTGGGCACCGAAACGCGTCGGTGAATAAAAGAAGGATCTGATCAACACTTTATCTCCAAGTGTCTTCTTTGATGCGAGTCAGTTTGGCAGCGCGACGCCATACACCTTTTCCCAAGTAACCTGATGCTTCTCCACTCTGAGTGGTTCGGTGAAGGTCCAGCAGCAGCCATCAGGATATTATTCCTAACACGTCTTCAAACCAGTTGTGGGTGACACAACTGGATCAGGTGAGTGGACCAACTTTGCTCACCGTTTGCCGATTTGGTGTCTAGTGATAAGGGCACCATTGCACCTCTTGTTCCCCACCCCCCTTTTGTAAGTGTAGCATCATGTCCTCAGCTCCATGCTGTGCACAGACAGTGTACCACCATGTCCTCAGCTCCGTGCTGTGCACAGTGTACCACCATGTCCCCAGCTCCGTGCTGTGCACAGTGTACCACCATGTCCCCAGCTCCTGCTGTGCACAGTGTAACACCATGCCCCCAGCTCCGTGCTGTGCACAGTGTAAACCATGTCCCCAGCTCCGTGCTATGCACAGTGTACCACCATGTCCCCAGCTCCGTGCTGTGCACAGATGTACCCATCCACGTCCTCAGCTCCGTGCTGTGTACGGGTGTACCACCATGTCCTCAGCTCTGTGCATAGACAGTGTACCACCATATTCTCAGCTCCGTGCTGTGCACAGTGTACCACCATGTCCTTAGCTCCGTGCTGTGCACAGACAGTGTACCGCCGTGTCCCCAGCTCCGTGCTGTGTATAGTGTACCACCATGTCCTCAGCTCTGTGCTGTGTACCACCATCTCCCCAGCTCTGTGCTGTGCACAGTGTACCACCATATCCTCAGCTCCGTGCTGTGCACAGACAGTGTACGGTACACTGTCTGTGCACAGCACGAAGCTGAGGACATGGTGGTACACTGTGCACAGCACAGAGCTGGGGAGATGGTGGTACACTGTCTGTGCACAGCACAGAGCTGAGGACATCCCAGAAGAGACAGACAGGCCACAGATGGGCGGCAGGACAACACTGAGCCCACATGGAAGAACAACAACACCCAGCACCCAACACACTGCCCAGAAATCATATAGACAGGCAGGAGGAGAACCACAACTCCCGGCATGCCACACCCTGCCAACTCGGGAAGGTGACGGCAGCTGCATGGAGGCAGACACATGGTAACAGCCGCCATTTTCACCACACACAGGCAGCCAGCCCAGTCCTCATGCACCCCGTCTTCTCTCCCCTGTCCCTGCTGTCATGTCCTGCACCCCCGTCCTCCTTCCTCTGTCCTCCCGTCCTCTCCCCTCCTGCTGCTCCTTTTCCTCCTGAACACCCCTCCTCCTCTGTCTCTGACCCATCTCCTCCTGTCCCTCCTGCACCCCCGTCCTGCTCTCCTCTGTCCTCCTCTACCACCGTCCTGCTCTCCTCTGTCCTTCTGCACCCCCATCCTCCTCTCCTCTGTCCCTCTGCTGCTCCTCTTGCACCCCAGTCCTCCTCTCCCTTGTCCCTCCTGCTGCTCGGCTGTCCTCCTGCACCCGTCCTCCTTTGTCCCTCCTGCTGCTCCTCTTGCACCCCCGTCCTCTCTCCTTTGTCCCTCCTGCTGCTCCTCTGTCCTCCTACACCCCTGTCCTCCTCTCTTCTGTCCATCCTGCTGCTCCTCTTTCCTCTCCTCCTGTCCCCTTGTTTCTGTCCCCCTGCCTCTCTGTCCTCTTCTTCTCTGTCCCACTGTTTCTGTCCTTCTGCCCTTTGTCTCCCTGTTTCTGTCCTCTTCTCCTCGGACCCCTGCTCCTTTGTCCTCTTCTCCTCGGTGCCCCAGCTCCTCTGTCCCCCGACAGTTCCCCCACACTTCCCTCACCTGGTGCTGGCTGCAGACATTGGCCAGGCTCCTTCTGAGCACAGTGATGCGCCAGCCGCACTATCCTCCAGTGCCTCCGGCCGGCTGCTTCCCTGTTTCCCTGGGTCTGGAGGGGGCGGCTGGGTGCAGGAGCCGCCAGTGCCGCCAGTACCGCCGCCACCACCGCAGCACTTGGGCTCACAGGAGAGGAGGGAACAGAGCAGGAACTTCAAGTTTCCCCTCCTTTGCGGGCCCCTCCTTCTCGTCTCTTCCCATCTCTGACTGAGGTGGGTAGGCGGGAAGGCAGGCGGGGCGGCCCTAATGATGAAGGGAAGGGGGATTATGGGGGCGGGGCTTGTGACCCGGCCAGCCCGGAGCCGGGAAAAAAAAAAAAAGAAAACACGCTGAGACGCCGCCCCCTATGAAAATGCCGCCGCCCTAGGCATGTGCCTACGAGTGCCTAATGGCAAATACGGCCCTGGATATCACTAGTTTTATGGAGCATCATGCCCTCTGGATCTCGGATATGAGGTATAAAAGTTCGAGGGGGCATAGGGTGGAGAACCCTAGCTAGTAATTTCACACTTTTGTTACCCGATGAGTAAAATCACGACCTAGTCCAATCCCTATTAGTCTTGTCTTTTTGGTCAAGGATAGCTAAGAGTTTATGTCTTGTGGTAGACAGAAGGGAAAGACCTTGTGGGGTCATAGTCTCTCCCACCCCCAGATGACATAGGGTGGCAAACATAAAGCCCCCTGTCAAACGCCTTCTCGGCGTCTACGGACAGGATGCACATGGGTATGGCCTGTCCACGGGTGGCATCAATCAGGGCCACAGATCTGATCGTATTGTCCCTGGCCTCCCTCTGGATCTCGGATACGAGGTATAAAAGTTCGAGGGGGCATAGGGTGGAGAGCCCTAGCTAGTAATTTCACACTTTTGTTACCCGATGAGTAAAATCGCGACCTAGTCCAATCCCTATTAGTCTTGTCTTTTTGGTCAAGGATAACTAAGAGTTTATCTCTTGTGGTAGACAGAAGGGAAAGACCTTGTGGGGTCGGGTCGGTTTTATGTTTTGACTCCAGCTCAGTAATCTGGGTAAGCAGGTCTGCAATGTCACTCGACCTCTGTTTCTTGAGACGTGTGCCGTGCGCAATAAGCACCCCTCGCAGAACGCTCTTTAGGGCCTCCCATTTCACTGGGCTAGGAGTCGGATCCGAGGAATGATCCGTCACAAAATTCCTAATAGTAGTCACGAGATCTGAATGGCACGTCTGATCAGCTAACAGATTTTCATTCAGCCTCCAGGTAAAGCCACTCCCCTTGGATGGTGAAACAGACAATTTAAAATACACTGGGGCATTGTCTGACCAGAATATCGAACCTACCTCAGCTGTCGCCCCCTGGTCCAACAGAGCATCCTTGTATATATATACCCCATCCTGGAATATATATCCTAGTATGTGGGCCCACCCATGCTGGATATAGCCCCCAGTGTACATAGCCCCAGTGTCGGTACATAGCCCCCAGTGACGGTACATATCCCTCAGTGACGGTACATAGCCCCCATCCTGAATATGCTCCCTAGTGATGGTACATAGTCCCCCATCCCTGCATATGGCCCCCAGTGATGTTACATAGGTCCCTATCCTGCATATGCCCCCCCAGTGATTGTACATAGCCCCCATCCTGCATATGGCTCCCAGTGATGGTACACATAGTCCCCCATCCTGCATATGGCTCCCAGTGATGATACACATAGTCCCCCATCCTGTATATGGCCACCACTGATGGTACATAGTCCTCCATCCTGCATATGGCCCCCAGTGATGGTACATATCCCCCTATCCTGCATATGCGCCCCAGTGATGGTACATAGCCCTCCCTCCTAGCTATGGCCCCCAGTGATAGTACATAGCCCCTCATCCTGGCTATCGCAACGCATCCTGCACTCACCCCCTCTATATGGCCCCCCTATACGCACTCACCCCTCCATTCAGCACACTCACCGCCTCCATAAACCCCACCCATCCTGCACTCACTCCCCGTTCTGCACCACCCCCTCCATATGCCCCCCTCACATCCTACTCCACCCCCCACCATTGTGTAGATGGCCCCCCATCCTGCACTCACCCCCTCACTCTTAGATGTCCCTATGCTGGCCCGCAGCAAGTAAAATAAAAAAAGCTGCTTACTTACCCTCTAGCGATCTGTGCTCACAGCGTCACTGCCGTCTCCCGGTCTCTGTGCTGCTCGGTATCCGATCATGTGACCAGGCCCACAGTGATGACATGCATGCGAGGCCGTGACGTCAGCCGCCAGCTCCGATCCTCGCTGTGCGCCTGAGTAAGAACAGAAGGTTAGACGTCAGCGCAGGCGAGGAGGGAGGCAGACACAATAACGAGGAGGAATAGAGCAGCAGGAGGCGGCGCCGAGCAGCCAGAGGCAGGAAAAAACCTCTGTGCCAGCGCTGACTCCAGAATAAGGAATGCCCTCCTGACTCAGTAAATGTAAGATTTATAAAGTGTATATCTCAGTGCACAGGGGGGCTAGAGACATGGGGGACCCTTCCCTGAATGCAGCAGGCATTCACACAGTGCTGCCGATAGCATGATACTGTAGAGGACAGATACTCTACTGGTGATTGTTCTGCACCCATCATTCTTTATCATCCTGTGTAAAAAGTCCGGAAACAAGCACTGAATGACTTGAATATTATAGATCGCGCTCATTCACCAGTTTGAATTCGTGCTTGTAAATGTAACTTAAATGTCTGAGTGTGACAGTGCAATAGTGAGCATTTAGGGCCCCACTTTAACCTTTTGCCCAGTGCCCCACTTTGCCTAAAACCGGCCTTGCCACTGAGAAACAGTCCAGTTCTTTTTCTCCTTGTCCCAGGTAAGACACTTCTTGCATGGTCTATTGGTCATGAGTGGTTTGACAAAACGAATTCAACAGTTGTAGCTCATGGATACATCTGTGTGTGGTAGTCCTTGAAGCACTGACTCCAGCAGCAGTCCACTGCTTATGACTCTCCCCCAAATTTTTGAATGACCTTTTTTAAGGCCGGCTTCACACCACGGCACAATCCGATCTGGGGCTGTCCGGTGTAAAACAGACAGCCCGGACCAGATTTTGGCCCCATAGTATCCTAGAGGTTCACCCCTGACAGCCCCGGATTCGATTGTGCTGTGGTGTGAAGCCGGCCTTACAATCCTTTCAAGGTTGCGGTTATTCTGGTTGCTTATGCACCTTCTTCTACCACACATTTTCCTTCCACTCAACTCTCCATTAATATGCTTTGGAAACAGCACTCTGTGAACAGCCAGCTTTTTTAGCAACGACCTTTTGTGGCTTACCCTCCTTGTGGAGTGTGTCAGTGACTGCCTTTTGGACATCTGTCAAGTCAGCAGTCTTCCCCATGATTGTGTAGGCTAATGAACCAGACTATAAGACCATTATAAACGCTTAGTAAACCTTTGTAGGTGTTTTGTGTTAATTATTGTAATTTTCTTAGACAATAAATTTTGAGTTTTCATTGGCTGTAAGCCATAATCATCAACATTAACAGAAATAAACACTTAAAAAATAGCACTCTGTATTGACTCTATATAATATATGCATTTCAGTTTATATATTTGTTGCACCCCACCATGTAGTTGCCACAAAAGGAGTACTGCACCCAGAAAAGCGGTGTAGTCACCCCACTGCAATTGGAACTATGGTCACTAGGTGGAACCCTAGAGTTAACACCCACACACTAGAATAGTAGGTGGGAGGGATCCCGGGAGGAGAGATAGTGGCCTCTAGGGGGAACCAGTAAGCTCAGTTGGAGTCGGAGGAGAGATGGAGTAGGAGTTGGAAGCAGGCAGCCAGCCTGAGAGGGAGCAAGGAGGGCCTCCTCGGCTGAGGGGCCCAGATAAAGCTAAATTACAGATCCCAGAAGAGAGAAATATAGAGAGAAAAGGCAGCTTATATTGCAAGCTCACTCTAAGAGGGGAAGCGAGTAACCAGAAGGTTTGCCCCAAAGGAAGAAACCAGGTACCGGAGCCCGCAACTGTGAGTTCCTACACGGCTCACAGAGAATCCGAAGAACAGGGATATTATAGATACAGCCCCGACTCCCAAAGAGCCTACAAGAAGGGAATCAGTCCTGCAGTCGGATCCTGCGAAGGACAAGTAAAAGGTTCACCTGACGGGTACAAGAGAGAGGAGACTAGGAAATCCAGCAGGAGGTCAGATAATCTTTAAGAGATCAGACTTCACCGCCTTGGGAGGCAAAGGAAAGAAAGGAACAAGAAAGGTACACAAGTAGGGATTCATCTACAGCCAGACATTCCAATTGCAGCATCCGGAGCATTTGCCATTATACCATCTACTGCATTGCTGAACTGTATGACTGTGGAGAAGTTTCAGTAAAGTTACCCGGTGAAGTGAAGTCCCGACTCGGCTGCATCCTTTCCATTATAAACTGTTTTATTACAGCATCGCTGCCCTGGCAGTCCAGTCCCGCCTGCGGAGACTAATCCATCCAAGCCGCAATACCATCGACCACCGGAGGACTGTGGCGGTGCTGGTGAACATCACCAAACTCAGCAGGTGGCGTCACGAAGACAACTTTGTACATAGATTCCCTGTAAATAATTCCCCCTATCTTTTAATTGACCACCAGGTTAAAATTGACTTTTTCCGCCTTACACGGTGCCAAGATGGGTTCCCGCCATTATAGCATGAGGACCCAAGATGGCGCCGACGCCATGAAGTAAACAACATGTGCAGGCCCGGGGGAGTGCCTTAGCCCCTAGAGAAGGAGGCTAGCCAGAGGCGCCAATAGTGTGGCCGCCCGATTGCCATCAATCAATCAGGGGGGCGGCCCACAGGAAGTTCCCAGGTAGTGTCCGCCCATAGCTGTACAAACCGAAAGAGAAGGACAGACGCCATCAGACTCCTTTGTACCCGGCAGAATGGCAGCACCCCGATGGAGAGATGTCCGTGAGCTGGAAGAGCAGACCCGTGCTGAGAGAGGTGATCCAGCAGCCGCATCCCTGCTTGCCATAGACGGGGAAGTGGAATATTGACAGGATGCATTCCTCCGGCTCTGGCAGGACATGGAGCAGACACTCACGTGGGTGTGTCGGTGGTGGAGCGCAGAGAGGACATACGAGTTGTCGGCGAGAAAAACGGCCCACGAGGCGCGAGAAGCAGAGGTCGCAGCCAGACCCGTGGAGCAGTACCGTGCCTCCCTTTCACCACCAGCACAGACCCGGGACTTCGACGATGCAGACAGAGCCCCCGACACCACCACCGTCCCAGGCCAGCAGCAGTCTCCGGCCAGAGAACCGCGCCTGCACCCACAACACCGGACGTAGAGATCGAGGAGCTCTACGAGGAGCCTGAGACTACGATGATGATGACAACTATAAGGAATCGGCTGGAGCCTTAGGAGGGAGCACCCTGGAGGCGGCGTGGTGGACTTCCTGGCAACAGCACCGTCAGGGAGTCCCTGCCATCCTTAACACCGCAGAGGCTTGTGCTACATCTAAACTCTCCAGCAGCAGCACTTCACCACCCCTGCATCAGTCCCTGCAAAGCACCCAGCCATCCCAGGATGAGCGGAGCCAGGTAGCCATGCATCGGCAGAGGGAAGACTGGTACCAGCGGGTGCGTACCTCCAAAAGACTGCGAGACGAGGCCCGCACTCAGCCCCCACTTCTCATGGAGCTGCAGAAGACCGGGATGGTTGTATCAGTATACCACAAAGACGGTTGGGGATTCTTGAGAGAACCCAGCTTGCTAGACGATGTGTTGTTTTCCCGGTGGGATGTTGAGTCGTTTATGAGAAAAGGACATCCCCGTAGAGACTTATACAGAGGTGAGCAGGTCACTTATGAAAGATACACTGCCCCGCTAGGATGGTTCTCCATTCGTATATCCCGCATAGACTAATGACATTTGAGTCTGATTATAGACTCCCATTGTGAGACACTGTTTCCCTGTATATTTCCCCTTTTTGCTTTGAAAAATCCCCTGAATGAAGAGTGTGTCCTGACGACCCTGAGACTTTTATACTGAATTCTTTCCCCTTTTTCTTGCTTTTGATGATATGTGAAGAGCGGTCAAGCGGTGATAATGCACACTGGACTGTGTAGGACTAGAAATTACCGTTGGGTCCGCATAGTCAGATACGGTCCCGTTGGGCCAGAGTGAGTAATGTGTTTTATATATGTGTAACGTTATAAGTCATGCGCCTCCCGGAAACGGGAAAAAATTCAAATATTCATGCACTGTAAATAGTTACCCGTTGTTGTTTAATATAAAATAATTTTTCACTTCTCGAAGGGCAAATGTGATGCTTGCGGACGAGCATGTTTCATCAAGGGGGTGTGTGGCGTCCCACCATGTAGGTGCCACAAAAGGGGTACTGCGCCCAGAAAAGCGGTGAAGTCACCCCACTGCAATTGGAATTATGGTCACTAGGTGGAACCCTAGACTTAACACCCACACACTAGAATAGTAGATGGGAGGGACCCCGGGAGGAGAGATAGTGGCCTCTAGGGGTAACCAGTAAGCTCAGTTTGAGTCGGAGGAGTGATGGAGTAGCAGTTGGAAGCAGGCAGCCAGCCTGAGAGGGAGGCTATATTGGTCACTAATTTTTTTGTGTTTTGCTTTTGCATGTCAGAAATGTTTTTTCCTAAATTTTGTGCAGTTATACAATTGTGGCCAAAAGTATTGACACCCCTGCAATTCTGTCAGATAATACTCAGTTTCTTCTTGAAAATGATTGCAATCACAAATTCTTTGGTATTATTATCTTCATTTAATTTGTCTTCAATGAAAAAACACAAGAAGAATTGTCCTAAAGCCAAATTGGATCTAATTCCACACCAAACATAAAAAGGGAGTGGACAAAAGTATTGTCACTGTTAGAAAAATCATGTGATGCTTCTCTAATTTGTGTAATTAACAGCACCTCTAACTTACCAGTGGCACCTAACAGGTGTTGGCAATAACTAAATCACACTTGCAGCCAGTTGACATGGATTAAAGTTCACTCAACCTCTGTCCTGTGTCCTTGTGTGTGCCACATTGAGCATGGAGAAAAGAAAGAAGACCAAAGAACTATTTGAGGACTTGAGAAACCAAATTGTGAGGAAGCATGAGCAATCTCAAGGCTACAAGTCCATCTCCAAAGACCTGAATGTTCCTGTGTCTACCGTGCGCAGTGTCATCAAGAAGTTTAAAGCCCATGGCACTGTGGCTAACCTCCCTAGATGTGGACGGAAAAGAAAAATTGACGAGAGATTTCAACACAAGATTGTGCGGATGGTGGATAAAGAACCTCGACTAACATCCAAACAAGTTCAAGCTGCCCTGCAGTCTGAGAATACAATAGTGTCAACCCTTACTATCTGTCGGCGTCTGAATGAAAAGGGACTGTATGGTAGGATACCCAGGAAGACTCCACTTCTTACCCAGAGACATAAAAAGCAAGGCTGGAATTTGCCAAAACTTACCTGAGAAAGCCTAAAACGTTTTGGAAGAATGTTCTCTGGTCAGATGAGACAAAAGTAGAGCTTTTTGGGCAAAGGCACCAACATAGAGTTTACAGGAGAAAAAAAGAGACATTCAAAGAAAAGAACACGGTCCCTACAGTCAAACATGGCGGAGGTTCCTTAATGTTTTGGGGGTTGCTTTGCTGCCTCTGGCACTTGACCGTGTGCATGGCATTATGAAGTCTGAAGACTACCAACAAATTTTTCAGTATAATGTAGGGCCCAGTGTGAGAAAGCTGGGTCTCCCTCAGAGGTCATGGGACTTCCAGCAGGACAATGACCCAAAACACACTTCAAAAAGCACTAGAAAATGGTTTGAGAGGAAGCACTGGAGACTTCTAAGGTGACCAGCAATGAGTCCAGACCTGAATCCCATAGAACACCTGGGGAGAAATCTAAAAATGGCAGTTTGGAGAAGGCACCCTTCAAATATCAGGGACCTGGAGCAGTTTGCCAAAGAAGAATGGTCTAAAATTCCAGCAGAGCATTGTAAGAAACTCATTGATGGTTACCGGAAGCGGTTGATCGCAGTTATTTTGGCTAAAGGTTGTGCAACCAAGTATTAGGCTGAGGGTGCCAATACTTTTGTCTGGCCCATTTGTGGAGTTTTGTGTGAAATGACCAATGTTTTGCTTTTTGCTTCATTCTCTTTTGTGTTTTTTTCATTGAAGACAAATTAAATGAAGATAATAATACCAAAGAATTTGTGATTGCAATCATTTTCAAGAAGAAACAGAGTATTATCTGACAGAATTGCAGGGGTGTCAATACTTTTGGCCACAACTGTGTTTACCTGGTGAAAATAAACAAGTGAGTGGGAATATATTTGGTTTCTATTACGGTAAGTTACCTAATGATTCTGCACAGTAAGAGCCACTTTACACACACCAACTTCTGTGTCCTACTTCTGAACAACTCACTGGTTGCAGTGAAATCATGGACACATTGTTCCATTTTGTGGCTGTGTACAAATAGAACAATGTGTCTATGATTTCACTGCAACCAGAGATCTGTTCAGAAGTTGGTCATAGAATTTGGTGTGTGTAAAGCGGCCCTTACAGCATTTTTTTTGCCCATTCTCTTTAATGATTTCAGGAGAAAACATGAAGCAACAAGATTCTACCTGACAAAATTAAAGTGAATGGGCAAAATACTGTAAGAATCGGGTTTTTCCTGATCTTCCAAATCAGGAAAAAAACGCAAGTGTAAAAGGCCCCTAAGATAGCCAAATCTAAAAAAAACCACTCCAACTTTCAAAAATATTAAGCTTTGATATTTTGAGTCTTTTGTGTTGATTGAGAACATGATGTTTGGACTTGGGGATGGACCCCCACTCCACTTTTTAGCAACCATACATATAGTAAATCAGACACTCTATTAAATACACGCCACATATTATTTTGGATGTCAAATGGCCACAGCTTTATTTAAATCACAGGATTACCAATCCCAGTAGGAGTCAGGTGGAGTGCTATTACATTGGGATTCACAATTACTGTGATATCCCCAGCTGTCTGACATCCAGCACCCGGCCAGACAGCCATAAAGGGGGTGGCACTTATTGTCTGCTATTCGAGCAGAGCCAGTAAACTTTCAGGGCACCAATGCACTATTATCCTCACTTCCGTAATTAACCACTGTGCCCGCCCCTGATGACGTTACCATTACCACATCCTTCAGGCTGGCCACCAAAGCCAAGCCTGCTCACCACCATGAGGTTTTACATCCTCTATTAGTTAAAATTAGTCCACCTTAACTTGTCTGCAACTTCCACCTGACTCCGACCCCGCCACAAAAGAGGCCACTTGACACCTCAATGGACTCGCCCCCACCAACCGTGCCTAGTAAAGCCATCACCAAGTCCCCCAAGCACAACAGATTAAGTTATATACGTGCATACCCACATACCTACATACATTTGTATACACCTACGACACATACACAAGCAAGTCCGTATATACATGTCCATATGCACACATATATATATATACATAGCCTACCACATCCCACCCCATATATACACCTAAACATAAACACTCATATACCCGTGGGCTTACCTGTAATTATACATAAAAACAACACTATTCAGCGATGTCATACAAACACTTACAACTAACTGCAAATGACAAATATCTAAAAGAATAACCATAAAATAGAATGATCTAAGAAAGAATAAGTGTGCAAACTTCTAAACTTCTATGTACATAGAACATCCCATTAATAAGTAATAACACTCCCCACATCTGGATATAATTTGATTAACTTATAGGGAAAAAACTCTTTTAAAGCATGAATAAGCCTCCCACACCCCTTTATTTATTTTAATTGTATTGTAACTTGATAAATAGTTCACCCCTCCCCTTTTTTTCCCCGCCACCTGGAATAGGCATATGTTGTGCTAATTCCTTTAATTACTGTCCCGTTATCCGCTTATATCGAGCACCAGTACAACATGCAAACAATACTTTTAACCTGGAAAAAGGTGAGGAGGGTCCCAGGAGCTACAAAAACCTGGCAAAAAACGTCACCAAGTGAATAATCATCCCGCAGTACCCCCAGCCACAGCTACCAGCCCATGGGCACATGTTTTGCCGGAAAAAACAACGACCACCATCACTGACTCCTAGAGACCTCCCCATGAAGAGTCCTAAACCTGCCAGGCACTTCCAAATCATGAGCCAAAATTGAGAGGCACATCCCCAAATGTCCAAACCCAACCGCAGAATGAGCAGTCCATCCCAGATGCCGAAGCTGTTTTTTTTTTTCTTGCGCGGGATGTCATTTGAAGCTAAAATTGTCACACCTAAAATTCCTGTTTAACATGACATATGTCACCCCCAGCCATACTACCCAGCTCACGGGCACCAAACCACTTCCAGTGGCAAATAACCACCATGGCTCTAGGGTACACACCTGTCCAGAGCCAAAACAATTGGACACTACCCTAAGTCCCACCCAAAACCTAGTCCCATAACAATAATTTCAAAGTATATCCGCGGTGTGATACATTCTCATGAATTCGATAATACCACAATATTTTTTTTTTTTATATTTTATATCAACTTCAAGGACCCCCCTTTGAAGAAATAGAAGTTGATTACAATGATAATCAGAATCCGAACCTCATGATTCCCAAGACTCATGAAAGCAATAGAAAGAGGGTCCCTGAATCTACAGATATTATGTGAAACAACACAACTACCTCTTTTTCTCCCCCCCCCAGCTACTGAGTCCAGCTTGATGGGTTTTTTTCCCCTCAGCTGAGTGCAGCCTGGTGGAGCCAAATTATTCTTGTAGGTAAGCAAACTGAATTGCCATGACCCCAGGGCCCATATCAAAAAAGTGGGGTTGTGGTATAATGAAAAAGGATTCATACAAGATATATGTATGGATACACACTTAATATAATTTTTTTTTTTTTAAATATCAGAGGAGGAGGGGGTTTAACACCCTGTTGATCACTCCTCCACCCGAGGAGACCATACCTGAGATAGTTAGTCCTTCATACCCAGGAGTAGTCCTTTAAACCAGGAGTCCATACCTGTGACGGTAACCCTCCAAAAACCCAGGCGTCACATGTTCCCCTTCCCATACCTGGGTAATACGCCTGAGATAGCTACCCTTTTAGACCAAATAATAAGTAGCTGCAAGGACCCGTTGAAAGTTTTTATTTTTTTTTTTTTTTTTTAAATCCATGCTCAAAAGAAACAGATCATAAATTGTCTGATCCGTGGGATAATTGAGGGTAAATACCCTGTGTACCTACTTATGAGTTAAGAGTGTCAAGCCATAGCGGACAGCCGTTAATGGTAGAAACGTTGGTCAGTTGGGTGCAGTCAGTGATGGGTGATGCTGTCCTGTGTGGTGTAACCATAAATGAGAGGCTGCCTGCTCTTCTGGATACAGACAGGACTTATTCTCTAGGCACCGCTGCACATAAATGGTAAGAATCCGAACATGTAGCTGTAATGTTAGCTGCCTGCCGCCATAGGTGAACGTGCTGAAGACTGTGGAGTCTGTACCCCGGCTGTCACTCCAGTTACATCCAATCCTGAGAGTCAAGGCTGAACTGGGCCTGTGATGTCTTCTGCAGAGCTGATAAATCCAGAAAAAGCGGCTGTTTAGTCACATACGCAGCATGAAAAACCCCATACTACCATAATCTAAACTGAAATGTGGAGGGAGATCCTTGAAGCTAAAAAATCTGGCATGTAAAATATTCCTTCCTAACCTAACATATCTTGCCTCCAGCCGTACTACCCAGCTTCAAGGGCACCAAGCCACTACCAGTGGCAAATAAACCCCACAGCTCCCAGGGACCACCCCTGTCCAGAGCCAAAATGCCAGATCACCTGTATATTCCATCAGGGAGGGGGACCGTGCACAGGACTCTCCCCTCCCCACACCCATAGCACCAACTACAAGAATCCCCCTCTGCACCCCCAGGAGTCTATAATAACTGAAATGGAGAGAAGGGTTCTTGAAAGAAAAAAGGATCTTGCAAGTAAAAAGTCTTAAAATAACATATGTTGCCCCCAGCCGTATTACCCAGCTTCAAGGGCACCAAGCCACTACCTGTGGCAAATACTCACCACGGCTCCAGGCACCACCCCTGTCCAGAGCCAAAATGCCAGATCACCTGTATATTCCATCAGGGAGGGAACCGTATACCGGCCTCACCCTCCCCCCCTCTGTACCCCAGGAATCTATAATAACTGAAATGGGGAGAGGGGTTCTTGAAGGTAAAAAAGATCTGGCAAGTAAAATTCCTATGTAAAATAACATATGTTGCTCCCCCCGGCCGTACTACCCAGCTTCAAGGGCACCAAGCCACTACCTGTGGCAAGTAACCACCACGGCTCCCAGGGACCACCCCTGTCCAGAGCCAAAATGCCAGATCACCTATATATTCCATCAGGGAGGGGAAACCGTGCACCGGACTCCCCCCCCACACCAATGTCACTAACTCTAAGGACCCCTGATCTGCTGCAGCATCACACTGGACAGTGTCCACTCACAGACCTGCCTGTGTTGAGCTGGGACCACATATGTCATTGTTTAATGTATGGGAAAAACATATAGTCATCTCCAAATAGTCCATGATGACAGATCTCCGTACACAGCTGAAGTGGAGATCCATTATAAGTCACATATATACAGTATACTATTGATGACAGATCTCCGTACACAGCCTGATCTGTATATAGCTCAAGTGGAGATCCATTATAAGTCACACATATACTGTATACTGATGAGAGCCAGGATCTGTGTCCATGAGAAATCACTTGCATAGACAGCTTTTCTTCCACAGCAGGATCCATCCATAGCAGAGATAGGGGTCACCTCCAGATCACAGGTATATACCAAGGAGGGATAACAGCAGCTGTGTGCAAGAAAAATATGTGTCACCGTGATCTGTATACATAAGTATATGGCACGTGCAATTCTACACACAGATCAGTGAGGAGTGGGAACCTGAACCTTCATGATTCCCCTACACCTTGGTACAGTCCACAGCCAGAGGCTGAGATCACTGCCAGGGCTCCAGACTCCTCACAGGGAGGAGGGGGGAGGGGAACACACAAAACACCAGAGTCTCAGGAGAATAATCCACTGATCTGAGTGCAGAATCCAGTCAGACATAGAATCCTCCAGCTGCCCTCCCTGATATCTGCAGACTATGAACCTATAGGAATCCCTGCTCTGTCCTTATACCCAGCTCATATAGAGCCTACTGACAGGCATAGGAAGCCATATTCTGTCCTTATACCCAGCTCATATAGAGCCTATGACAGGCATAGGAAGCCATGCTCTGTCCTTATACCAAGCTCACATACAGCCCTATGACAGGCATAAGAAGCCATGCTCTGTCCCCCCACTATGACACAGTGATGCAGGGACCTGTACACAGACATCCTTAATCTAAATCAGCTCCTGAAGTCATGAAGACTGTGTAGAATCCCCCAGACATGTGATATCTCAGCTCTGCCTGCTGTGAGGAACAGGACAGCAGCCACAGTGTGAGGAGAATGTGGCTGCATGGATTGCTGAAGTAATACTGCTTCTATATCTGGTGGAAGAGCTGATACTATACTGGCATATGATGTCTGTGGTGAATGAGGTCAGATAATCTATAATGTGAAGTAATAACCCCAGGATAATACTTCCCTGAGTCTGCAGATGGATCCTTAATGTTTATTCAACGGGGTGTCTTGAAAGAATGCATTCCTTCCTAAGCTAGTGGCCCCATCCCCCACCAATGAGTCATCAGGCACACCCATACATCACTCTCATACATTACCCCTTCCTCTTAAAGCAAGATCTCTTAATAACCTCTACACAGACCCGGCCATACAACCAGGATACAGGAGTTCTGGGTCCACCCCTCGCCACCATCATGCCCCCCTTTTGCCTATGGCTCCGGGGTGTCTTAGTTGTTGATCAATAATAAAAATAATCCTCTACAATACAACTTGCCTAATAATTCTGCACACAGTGTATATTGTGTCACTGCAACCTATACTCATAAAGAGCAAGATGATAAAATCAACTTATCTGGTTCCTGGCCACCACTAATTGAAGAAAGGGGAATATTGTGTGCCCTCATGCGTCCCAGGGCTAGGCATCACGCCCTGTAACCACATTGATCTGCCACTCCTGATGAACCCGATGAAAGTGTAGGGGGAAACGTGTCGAGTGTATACTATTCAGGAATCAGATAAGTTGATTTTACATGAAATGTATTGATCTTGCCCTGTCTTTCTGCCACTGGTCTGAGGTTATATTTATAAGGGGATACCTATAACGGTATTGTCCTCCTAAGTGGGTTCTATGATACTTCATCATTATAATCTTGCTCTTTACAAGTATAGGTGACATAATATAACTCCACACATAGAATTGCTAACAGATAACTGTAGAAGAGGTGGTCTCCATCCTGTTGACTCTCTCAATAATAATGGTTTGCTATCTGAAGAAAAAAATAATTTTTTAAAAAGTGTAAAAAATGTTAAAAATTAAAAAATATATTTTTTTTAACTTAAAAACTTTCTTTAAGGGATGTTTAAAGGATAATTGAAGGCACCCAGATTTCACAGCTGCTGCCACATCTGGCATTGTTCCAAAAATTCACAACTTGCTGTGCAACAGCTCTTCAGACTCAAGGAAGCTTAAAAACTTTCTTTTAAAGCTCCATTAAATTGTATAGGTTTTTTCAGTGCCATCTACTCAGGAAGCTAAAAACTTTTTCAAAGTCCATTAAATTGTATAGGTTTTTTCATGCCATCTTAATTTCGAACTTTCATGAACAACACGTTCACCTATTTTTAGTAAATTGCTCGGTTTGTGACAATGTTCGTGCCGAATTTTAAATTGGCAAACATGCTCAGGGAATGGTCGCTCATCTTTAGTTGAGAGCTATGCTTTAACCCCTTCATGACCTATGATGCCTTTTTCTTTGATGAAAGCTAATGTAATTGGAGGGAATTTAAAGGGAACCTGTCACCAGTTTTTTGTTACTGCATTTTAGAGCAGTATAATGTAGGGACAGAGACCCTTCTTTCATGAATGTATCACTTACAGCTTTAACTACTGAAGATCTACATGTCAAGTTTTGTATAACCACTGATTGGCAAAATGTTTTCATTTTTGTTTGTTTTCTAAGTTTTTTCCTTTTGTTCATGCACACAGAAGGCTTCCAATTAGCGGTGGGGGCGGGGTTATACAGAGGTAATTTATATATTTAATTACCCAGTAGCATTTTTACTAGTCCACTAATGATAATATCCTGCTGATAAAACAGTCATTTTTTAAGCAACCCAGGACCTGATACATGATTGGAATCATGGTCTCTTCTCTGATACAAAAAAGAGGTGACAGATTCCCTTTAAAGGGAACCTGTTTTGTGAAAAAACACTATTAACCTGCATGTCAGCGTCCTCTCTCGTTCTGTACATGAATGCCACATGTTGTCCATGTACTTTGTACTTGCCTTTGTGTAACCCTTCCACATAAAAAGCACCATGGAATTAGTGGCACTATAATAATAATAATAATAATAATAATAATAATAATAATAATAATATTGTATGGTTAATGTTCATGTTAATAGTGTTTGAAACCAACCTGGTGCCTGCACATTGAACACAGTTGCCAGGAGGAAATTAACTTCCTTCCTCCTGGCAGAGTTTAGCTTTCAGTTATCTGGGTGGTCCCAATGCAGTTTCAGTTACCGCTCTTGTATCAAGAGCAGTGGCTGCAACCACACACCCAGTGTTGACTGCAACTGCTCAACATTAGACCCGACTGTCAGTCATGGAGCATGGTTCCAGCCACCAAGTTTAATACACAGTGCTGTGACTGAACCGGTGCCAGCACCAACTTGATTCCAAACACTATTAACCCGCAGATTAACCCTACACCTGCAAGTTAATATATATTTTTCATGTGGAAAGTTCCCTTTAAGTATAGTATTCTGGAATGCAGGACATTTATGAGCAGATTTCATTATAAGAGTAGAAATGAGCTTTGTGTATTGCACAACCATTCATAGAGGCTGATCTTATGTAAAGCCAAGCAGAACTATACAATTAATATAATTATATGTAATTACAGTATAAAATCTATGTAAACTGCCATTACCGCTTTTCACATGGTTAAAGGGTAACTGTCGTTAAATTATATATAATAGGTGATGCTGTGTGCTTAGTACACATTGTGATCATTGGAGGTCCAGGTCCTTAGACTCTCACCAATTGGTCAAAATTCCACTTTGACCATGAGATACGAGCACTAAGCAAAGTGTTCAGTTTAATAAAAAAGTCTTGGGATCGATACACGATTACTTTAGGAGAGTGGAGGACTTATTATTGAGTCCAAACACTGGTCCATATGTGTGGCTCATTCAGGAATTGCACAATTCAAAGAGGTTTTTACGATTGATTGGGGTCTCAGGAACCAGAGCCTCACCTTCCAGCAGCTATACAGATAGCATCCAATAGGCTATGTACATTTTAAATGATACCTACCTTTTAAATAAGTAGAACTTATATTATATTCATAGCCATTACTGTACTTGTAGTACTTTTTTGCTAATCAGAGCTAAAAACTAGAATTTTACAAAAAATTTACATTTTCCAAAATGTAGATTGTTTCTCATTTGCTTTGTGACCACTGACTGCCATTTTTTAGAACCATAAAGTGTGTTGAAAAGGTTAAAAAACACTAATTTTCCCTCTTACCTCCCCTCTGCTCTTCACCATTACCTGGTCCATGTCACATCTTTTGATCACCACAATTTGCTCTGAAATTCAAGGGGATTTCACACTGAATGGACTTCCTGCTTTAATAAATCCTAGGATGGTTCTGTGCATCATGATGTCATGACCTGTTGCACACCTGTGCAGAACACTCCCTGCCTTCACCAGAGCTAGAGATCCACAGTCCAGGCACAGTTTGAGAGGTCCAGAAATTTCAGCGGGTACAGCAGTGATGATCAGTAAATGTGATGAGAACTGGAGGGGTGATGGTGAGGGGCAGAGAGGCCCAAGAGGTGAGCAGTAGGTGAGTACAAGAACTTTCTGAAAATTATGTTTATTATGCTCTGTGATCTAAATAACCCTAGAGCATAATAAGGAATATTAAATTCAAGGAGAATAACTTATCTGTAGGGATGAGCAAGTAGCAAAATATTTGTAATCGCTATAATCGTAACAAGTACTTTCAGGGGCGTATCTAGGGGGGTGCAGCCGGACCCTTTGCCCCGGGCGCAACTCAGAGGGGGGGTGCCGGCGGCACCCCCCCAGCTCCTCAAACAAGGCCCGCCCCGCGCCGGTACTATTTACTATCTCTTACCGGCGCGGTACGGGGCTTGCACACTTCATTATTGTCGGCCGCCGGCTGCCAGCCCCCGCTCCGCCCCCGTTTCCAGGCTGTCACTTCCACTGTCTGTGTGTGTTCCACATTGTGGACCGCATAGAATAGGGTCCCCGCTCCGCCCCCTCACTTCCTCTTCCTGCAGTCGGTGTGTGGAACGCACAGAAGAGACTCGTCACCCATCCTCCTCTCCTCTCCCCTGTGTTCCACAGCCAGACAAGCGGTACCATCAGCACCGCATACACCGGAGCCCAGCAGCGCCTCAGAGGTCAGTGTGTGGAGGTGATGCAGGCTGCAGGCAGCCAGAGCCTGGGGCATAACATACCACTACATTTGGCCAGTATGATGGCACTCTGTGGGCACTGTTTTCTCTGATATGACACTACATTATGTAGACATTGAACACTGTGCACAATATGGTGTACAGGGGCGTATCTAGGGACCTCCCCCCCGCTCCTCAACCAGGGCTGCAATAGGGGGGGGCTGGAATCTGACAGCACAACAACAACCCCCCCCTACCCCCTCCCGGTCCTCACCTATTTCGGGGGGGGCGCCAAAGCAGATCTTTACCCCGGGCGCCGGCAAGCCTAGTTACACCGCTGAGTACTTTGTACTACTCGCATACTTGATAGGTTCCACCCACACACATCCGGCCATAAAACGTGCATTTCCGGGCGGGGCAGGAGGGTGTTTTTTTTTGAGTTTTCAATACCTAAAATATCTTCTGTGTGACCCCCCAGAGAGACCCTAACATACTCGCTGAGTAATGAGTACTGAGAATACTGTACTATCTGTGCGAGTAACAAACAGTAACGTGAGTATTTGCTCATCACTACTTATCTGCAAATCGAATGTCCCACTTAAACACATTTAAACAGGCAAATTCAAATTTTGCCTGATCGGCTATTTCAACTACACACAATATTAACCAAAAATGGTTGTCTTCTTCATTAATGATAAAGAGAAACATTTGAGGAATTAGCTTAAGGCCCTGTCGCACATAACAATATCGTTAGAGAGATCGTTGTAACTGTGACATTTACAACAATCTCTCCAGCGATGTCGTTATGTGTGACACTTTGCAGCGATCAGGCCCCTGCTGTGAGGTCGCGGATCGCTGCAAAGTGCTGCGGGTCATTTTTTGATCGTTGGTTTCCCGCTGGTCAGCATGCATCGCTGTGTGTGACAGCGAGAAACCAGCGATCAGTGACCTGCCTGTAAGCAGGGAGGATGCTGGTAACTATTATAAACAGCGGGTATCCTGGCAGCGCGCGCTGCCTAGATACCCGGTGTTTACCATGGTTACCAGCGTCCTCCCTGCTTAGCACTGCCTGTAAGCGATGTGGGAGGTGGCTCTCATGCCCCTGATTGCTGGGGAGATGTGCCTGTTTGACAGCTCCCCAGCGATCAGGTAACGACGCTCCAGCGATCCTGGCAGGTCGTTACCGCTGTCAGGATTGCTGGAGCGGTTGTTATGTGAGACAGGGCCTTTAGTCTCTGTATCGTATGCATTATCAAAGAGTGGCTGCAAATAATATGTAGTTAGTCGTTTATTATGCACCTAAATTCCAAAGAAATCTAAATTAGGATTACAAATATAATTTATTTCTGTTGCTTCATTTTGGAATTGATCATTGACTTTCAAATAGAAAACAACTGTTACTCTTTGTATAGTGAAATTTTCTGAGTGAGTTATACTGAAGAAGGAAGTTAAAGTGAACATGAATGCAAAGACAGGGAGCTGGCAGACAAGTAAAGAACCCTGGAAAGCTAGAACAAGTCAAAGGAAAAGATGCAGAAATTCTAACACACTGCTGGCAAAGAGTGTAGATGTTTTCAGTTAGTTGTACATGCATTAGGAGGCTGCTAAAAGCTAAAGAAACACTCAAAGAAAAAGCTTGCTGCACTCAATCCTTCATTAGATACTGAAATGGTTTGGGCTATTGAAATTTATTATTAATGGGCCTACTTTGAAAATATCTTGGAATTGGTGGAGAATTTACCAGTAGGGATGAGGTAACCCAAACGGCAAAGTTCAGTGTTTGTATCGGACACCTAGTATCTGGTGCCGAAGCCCGAACATGGACTTTTGACTGCAAGTCTATATTACTGTTTGGGTTTGGCACCCAAATAAAGCTTGACAAAAAGCTATCTGACTTCTCTGCTTCCCGAAAGATAAGATATGGGCAGCATGGTGGCTCAAGTGGTTAGCACTGCAGCCTTTGCAGCACTGAGGTCCCAAGCTCCTGGGTTCAATTCCCACCAAGGACACTAAGCACAACATCTGCAAGGAGTTTGTATGTTCTCCCCGTGTTTGTGTGGGTTTCCTTCAGGATCTCCAGTTTCCTCCCACATTGCAAAGACATACTGATAGGATGTTTAGATTGTGAGCCTCAATAGGGAAAGCATTACTGATGTATGTAAAGTGTTATGGAATTAATAGTACTATATTAATGAAAACATATTATTATTATTAATAAGACAGTAGTCCGACTCTTTTCAGGCCTTCTCATTAAACCACATGAATATTCACTGCTTCCTACACCCACCCTCTGTACCAGCATCATTGGTTGCAGTCAGAATTCTATACAAGCCCTCCCACCCTCTGTGCTGGCATCTGTGATTGGTTGCAGTTAGCTGTATTCTTGCAATCCTCACACTAGCTGTCTCTGCTCCTAGCCGGAGCATGACAGCTAGAATTATAGTGTAAAAATAAATTTAAAAAAAAGTGACGTGGGTCTCCCCAATTTGGAAACCAGCCAAGGTAAAGCCATCATTTGGGACTGATATCAGGCTGGGAATGGACCTATATCCATGGGCTTTCCCTGCCTGATAATACCAGCTTGCAGCAATCCGCTTTATCTGAGCTGGTTAAGCAAAACAAGAGAAGAACCTATTTTTGATAGCCAGCACAGATAAAGCAGACTGAAGTGGGCTGGTATTATCAGGTTGGGACAATCAATGCTTATTGTCCCATCCCAGCCAAAAAATATCAGCCATCAGCCACACAATCTGCATGACACAGAGAAATCGCTCGAGTATGTTGGACCACTGGATTGTCAGACTGTGTGACATGGTGACAGAGCAATTTGGCAGTTTGAAAGTGAGTTCACCTGTGGTCACATTTGGTGGCTCCCACAAATGGTACCATGAAGACCGCTAGCTGTGAACGTCAGTGACCTCACTAATATCATAATTTCTCCCAGATGGTGGCTCCAACGCTACGCTCAGTGTGTTGTGCAAGCTGTAGTGAGCGATCATATCTTCTAATGTCACTGCTCACCGCAGCCTCAGGATATAGGAGAGTTGAGCATCATCATGAGATGTCGTGTGGGTTACGTCAGAACTGCAGTAGTGTTTTGGGGTTAATAAAGGGGTGAAAATTGATGTCTGTGTCTTTTTTTAAATAAAGGATTTTTCTGTGTCTGTGTTTATTTGTTTATTTTTGACTTACAGGTTTAGTTATAGGGTCTCTCATAGATATTTCTTCATTACTATTCCAGGGCTTGATGGCAGCAGTGATTTTTGACAAATCATGGCTGTCATCAAACCCATATATTACCCATATGTCAGCGCACAGGGCAATTGGGATGAGCTGAGTTAGGCACCAGATTTGGCACATCTAATGTGACGTGCCAAATTCAGGGGCAGCAGTGGAATGCTATTTTTGGCTGTCTGCCTAATCTGTGCTGTTATCAAAAATAGGGGGACCTCATGCCATTTGTTTTCAATTATATTTATTTATTGCTGTGTCTCTCTATTTTTATTAATAATCAGATATGCAGACACTGAATGATATTATGAAGACCGTAGAGCGCAACCGAACGACCTTCGTCTGTACCTTCTGCACCCTCCCACCTCTTCAATAAGAAAGCACCTAGAACACACGTGAGTGCCGCCATTGTTTATACTGGACTGTAAATCTGACTGTATGCAGCGAGCACCACCAGGCTGGGATAAGACAGCGTCTTCTTATGGATGAAAGAGACTACCTGAGTGCCGGTGCCTACTTTATACAGATATATGGAAGGCCCATGGATTTTGACCCCTTTCTAGACTGATATAAACTCTCAGCTTATGGTTTTATCTTGGCTGGTTAGGAAATAGGGGAGACCCCACGTCATTTTTTTTAAATATTTTATTTTTACACCTCACTTCCAGCTGTTGTGCTCAGAGAGCAGGCAGCCAGTATGAGGATTGCAGGAATAAAGCTGACTGACTGCAACCAATCACAGACACTCACCCAAAGGGTGGGGGGCATGTATAGCAGTCTGACTGCAACCAATGTATATGACAAAAAGAAAATAGGCCACACGCTAGTTTTCTGTAAGCTGAGATCACAAAAAAAAAAACTATTATGTCAAGGAATTTTAGCAAAAAAGTGTTATACATGTGCTAAAAAACAGATAGGTACTGAGTGCACATATGAAAATGTACAAATAAGCTAAGAATGTGCAACGTATCCAGAAGCAGATAATAATGGGCATCATTGCTGGAAAACCAATTATACTTACCACTCTCCTGGAATGACAGTGAATGAGGAGCCTGAGCCATTGGCCGAAGTGTCCTAGTTGTAACATTACAAGCACTGCAGATTTGTGTACCTTTCTACATGTCGGAGCCCACTGGGACGGGGTACTCGGTACTGGACCGGGGTATCACAGGGGTCTCCCGAGCCCACAAGTAAAGGGGGTTATTTACAGGGATTGTTGTGATGCCACCCATGGGTTGCGGTCAATGGGGACCACCGCTGCTGCTTGCTTCTGCCAGGAGGATGGATGGCCTGCAGCCGGATGGATGAGCCCACCGTGGGTCGGGCTGCTCCTGACAGGGTTAATAACAGTTTAACATGCAAGGAAGCAAACACTGGAGACTCTGGCAGGGTTCACCAGGTTTTACTTGAATTCTTCACAACTTCTCAGTACAGTTCACAGTCCAGTTGGTTCCCAAAGTTGTTACAGCTTTTTACAATTTAACTCCATATTTTCAATATTCAGTTAGCTCCACTGTAGCCAGGTTTCTGTCTTAAGACCCTTCTCCTGCTTAATACCATTCAGGCCCTTCTTCATTTTTCCTTTCCTTATGTGCTCTATGGTAGGTCGCTCGGCTCTTGTTGGCTTCTCCCTGTGTGTGGGTATGTAAGGTCTGAGTCTTATGTGCCACTGTACCTCCTGCACTTGTGTTAGAAATCAGACATGGAATCTGCATCTCCCCGCCGGAATGTCTGTGATCCTGCTTGTAGCTGCAGTCACCTCAGAGCTGACTCTCTGGTCCCGGCCTATCCTTCCAATGTCCCTATATTTCAGGGGATCACCAGGCTCCTTCCTACCCGTGTGACTACGGCGTACATAGGGGATCCTTTCCTTCAGTCATTCTCTGGCACCCGCTGCTGTTTTCCTCCTGGCCCAGCTGTACTGGCCTAGTCCTGGTCTTTACTGCTCAGCACCCTCTGGCCTACTCCTGCTACTTCCGGGTTTTCCCCTTATGTACCCGATCCGTCACCTTGCCTACGTCCCACCCACTGTGACTGGCCCTACCACCCCTTGCCCGCCCAGAGTTCCGGGCTCCGGGTTGGGTCTTGTGTCTGTGGGTGTGTTTGTGTAAAACTGTCTCCACCTTCCTGGCTGCAGTTCTTACCTGTGGTCACCCTGGTCGCAGGGGCATCACATACAAAAACCCATTTGGCACAGTTGCTACACCAACATCATATCCCACTCAGGCTCCCTGTTCACCGTGAATCTAGGAGAGTGGTAAGTGAAGTCGGTCTTCCAGCAATGCTTTCTATTGTAATCTGCTTATAGATATGTTGCACATTCTTGCTAATTATATTATCGTACGTACACTCAGTAGTTACTTGTTTTTTAGTCATACTGTATATGTACAATGCTTTTTTTTTTTAAATAAAAATCCTGGATATAATTATTTTTTTTAGCCTGAACTCAGCTTACTGGAAACAAGCGCAGGGGTTCTTCTCCTTTTGTTATATACATGAGTGTTCAACTGCATCACTAACTGGTTTGCAAACTGACCACTTGCAGCTGTTTTATTGTATTTCCATGGTTTTGGTGCCCAGATACATTTGTTGTCTATAATTTTAATCATGACTGCAACAATTACAGACACTGGCCCAGTGGGTGGGCAGGGAAGCAGTGAATAGTCTTGTGGTGTAATAAGCAGGACAGAAAAGAGTCTAACAACTTTCCTAGCTTCCAGAAAATACTGTGAATATTATATATATATTTCTTTTTTCCAGAGGAGCACTGCAGCTATAAGTCTCCTTATCAGCATATCTGTCTCGTTATGTTGGCAGGCAGAGTCCTCTCCATGAGAAAAATAGCTAGTTCCCCAAACCTCGTCTCAGCCTCTCACACAGCCAGGTTAGAATTTTCACATACTGCACTGATGAGAGGCAGGCACCCTAAAGTGCAGCGTCTGCAGTTTGGGGTACTGATCTGGCACAAATCCTAAGTCATATTAAAAGTTTTGTTAAAGAGTCGATTATAACTACAAGGATTGCTACCCTTATTGTGTCGCATTGGAGTTTTTCACTTCCTCACTGAAGTGAAAATTTGCATATTTCCCAGAGGAGCATTGCGGCTATAAGCCTCCTTATCAGCTTATCTGTCTCCTTATTCGGCAGGTAGATTCCTCTCCATGAGGAAAATAGCTAGCTTCTTTGAGTTGTTGGCTAGTGAGGAGATCAAGGTGGTGAAGTAGGTCTGTTTGGCGAGGGGAAGGGCAGAGTTGTAGGTTTTGAGCATGAATTTATAATGGATAAAGTTTTCTGGTGTGCGGGTTTTCCTATATATATATATATATATATATATATATATATATATATACACATTTAATTTAAGACCTTTTAACTAATAACTTTAAGACTTTCTTTTAGTTTTGGATGTTTTTAAACTATATTCAACAAGAAATTGCACACAAGACCTATTAAAAGTACAATCCAAATATATTTTATATGTTGTGATGGCAAGTTTAGAGATGAGCGAACCTTATGAAGTTCGGGTTCAGATCATATTGCCAAGCAGTAGAAAGTTTGTTGAATAGATCAAAGAACAGTTCCGAACCTCATTGGTTTTAATAGGAGGCAAAACAAAAGGCATACAAAATTCTTCTGGGTTTCCCAAAAGCTGCCAAAGCAGCTCAAATTAGAGGCAGAAACCAGGAAAAGTGCTATATATTTCCCAGAGTTAAAATCTTTATCACAGGGCATTATGAATGTATGGGACAAGGCCAGGCCTAGCATTTCAAGCTTCAACATTGATCAGGAAAAGGGAGATGAGCGACAGATGTAGGCATGGTGCTCAGAGAGCCCTACTAAATTCAGGAAACACAGAACAAGGAGACTCCAAGAACAGTCTCCATATTTCAAAAAATTAGAACTAGACACCATGAAAATGGTATCAATTGACCCAGAATAAAAGTTGTATAATGGCGCAGCCTGTATCCATAGCACAGGGTCTGGAGCAGGGCCTGGCCTAGTATTTCAAGGTTAAATATTGATTAGGAATAGAGGGATGAGTGACATGTGTAGGCTTAGTGTTCAGAGAGGCCTGCTAAATTCAGGAAACACACAACAATGAGATCCCAGAACAGTCTTCACATTTTCAAAACATTAGGGCCAAACACTACACAAGTTGCATTAATTGACCCAGATCAACAATTGTGCAATGGTGCTGCCTGCATGCATGATACAGAGTCTGGAACAAGGTCTGGTCTAGCATTTGAAGGTTAAACATTAATCAGGAACAGGAGGATGAGGGACACGTGTAGGTCTGTTGGGCTGGTGTCCCTCATACCTCATGTATCAGCTCCAATAAATTTTATATTGTGCCACACTCAGGTGCAACAAATATTAGTTCCATAGAATATTACAGAAAGAATTATGTAGCTGCGTCAGTAACATTTGTAGGCCTAGTGGGCTGGGGCCCTCATAACTCATGCAACAGCTCCAACATATTTTATGCTGCACCAAACTAATGTGCCACAAATATCAGTTTCATAGAATATTACAGAAATTATTATTCAGTTGGGTCAGGGACATGTGTAGGCCTAGTTGACTGAGGGCCCTCATGCATTATGCAACAGCTCCAATAAATGTTATGCTGCACCAAACTAAGGTGCCACAAATATCAGTTTCCTGGAATATGACAGTAAAAATTATTCAGCTAGGTCAGTGACATGTGTAGGCCTAGTGGGTTGGGGGCCCTTATACTCATGCAACAGCTCCATTACACATTATGCTGCACCACACTCAGTTGCCATAAATATCAGTTTCAATGAATATTATAGGAAGAATTATTCAGCTGGGTCACTGACAGACGTAGGCATGGTGTTTTAATTGATGAAAGTGGCATTATTTGACCTAGAATAAAAACTATATAATGGTAAGATCAATTCATCACACTGAAATTCATCACACCTGTTTTTTCTCATACCTAACGGACTGGACTTTCAGTGCCACCCACTCCCACATATCCTCTTCGCCCTACCCCCTACTCGTTGGTGTCCCTGAAGGCTCGGTTCTGGGACCACTACTCTCCTCCATCTACTCTCTTGGCCTAGGACAACTCATTGAGTTCAATGGCCTTCAGTACCATTTGTACGCCGATGACACCCAGATCTACCTGTCTGGGCCCGACATCACCATACTACTATCCAAAATTCCATAATGCCTGTCCGCCATCTCATTCTTCTTCTCTTCTCGCTTCCGTTAGCTAAACATGGACAATACTGAGTTCATCGTCTTTCCCCCAAGTCACTCTCCCCCACTTCCCAACCTATCCATCCTTGTCAACGGCTGCTCACTCTGCCCAGTCCCCCACTCCAAGTGCCTCAGGGTAATTCTCGACTCTTTCCTCTCCTTCAAGACTTACATCCAGGCCCTTGCCACCTCCTGGCGACTCCAGCTCAAAAACATCTCTCGGATTTGCAATTTCAATGACCACGACACTGCTAAAACACTTGTTCATGCTCTCATCAACTTCCGCCTTGACTATTGCAACCTCCTGCTTACCGGGCCTCTCCGCTACCTCCCTTGCACCTCTCCAATTTATCCTAAACTCTGCTGCCTGACTAATCCACCTGTCTCCCCGCTACTTCCCTGTCTCCCCCCCTCTGCCAAGCCCTTCACTAGCTCCCCACTTATCAGAGATCCAAGTTTAAAACACTACCCATGATATACAAAGCCATCCACAACCTGTGCTCTTCATACAGCGGTAACATGGTCTCCTTATACCTACCCTCATGCAACCTGTGATCCTCCCAAGAGCTCCTTTTCTACTCCCCTCTCATCTCCTCCTCTCACAACCACTTACAAGATTTCTCCCGTACATCTGCCATTTCTCTGGAACTCATTCCCCCAACACATCAGGCACCCGCCTACCCTGGAACCTTCAAAAGCAACCTGAAGAGTCACCTCTTCCATCAAGCTTACAACCTGCAATGAGACGAGGTTCACCACACCATCTCACGATCGGCACTACCCCCTCCTACTGTATCTGTGGCGCCCCAGGGTTCGGTTGCCACAGATACACCGGGGGCAGAGAAGGATCTCCACATCAGGTAAGCCCGCAAACAACATCTTCCACTCCAGACCTGAAGGGGGAGCTCTACCAGCCAAGTTCAGGTGAGGTTCCCTATAAAATTCAGGCCTGGAGGCAGAGTCAGGAGTTCAGTTCCAGAGAGGACTTTGAAGACATCCTGGTGACGGAACTGCATTAAGCCCGTACCAGTGAAAGCTGTTAGCCAGAGTGAGGAACCCAAGAGCGAGGGTCGGAGGCAAAGAGTAGTTGCCAGGGGGAGTGGAGACATTACCGGATCGGTCCAGATGAACAGCGCTAACTACTGGACACCAGCGTCCGAGACTGAAAAGGATCTAACTACCCAGCAGTAAGGACCGGAGGCAAGGGAGACTCCAGATCTCCTGGCCATAGCAGCACCTGAAGGCAAAGCCACTTCTCAGATCTCGAGGACCACAGAGTGTACAGTGGTGCCCCGCAGAAGAGCTCATGCCACCTGCCATATAGGTGAAGACAGTAGGAGAGGGTCAGGGCCTAGCTCCAGGCAGCATAGGACAAAAGCCAGACACAGCGCAGCAGGGAGGCCTCATAATTCACCGAGTGTGGAGATCACGAACTGCTTCCAGACCATCCGAGCCTGTAACATCAGACGGTACCCTGGACTATACATGCAACATCAGTAAAGGTATGGAAACATCAACCCTTTGTGTGACTGTTATTGCGGCCCCTGATCCTGCTCCCTTCATAGACTGTCCCGTAACTCCTAACTACTTCAACTGCCTCGGGGATCCCGCTCCACATACGGGAAGCGTAAAAATCTGGCTGCCCCACCATCACGGTTTGACCCGCTGCACCAGTAACCATACCGCCACCGTAGGTGGCGTCATTAACTATTTTTATTGTTTTTATTAACTTTTAGTGACCACCAGGGACACAGGACCAGGCACAGGCCCCCGTGACATCCTCCGTGAATCAACGTCCGGAACCGAGTACCCCATGGCCCTGGTGCAGGTCATATACCCACCTGTCCCTCTTAGACTGTGAGCCCTCTTGGACAGGGTTCTCTCCCCTCCTGTATCTGTACGAATTGATTGTCCATATATATTGTACTTGTCCTCGTCTGCACTTTCCATATGTAAAGCACCATGGAATCTAATGGCGCTATATAAATAAATAATAATAATAATTTATCAGGATACCACCAGCAGAGCTGAAGAGACGTTTTGATAGATTGCTGGCTGCTGGGAATGACAAAACCTCCAAGGCGTGACTGGCGAGCTCAGGCCACTTCTCATTTTTGAAGCCCAAAATGGATAAGGGTGTAAACCCCCCTGATGACATGGATACTCTAGATACTCCTGCACTATCCTCTCCTGTTGTTCGCTATCTGTGAAGAAAATAAAACTGACTGACTCTCTGACATGCAATGTGTACAGGTGCAATGCTGAACATAACATATTGTAACAAAAAAAGAAAGCTGTACTCTAAAATACTTAGACATGTAATCTACTATATAATTGCCGTAGGCACGTTTGTGTCGGACCCCGGCACGCCGTGGCTTTGTCACTATGTGACGTCACCACGTGCGAGGCATTGCCCGCGTAGCGGGCATTGCGACCCCTCGCCGCTGTCATCTCGCTCCGGAGCAGCTGCTGTCAGCACATGCTGACACAGTGCTCCGGAGCCTGTGCCCCTGTGCCCCTGTCATCCGGCCATTGCTCGCGCAGGCTGAGTACGAGCACAATGCGGCCCCCGAGGACAGGAAGGGGTTAAGGTGACTGTGTGCAGAGTCACTCACCTGAGCTGCGGGCGACCCTTCCTCCACCGCCGCCTCAGACACCGGGCACCGGGCGGCACAGGGCGGCATGGGGCACACACACACGGCCGGCACTGTGCTCACACCCCGGGCACACACACACGGCCGGCACTGTACTCACACCCCTGGCACTCACACCGTGCTGACACCCCGGGCACACACACCGTGCTCAGCTGCTTCCTGAGTGAGGGGAGCCGGCCAGGCTGCACGGGAGGACGGGAGGAGGCGGGGAGACATTGCATAACAGCCTCCTCACAACACAGTGACATCAGGGCACAGACATGACCAAGCACTTATATAATGTGAGCAGCCAGTATATAGATATAAAGCTGCCATATGGTGCCCAGGATGTGCCAGCTCTGAGGAGCCATGACGTCACACCGGGTTATTATCAGCCGCCACAAATTCCAGGACACACCGGAAAATGTGACATATTATCTTCACTGTATGATCATCATTGTACAGCTGATGTCTCCACCTTACAATTATGGGCTGTAGACTCTTATCAATCAGGCCACGTTCACACAGTGTTTCTTATGCAGTCCCCATAAGGATTACCGCAACCGCGCCGCATTGCGAGTCGCTGGCTGAGTGCGAGCACTTGCGGCGCGGTTGCGGTAATCCCCATAAGGATTACCGCAACCGCGCCGCATTGCGAGTCGCTGGCTGAGTGCGAGCACTTGCGGCGCGGTTGCGGTAATCCCCATAAGGATTACCGCAACCGCGCCGCAAGTGCAAGTTGCGGCGCGGTTGCGGTAATCCCAATACAAAGTATAGGGGGACTTGCGGCAGGTGCGGCAAGTGCGGTTTTGCCGCACCTGCCGCAAGTCCCCCTATACTTTGTATGGGGATTACCGCAACCGCGCCGCAGATGCGGTTTTTTAATAAAATAATAAATAATAAAATAAATAAATAAAATAATAAATAATAAAATAAATAAAATAAATAAATAAAATAAAATAATCTTAATACAAATAAATTCACTTAAAATAACAAATAATAAATAAATCTAATAATAATAAAAATTGTAAAAAAAAATAAATAAATAAATAATAAAATAAAAAATAATAATAACAAAAAAAAATATATATATATTAAATTAAGATAATAATTACATTAACTAATTAAAATATAATAAAATAAAATAAATTTAATTAAAATAAAAATTAATATACAAAAAAATATAATTAATAATATATTAATATAAAATAAAAATGCTAATAATAATGATATTAATGCTATTAATACAGCTATTAATGCTATTATTAATGCTATTAATGCTATTAATAATGTTATTAATGCTATTATTAATGCTAATAATGCTATTAATAATGTAATTAATGCTATTATTAATGCTAATAATGCTATTAATAATGCTATTAATGCTAATAATAATGCTATTAATGCAATTAATAATGTTATTAATGCTATTATTAATGCTATTAATGCTAATAATAATGCTATTAATGCTATTAATAATGTTATTAATGCTATTATTAATGCTAATAATGCTATTATTAATGCTATTAATGCTAATAATAATGCTATTAATGCAATTAATAATGTTATTAATGCTATTATTAATGCTATTAATGCTAATAATAATGCTATTAATGCTATTAATAATGTTATTAATGCTATTATTAATGCTAATAATGCTATTATTAATGCTATTAATGCTATTAATAATGCTATTAATGCTATTAATAATGTTATTAATGCTATTACTAATGCTAATAATGCTATTATTAATGCTATTAATGCTAATAATATTGCTATTAATGCTATTAATAATGTTATTAATGCTATTATTAATGCTAATAATGCTATTATTTATGCTATTAATGCTCATAATACTGCTAATAATGCTATTAATAATGCTTTACTGCTAATAATAATGCTATTCCTTATATTATTGCTTTTGATGAGGCGATTATTATTTAAAAATCTTTAAAAAAAACAATAAACATATTTTACATACCTGATGCATTTGCATCTGGCTAAGGGCGGCTTCAGACTGCGGCAGCGTCCGGTCCGGGGCTGTCAGGAGTGACAGGCTGGAGCGGAGTTTTTCTGCATAGAATCTTGTCGGGCTGCACGGAGCTGGATCGCGGCGGGTGGTAATTAGCTGCTATCCGGCTGCTGTGTCGCCGGATGTATCCTGCAGAAGTGGGGATTTGTCTGCCGATTCCAAAAACGGTGCATGCACCGGTTTTGGAATCGGCAGACAAATCCCCACTTCTGCAGGATACATCCGGCGAGCTGGCAGCCGGATAGCAGCTAATTACCACCCGCCGCGATCCAGCTCCGTGCAGCCCGACAGGATTCTATGCAGAAAAACTCCGCTCCAGCCTGTCACTCCTGACAGCCCCGGACTGGACGCTGCCGCAGTCTGAAGCCGCCCTAACAGCTCTAACTACTATAATCAAATTAATGCACGTTCTAGAATCCCGATGCATTTGCATCGGGCTCACAGCTAGTTCTGAATAATGAGGCTGCAAGGCCATACTTATTCCTATTACTAAAAATAACCAGACCAAAAGTTCAGTTTGGAATAAATTTTATTAAAGATAAAATGGTTGGGTACCTTATTAAGGTTAATAGTTGTTAATAAATTAATTAATTAATATTTTAATAAATAAATATAATCAAAATTTAAATTGCTGAAACCAATTGCATAAATTAATTAATTAATATTGTATTAAATAAATACAATTAAAACATTTTAAATGCTGAAATTTAAAGTGGATCCACCCAACACGGGCAATCGTCCTCTAACAAGGTCCCACCAATAGATCAAAACAATAAATAACAGGGAGGGAGGGCGGGGTTTTCCAATACCTGATGATTTCTGACAGACCCTGTCAGAATTCTCCTCTATTTATAGTTCACAGCTGGCCACTCTGGCCAATCAGCAACTGTCAAAAAAAGGCACAAAAAAACTGGTTTATACCAGCTGTGGTCACTTCCATATATGGGCAGGCTCTTACCTCATCTCCCTAACAGCTGAACCTAAACCTATTTATTAACCTTTGCTGTCCTGCCGCCACATAGTGTACCATTCATATTGAATGGGCCACTTTAAGAATACAGAATAGCATTATAGCTACTATAGGAAATATAACCTAATAACAGAGAACAAAATCATCTAAGGCTAGTGGGGGAGGGGTGCACAGGCAGGAAGTATGTCCCATAATCTAAACAAAAAAAAACTGTGGAACTCCCTGATATGCAATGTATACAGGTGCAATACTGAACATATTGTAGCAAAAGTTTAACCACTACTCCTTCGTGCATGTGTTGGTGCTATGTATCCATCTTCCTCAGTGGTGCTGTGCTGGCTGTGCATTTCAATGGTCCAGGTTGGATCAGTGGACTCTTCAACCACCTCATCTTCCATCTCATCCGCCTTACCAGTTGAGATTGGAGCAGGCTGACCTGATGTCAACTGCATCTCATCATCATTGTCCTTCACCTGTTGAGACAGTAAATCACATTCCTCAAATTGGCTTTCTTTTGGCTGTGGCTGCTCAAATATTTGCGCATCAACGTCCACCACCTTCTCACATCCCTCTTGAATACTGTATGGTGAGAGGCCAGAGCTAACAAAGGAATACGTACAAAACAGATACTCGGAGTGGCCAAGCTTGGGGTCTTATATGACTCATGATAGGGGAGAAAGGAGGACTAGGTTGAGAATTGGTTGTGCCAGCCTTTTGGCTATCATCAAGACTTGACTGTGTGGAAGATTTGGTGCTGCTTGAAAAATGAGTAGAGGCCTTTTCTGCCATTCAACAAAGAACAAAAAGAGAGTCATAGAGTTTTTCCTAGTGGTCTAATGGGGATTTTATAACAGCGGGGATCCACTCACCTATCTAGGTTGTGCACCCTTGCCCAACCTCAGTAGAAGCCTGTGGTTAGATAAGGAACCGTCTGTCGGGCTGGTGGCGAGGACTAACAGTAGTCATGTGACTGGAAATATGTCACCGAAGGTCCTGCAGGTCTCCTAGAGCTGATGCCCGTACTGCTCCATCCGCAGCCCTCAGAGAGGGGTAGTGACAAATAAAGAGAGAATTGCGGTCTAACGAAGCGCTGGGCACATAGAATGTGTGTTAATGAAGCAGAAAAAATGCATTGTGTCAAAACACAGCAAAAACGTGATATGAAACCACCCTAACAAAGGATGGATCCTCATGCTTAACATTGCTTTTTGAAATGAATTAACCTCCAATCTTCAGTGCAGCCTCCCAAGGGGTTATTCCCACACAGGCAGCATTACATATGTAACAGAGAAAAAAAGATCAAGGGGGCACTCATAGACTTATTCCTGTTGGTCAAATGGAGTTTATATTAAAGCAGGGATCCACTCACCTATCCGTGTTGTGTGCCTTTCCATAACCTTGGGAGAAGCCTGTGGTTTCATGAGGAGCCGGCTGTCGAGTTGCGGGGAGTGAACTCCCAGCAGTCAGTGTGGCTTCCAGACATGTTTACGTTCCAGACCAGGAAATTTTGCCTTTTTTCTCCCATGATTAAATTTGTCCCACCCTTTATCCTACCCATTTAGAAGGTAGAAGAAAAGCAGCACTACAAACACAATAATGCTCTTTTCTTTTGATCAGTTACCCAAAGAAAGCCGAGTTGGCTGACTTTTTAGCAAATGTTCTGGTTCCCAATCCCGAATCCGAATCTGCAATGTGCCAAATTTGAATTTGGCAAATATGTTCGGGGAAAGTTTCTCTCATCTATAGTCGAGTTATTCATTGTCATATGTGGAACATTAAAAAAGTTACTTTCACATGAAAAGTTTATTGATTAGGGCTTGCTCACCTGCTATGGATTCTCTCATGTTATTGGCACTCGACTAAAACTGGTCAGAGATTGAGTTGAGCATCATTTACTGTGATCCAGTTTTCTCACAAGCAAGAATTGAAGCACATGTGTGATGAAGATAGAGATCTCAATTTCTCCATTTTCTCCACACATACCTATAGACTTGTATGGGTGCATGCCATCCTACACACTCTGCCAATTACTGCATGTAGTTTTTTTTTCTCTTAAGCCAAATCAGCATGAGAAAAAATGCTAGTCAGCACTGTCCTATTAACATTGGGGCAAGTGCTAACTAAATACTAGCTAACGCTCGGTTGTGTTATACTGTCATCTGAGCTAACCCCTAGAGTTCACCTAATCGATTTATTTAAATGTTTGTTGTGATTCAGAAATATATCTTATATTCAATGCAGAAATGTTCAAAGAGTAAAACTTAAAGCTTCTGAGCCACTGTATCAGTGCCCACCCATTATCATGCGTCTTGTATAATACTAGTGTTCATTTACAGTATACTGTATGGTGTAGTGTGGTCTTTGGGATTCTCCAGACAGCAGGACCCTGGTGAAACAGCTAGCTCCTCTACCCTGTGTCAGTGTGAAGAATAGAGCTAATCAGATCAGGTACACACAGATTTCTGCATGAATTCCTATCTTTGGAAAATCTTTTCAAGCTTAACTAATAATGTTTGGAAGTATCCTGAGACCTATGTCATTAGAAAGGATAATTATTCTTACAGTTCAATGAAAAATAAAAGGATTACCAGAGAGAACATGGATGAATTCTAGCACACAAAATCATGAGCATGCTATTGAGATGACAAACCAGCAGATATAATAAAGTCAATTATTAGTATTACAAGCAGAAATAATAATAATAATAATAATAATAATAATAAAAATAATAATAAACCTATGAAAAAGAAGGTAGAGCAAAGTACAGTGAAAATACAGTCTGAAATGCTACAAAGAGTAAAAGTAAACATTAAGTGGTTGAGTCACTAAAAGGTTTGAAATGCCACAACATTTTGGTGCAGTTTGTAGTTGCACAAATGTTTTACTACCGTATATACTCGTGTATAAGCCGACCCGTGTATAAGCCAACCCCCCTACTTTTGCCCCCAAAATCTGGGAAAACCTATTGACTCGTGTATAAGCCGAGGGTGGACCCCAGCACAGATATACAGCCCCCAGCAGTGTGGTATACAGCAGCCTCCCCAGTGGTATATACAGCCCCAGTGGTAGTATCCAGCAGCCCCAGAGGTATATACAGCCCCAGTGGCAGTATCCAGCAGCCCCAGAAGTATATACAGCCCCAGTGGTAGTATACAGTAGCCCCAGAGGTATATACAGCCCCAGTGGTAGTATACAGTAGCCATAGAGGTATATACAGCCCCAGTGGTAGTATACAGTAGCCCCAGAGGTATATACAGCCCCAGTGGTAGTATACAGTAGCCATAGAGGTATATACAGCCCCAGTGGTAGTATACAGTAGCCCCGAGGTATATACAGCCCCAGTGGTAGTATCCAGCAGCCCCAGAAGTATATACAGCAGCCCCAGAGGTATGGCTTACATTGGCAGCCAGCCTACTTACATACACATACCCATACATACACACATATATACACACACACACACACACACACACACACACACATACACATATATACACATACACACACACACATACACACAGCTTCCTACCTTGTCCTCCCGTTCTGCAGTGCCTTCCGTTGTCCTCCATGCTCCGTTCCCGGTCTGCTGGGCCTTGTGGTTCCTCCTGGTTCCTCCTCCTTCGGTTCCATCATGAGGGCTGCCATCTTGCTTCTTCTCTCCGCCCCCGGCCAGTGATGTCAGAGCAGGCCGCGCTGTGATTGGCTAGCACCCGTGACATGTGATCACGGGTGCTAGCCAATCACAGCGCGGCCTGCTCTGACATCACTGGCCGGGGGCGGAGAGAAGAAGCAAGATGGCAGCCCCCATGATGGAACCGAAGGAGGAGGAACCAGGAGGAACCACAAGGCCCAGCAGACCGGGAACGGAGCACGGAAGACACTGCAGAACGGGGGACAAGGTAAGAAATACTGCGCAGCGCCCCCCCGCCCCCCGCTCCCCCTCCCACCACTGGATTACCGTATTGACCCGTGTATAAGCCGAGGGGGGACTTTTCAGCCCATTTTTTGGGCTGAAAAACTCGGCTTATACACGAGTATATACGGTACTTTTGTCATTTATGACAACTGTCCCAGCCAGCTCTGACAACTTTTAAAAGTGGGATGTGTATGGCTCTGACAATGTCATTATAATTTACAACCCCTGTCCCCCACATTCAAATATTTCTTGGAGAGGCTCACAGTAGCTGCAAGTAGAACATATTCATTATGAGGTGGATGTTCCTTAACCCATTCAAGCCATGGCCAATATCCATTTTCCTTATTTTACATTTTCCAAGTCATCCTTTTTTTTCTGCCACATGGATATATGAGAACTAGTATTTTTTTAATACATTATATTTGTGATTGACAGCAATCATATAATATAAATTTTAGAACATCAAATACTTTGACACCTGACTCTGACATCTCACTCAGACAAGTAACTCTGACAATAGACTCTAACTTTAGAGTCTGATAAGTGACTCTGATAAGTGACTCTGATATCTGACTATGACAATTGACTCTGATTATTGAGTCTGATATCTGACTCTGATAAGTGACTCTGGAAATGATTATATATCAAAGTCAAACATCAGAAATACTCTGATACCTGACTCTGACAACTGAGTCTGACAACTGTTTCTGATATCTGACTATAACAATTGACTATGACAAATGACTTTTACAAGTGACTTTGACATCAGAGTCTGAGAAGTAACTGACATTTGAGTCTGATGAGCGACTCTGACATCTGCCTATGACAATTGTCTATGAAAAGTGACTCTGATATCTGACTATGACAATTGATTGACATCTGAGTCTGACAACTTACTGACAAGTGACTCTGGACTTGACCATATATCAAAGTCAAACATCAGAAATATTTTGACACTTGACTCTAACATCTGACTCTGACAATTGACTTTGACAAGTGACTCTGAAATCTTACTCAGACAGGGAATGACATCTGAGTTTGACAACTGACTAACAAGTGATACTGATTTCTGACATTGACAACTGACTCTGATATTTGCCTATGACAGGTTACTGTGACAACTGACTCTGACAAGTGATTCTGACATCTTAGTCTGATGACTGACTCTGATTTCTGACAATGACAATTGACTCTGACAACTGACTCTGATATCTGACTCTGACAAATGATTCATACAAGTGACTCTGGACATGATCATATATCAAAGTCAAACATCAGAAATACTCTGTCAAACACCTGACTCTGATATCGGGCTCTGATAACTGACTCTGATATATGATGACAATTGACTCTGACAAGTGACTTTCACAAGGGTCTCTGACATCAGAGTCTGACAACTAACTTTGATATCTGCAACTGATAAGTGACTCTTACAGTTGTGGTCAAAAGTATTGACACCCCTGCAATTCTGTCAGATAATACTCAGTTTCTTCCTGAAAATGATTGCAATCACAAATTCTTTGGTATTATTATCTTCATTTAATTTGTCTTCAATGAAAAAACACAAAAGAGAATTGTCCTAAATCCAAATTGGATATAATTCCACACCCAACATAAAAAGGGGGTGGACAAAAGTATTGAGACTGTTAGAAAAATCATGTGATTCTTCTCTAATTTCTGTAATTAACAGCACCTGTAACTTACCTGTGGCACTTAACAGGTGTTGGCAATAACTAAATCACACTTGCAGCCAGTTGACATGGATTAAAGTTGACTCAACCTCTGTCCTGTGTCCTTGTGTGTACCACATTGAGCATGGAGAAAAGAAAGAAGACCAAAGAACTGTCTGAGGACTTGAGAAACTAAATTCTGAGGAAGCATGAGTAATCTCAAGCTACAAGTCCATCTCCACAGACCTGAATGTTCCTGTGTCTACCGTGCGCAGTGTCATCAAGAAGTTTAAAGCCCATGGCACTGTGGCTAACCTGCCTAGATGTGGACGGAAAAGAAAAATTGACGAGAGATTTCAACGCAAGATTGTGTGATGGTGGATAAAGAACCTCGACTAACATCCAAGCAAGTTCAAGCTGCCCTGCAGTCCGAGGGTACAACTGTGTCTACCCGTACTTTCTGTCGGCGTCTGAATGAAAAAGGACTGTATGGTATTATACCCGGAAGACCCTATTCTCTTACCCTGAGACATAAAAAAGCCAGGCTGGAGTTTGCCAAAACTTACCTGAGAAAGCCTAAAACGTTTTGGAAGAATGTTCTCTGGTCAGATGAGACAAAAGTAGAGCTTTTTTGGGCAAAGGCATCAACATACAGTGTACAGGGGAAAAAAAGAGGCATTCAAAGAAAAGAACACGGTCCCTACAGTCAAACATGACGGAGGTTCCCTGATGTTTTGGGGTTGCTTTGCTGCCTCTGGCACTGGACTGCTTGACCGTGTGCATGGCATTAGTGTGAGAAAGCTGGGTCTCCCTCAGAGGTCATGGGTCTTCCAGCAGGACAATGACCCAAAATACACTTCAAAATGCACTACAAAATGGTTTGAGAGAAAGCACTGGAGACTTCTAAGGTGGCCAGCAATGAGTCAGACCTGAATCCTATAGAACACTTGAGAGATCTAAAATGGCAGTTGAGAAGGCATCCTTCAAATATAGGGACCTGGAGCAGTTTGACAAAGAAGAATGGTCTAAAATTCCAGCAGAGCATTGTAAGAAACTCATTGATGGTTACCGGAAGCGGTTGATCGCAGTTATTTTTGCTAAAGGTTGTGCAACCAAGTGTTAGGCTGAGGGTACTAATACTTTTGTCGAGCCCATTTTTGGAGTTTTGTGTGAAATGATCAATGTTTTGCTTTTTGCTTCATTCTCTTTTGTGTTTTTTTCATTGAAGACAAATTAAATGAAGATAATAATACCAAAGAATTTGTAATTGCAATCATTTTCAGGAAGAAACTGAGTATTACTGACAGAATTGCAGGGGTGTCAATACTTTTGGCCACAACTGTATATCTGACTCTGACAAGTGATTCTGATATCTGACTATGACAATTGACTCTTACAACTGAGTCAGACAACTGTCTCATATATCTGACTCTGATAAGTGACTCTGATAGGGACTCTGGAATATAAAAATAAAAAATAAAAAATACTGTGTCTGACACCTAAATCTGACAACTGACATTGATATCCATCAAAATTGACTCTGTCAAGTGATCTGACAAGTGACCCTGATATCTGAGCCTGACAGGTGACTCTGACATCAACAAAGATCTCTGATATTTTACCCTGACAAGTGAATCTGACAATTTGCTCTGACAACTGAATATAACAAGTGACTGTGATAAATTACTCTGACAAGTGACCTCTAATGAAATAAATAATTAATTAACCTAAAGTCTAATGGTGAGGCTTCTGCATCACACATTGTTTTGGTTGAAAAAGATAATAAAAAATAATTAAACTGTCTACTAGAGGAACTTAAACCAAAAGCTCTCTGTCTGTAACCTTGCATAATTACCTCTGAGTTATACTTGAAAGATGGACACTCTCTTTGGTTATATAATTTCTAGTGTTAACATGTGTCTGAAACTCATGGTAACTTTCACAGTGACCTCCTCCAAGCCAAATTGAAATAATATTTGTATCACCAAATAGCCCTCTGGAACTCCCTTATCATTAGGAGAATTACGGAATTGACTGAGGATAGGTAAATGAGACTACGATTGTACTTCTATTATGTTGATTATTCAGGCGCTCGCAGTGAGGTTATGATTTATATACTAGTATATATCACCTGTCCCAGCTTATGGAATATATACCTCAGTATTGTCACTACTAAGCTCCAAAATAAACCAAGATAAATATTTGCTGCCACCACTAATCATTTATAGGTAGATTGGACACCCATTACTGATAACATGAGGTGTACTTGGGTTTGTGGTTTATATAGCACAAGAGGAGCGAAACTATAAAATGTTATGTATTCACTCCAAAGGTATAGGCATTGTTTATAATAATATACAAGACTAGCTGTAGCACCCAGCATTCACAGTAACTAACTGTTCTTATCTACAGAATACCAAAATAGAATGGTTTAAGAAAAAAATATCTTTCAGATTAAAGTCACAAAGTAAAAAGACCTCCTGCTGTATACTGAAGGCTGTGTGCGGTCTTCTGTTGTATATTGGGGTCTGTGTATGGCCTCCTAATGTATACTTGGAGCTGTGTGTGGCCTCTGGCTGTATACTGGGGTCAATGTACAGCATCTGCTGTATACTGGTGGCTGTGTGCGGCCTCTTGCAGTATACTGGGGGCTGTTTGCTTCCTCCTGTAATATACTGGAGGCTGTGTACATCCTCCTGCAGTATACTGGGATGGTGTGAGGCCTCCTGTGGTATCCTGGGAGCTGCATGCAGCCTCCACCTGTATACTGGGGCTGTGTGTGGCCTCATGTTATATACTGGGGACTGTGTGCAGTCTCCTGCTGTATACTGGGGGCATGCTACTATTGTTCTTCTTTTGTCTCTATGGATCTGTGCTAATCCCGTGATCTATCACATGATCTTTCAAAAGTTGATCATGTGACATGACACATAATACTTGGGTTGGAGGGTCCATCACCTTCTAAACAGCCAGTGGTCTTGCCTACTCTTAATCCTCCCCTGGTCCTCACTGAGAACAATTTTGTACTTCATGCAAATCTCAAGGGGATTTATTATTATTATTATTATTATTATTATATTATTATTATTATTATTATTTTTATGGCGCCATTTATTCCATGGCGCTTTACATGAGGAAAGGGCATGCATAGACAAGTACAAATACATGAACAATATAAGACACACAAGGTACAGAAGGAGCGAAGAACCTGCCCGCGAGGACTCACAGTCTACAAGGGATGGGTGAGGATACAATAAGAGAGGGTAGAGCTGGACGTGCGGTGGTTTGGTGGACTGAGGCTCACTGTAGGTTGTAGGTTTGTTGGAAAAGGTAGGCCTTCAGATTCCTTTTGAAGGTTTCCACGGTGGGCGAGAGTCTGATATGTTGGGACAGAGAGTTCCAGAGTATAGCGGATGCATGGGAAAAATCTTGTATGCGGTTGTGGGAAGAAGAGATATGAGGGAATTAGAGGAGGAGATCTTGAGTGGATCGAAGGTTGTGTGCACTAATGACCCGGCGGCACAAGCATAGCAAGAGCCCAGAGCTGCCACCAGCCCGGTGATACACGTCATAGGCTTGTGCTGTCTGCCATACGGGGCAAAGGCAAGAAAGCAGGAAAAGGGTCATAGGATCGCTCTCAAGCTGCTAGGACCCCAAACTAAGAGCACAGCAGGAAGGCCTCTAAACCCACCTGGCGAGGTGGATCCTGAATATTTCCAGTTTGACCGGACACTTTTGAAACCTGGTAACCAGTGACCCAGACTCCATCACATTTACTAAGTAAAGGTAAAGAAACCGCAACCCTTGTCTCTTCCTATTATTTCCCGGGCCCACCATCCAGCACCCCAACTACAATCACCATCATCCTCATAGACTATCACATCAACCCTGGGGCCCGCTCCACCTGTGGAGAGTGATACCATCCGGGCTGCTGCACCATCTACCCCAGAGGCCTAAATTAGCACGTCAGCCATCCGTGGCCGAATACCACAGGTGGCATCATGAAAAGACTACTAAATTCCCCTTTAAATAACCCCCTTCACTGCGTGGCCAGGGCCACGGACCTGGGCCACAGCCACCGTGACCTCCCAAAGAAGCAGCCCAGCTACTGAGCACCCCCTGGTAGGGATGAGCGAGTAGTGAAATATTCGGATTCGCTATATTTGTAACGAGTAGGTCCTAATACTCGGGTACTCGTTATGAGTCCAATGTAAGTCAATGGGAAATGCGAGTACTTTCACACTGTATCTATATACACTGCAAAAGTGAAATAAAAAATAATAAAAGGTTTTAAAATATAAAAAAAAAACATACTCATCTATCCGACGGCTGTTCCAAGACCCGAAAAGAACACATCCGGTGGGCTGCCAGGAATGTAAGTCTGATGGCTACTCAGATGGACGGTAGCCATAAGGTGGTGTCTGACATCACACAGCACCTGGTGGCTAATGGCCATCTGATAGGCGATCAGAATTAAGGTCCTGGCAGCCCATCGGATGTTTTCTTTCGGTGGTTTCGAGAGTGTGGTCCATGCAATCTGCGAAGAAGAGATTGTGATAGCCAGAGAGCCTGCTTACAACAGAACATCATGAAACAACAACTTGAACTCGTGGCACTGGACCATGTGAAGTTGACCCGAGTAGGTCTGGCTACACCTACACCCTCATGATTGTAGACCACTACTTCCGTTTCTTGGTGGTTGTACCCGTCAAGGATCACACAGTGAAGACAGCTGAAAAAGCCTTCCAGGAGCACTTCTGTAGACTGCATAGCTATCCTGGCAACCTGTATGGCTGCAATAAAATTCGAACAATGCCGTACCACCCGCAAACCAACGGTATGTGTGAGAAGGTGAACCAGTTGGTGATCAACCTGTTGAAAACTCTACCTCTAGAAGAGCGTAACCTCTGGCCAGATAAGCTGCCAGATCTGGTAGACCTGTATAACCACATCCCGGTGAATTCGACCAACTGTACCCCAGCCTACCTGATGCGGGTAAGAACTGACAAGCTACCCATTGACCTGGACATGGGAGTATTAACACCCGAGATGGTACAACCAGATGCAGACTGGGATACTGAGTGGCAACAACAATACCGCAAGATACAACAGTAAATGGAGGAGAGTCTGTCCCAGGCAAGAAAGAAGCAAGAGAGAAGTTACAACCAGCAAACCCTAGCTTCTCCCTTGGCACCAGGAGAACAGGTGTTAAAGCAAAAGAGGAGAATGCACAAGCTGGATGACCAGTGGGAAGCTGAACTGTACACCATCTTGCCCTCCCACTTTGATAACAGCCTTATTACCAAAAATGGAGGAAGAACCTCAGCAGCAGTATGAAGAGACCATCTAAAGGTATGCCCAGATCAACTGCAAGAGAAGGATGAATATCAAGACACTCCTCAACAAGCAGAAGAGGTTAAAGAGAAGGTCCGTACCATAGTAGAATAGTTTCCTCAGTCTTGGATGCAAGTGTATGAAGCAATAGTGACATTTCCCCAGTTGACCATACAAGAAGCAGCAAAGACCATAGATCAGCATGAAGACCAGCCGTCTCCAGAAACAGATGCCACACCTGCAGTGGAATAGGAAATCTATCCCCTGCTGGGGGTGAATCTGTCATGCCCATGGTGAATCTGCGAGGTTGTAGAAAGCTGCCCAGCATACCCGTACTATGTAGCCTACCTTTAGCATAGTCCCTAGAGAATCCACAACACCTGCAGTAGACACCTTAGACCAGGACAGTTCATTAGAAACACCAGAATTATGCAGGTCACACCATAGTACCCAAGGTTAGTATTTTTCAGTCTAGCCCAGATAAAGTGGACAGCTGCGAGCTGCCACCCTCAACTGCCTAATTTTACCTTGGCTGGCAAAAAAATGCATATGGCTCTGCCCTATTTTTAATTGCCAGCCAAGGTAAAACTAGGCCGCTGAAGGGTTTTATTCTCAGCGGTTTGGGGGCCCATTGTTTAAGGGCCCCAACACTAAAAAGCACCCACAGCCATCCCTGAAAAAGGTACATTCATCGTAGTGTCATTTCCCGGCACTTTACTAGGCTCATCCAGTGGCCATAGAGTGGTGGCACGCTGGGAAATAAGGAGTTAATACCAGCTTTGCATTGCCAGCTGGTAATAACCCCTGAGATTCTTAATGTCGGGACAAGTTAGACCTGGCCTTTAGGAATCTCAAATAAATAGTAAAAAAAGACACAATAATACAGAGACAAATTATTTTATTGAAATAAAAACACATAGACACTTAGTGACCTATCTATATTAACCCTACCTCATACCCCTCCACAATCCTCATCTTCTCTCTTGCTGGATACATGCAGCTTTGCTACATCAGAGACCACTGGAATAAACACATCCACTCCCTGTGGTCTCTGATCACTGAATGACTGAGCCACGGAGATGGCAGGAGGTCATCCGAAGACAGAGTTGTGGTTACTATAGCAACATGTCCTCGGGTGACCTCCCAGCTTATGACTGCAGGCACGAGATCCCACCCTGGTGTCTGTATTAAGCAGAACAGTAAACAGGGATGGATCTTGTGCCTGTGGCTTTTGCAGCCATTATGCAGTCAGACACTCTGCCTAAGGTAGGGCAGAGGACACGGCACCTGCACAGGCTGGAGTAGGATCTGGACAGGTGCCAGAATGAAGACTGGGATGAGAGAAGAGGTGGTGCCAGTAGTATGAAGAGGCAGAGGAAGAGCAGCGAGGAGGTGAGGACCGGATGGAGTGAAGACCCATCGGACCCGTAAGTATGAATTAGCATACAAGGCAGGAATTATAAAGTTGTTTATTGATGTATCGGGGGGTAGAAGATAAGAGCTACCTTCATAAAATGCAGCATTGGCACTGCTGAAGGTGGCATTTTTAGTTTAAAAAGAACAAAAGTGGTGACCGGTTCATTTTAAGAGTACCCAATGAAAACATGAGTAATCATTCAAAGTCTACATAAATACTTCAACTGGTTAATTTGAACCCTATATCTTCCAATGCTAGCCACATATCAACATTTTAGACATTTCAGAATTTCGAAACCTGAGCTACTTATTGTTGATCCTAGTTTTCATGACACTGTCATTTTTTTTTTTTTTATTATTATTTATTTTATTGTACATATTTTATATTTTATCATATGGACCATAAACCCTTTTTATTGCTGCTCTGTACCTCTATAGAGATGCAGGAAAACTTCAGCTAACGGCAGAACCGACGGTTGCATAGACTTTCACAATTGCAAGCAATGGCCAACTTGTGTTTATCCTGTTTGTAAATGACCTTCTTTGATACTGTTCTCCTGACTGACATGCACAGCAACACTCTTTAGCTAAACAAGACATTCTCCTGACCTACACATAATAATACAATATTGTTGACATGGAATGTTACAAGTCTTGGGCTAGAATCTAAAGACTGAATTTAATATGCTGTATCATCTGTCAGTACTTTGTGGTCATGAACTGAATGACTGTCACATTGCTGAACCTGTTACATTATCACAGTGAACTTCAAGAAAAGATTTTAGCTTTCTGCTGTCTGGAGATGTACAAATCAGTCCCAAACCAACGTGTCAGAATATTTCAAAGAACAGACGAAAGTCACTGTCAGTTTGCAGATTGAAGAAGATGTGGGATATTTACTGTAGATCTGCTTGCTCAACATTCACCAGGCCACTTTGATTTTTTTTTATACCTATATTTCAGATTTTTCACTCTACGATTGCAGAAAAAGGGTTTGAATACACTTACACAGTTGTTTGGTAGTGGTATTAAAGGGAGGTCCAAAGGCTGAATTTTAATCTAAATCCCTATCTATTTATTGCCCTAATCTAAACTAATTTGTAATATGGCTGCATTCAAAATGTTGTATTCTTCCATCTCTACACTGTCTACCTACTATTGATTTCTTTCCCTACTCCCTGTCTGATGACACTTTGAGAATCACAGTGGAATTTAAAGTGTCATCAGTAGGTAGAGGCTATGGTCACTGGCAGCCCCTGCCACCTCCCTGAACCAAAGCCTCATTAGACAAGTAGAGGAAAAAGATCAAATGGGAATTTCTTTTTACTAATTATTAAACTAGGGTGTCTAATATTCCATGATTTTAGAAGCCCTCTCTGTTGCAAGGAGGAGATATAGAAAGTTCCCTCTTTGTAGCATGGGTCGAGAAGGGAGAACAACCTTTGAGCAGTGTTGGCCAAGATGAGCATAATCGTCTTCAAACGTTTACCTTCTTGTCAGAGTACGCTGCGCATCAGGACCTGGGAGGGTCTAATGGAACTGTCCCAAACCTTTGAAAGTGTTCCCCTGCTTCTTTTGGACCTGTTTGTGTCTTCCTCATCGCTACACCTTGGTTGTCCAAAAAAGTATGACCTCTGCTGCCAGCATTGTCAAATGTGAATTTTTTCCCTAATTGTTCAACTACAGTATTTTTTGGATTATAAGACACACTTTTCTTCCATCTAATTTTTGGGGAAAGTGGGTGTGCGTCTTAAAATCCAAATCTATGTTCTGTACTGTAGGGGAGGAGTCAGCGGCTCTGGAGTGGAGCCCGGGGGCTGGAGCGGGCTGGCTCCTGGCTGCAGAGGGAGCCCGTGGTCAAGTGGCGCTGCTCATTAGCCTCATGTAATATGCACTGCATCCGCTATCCATCACCTCAGTGCTGAAGCCGCTGAGAGATGGATGGGGGGAGTGGCGCATATTACATGTGACTGCAGTCACCCCCCATTCTGGATATGACCTCCCCATCATTGTGTATGGCCCTCCAATGCTGCTGCACATACTAAAATAAATGCTTTGAACTTCCCCTCCGGCGCTACTGACCTGCCCAGGCCGGGGTACTTAGAGCTCGGGCACAGTGTCAGGGGAACGCTATCACTGGTGGCTGTACCTGAGTAAGTGGCTCTGGGGGTCGGTGGCTTCTTAAATTACAGTTTTTGTTAGAATGGTTTGTACGCCATCTGTAGTACCTGGTGAGGGATCACCAGCGCCGTCGCTGTCCTCCGGAGGGCGTTGGTATTGCAGCAAGGGTGGTATAGTTTCCTACAGGTGAAGCTGGCCTCCAGGGCTGAAATAAAAGTTCAATGATGGCAGTACAGAGACACGAAGGCAGTTTCACTCTTTCAGGGTACTTTACTGGGAACAAGCATCCAACGAATACATAGTCCACAATTTAGAATGATGTAATGCAAGGCGGTTTGGACATACCCGCGGTATGCCTTAGTTAATGAACCTGTGTCCTGTTAGCCTTGCCTCAGACAAGTCTCTTCCCAGTCCCGTTGAGGTAGTAATCGAGTCCCTCTCTCTCTCTCTGCTGCCTGGACACCGACCTCTATGGAGAACCGTGTGGACCGCTCCATGTGTGGCAGGGTGCTGAGACTGGTAAACAGGCCGCAGCAACCGGTTGACGGCTACAGAGATGGACTCCGGCCGTTTCCTCGGATCCGGCTTTCCATGGTGGACTGGGGAAGCTTCCCGGAGTATGGTTGTTCTGCTCTGGGGTTCCCCTTTCTCTCTCGTGCCCAGACTCACGTCAGGCACTCTCTCTCAAGGTCCCCTCAGGACCCCCTTTCATCTTCCCTCAGGTCTAGTCTGCAACTCGCCTGTTCTGACCTTCTGACTCCCCTAACCCTCCCCCTAGGGTACCCCGCCGGCTTGAGTGTGCGAGTGCTGGAATTGGGTCACTCCTATCAACACTGCATTCACTTACAGTTGGGATAATTACACTGCTTTTATGGGTTTAATACCGCGGTATGACGCCTGGCCAATGGGGCGTCACACTACCCTCCATTGCTCTCTGCTTGCCGCACTTCCTGAGTCCTCCTGCGTCCCTAGAGCAGCCATTCATGTGTTTGTGGCGTGCAGTCATGACATCACTGTGCTGTTGACAGCCCTCTGGGCCTTGGGGTACTCAGAACCAGGTCGGGCAGTTCTCTCTGGGAATGTCATGGGGTTGTGACCCAATCCTGTAGCCCTGCAGTGTCATGAAGGTGGGGGGAATAGTTTATATGGGATTTAACATGACACCACCTGTGGTATTCGGCAAGGGAAGATGGATGGCCGACGCTGCGGTGCAGATCCTCTAGGGCAGATGGTGATGCAGCTATGGTTGTTCAGCTCCCCATGGGTGGAGCAGTTGGTCCCAGGGCAGTAATACAGTATCTATGTAGAGGCAACGACATGATAAAAACTTGGAGTACACAGCGGGATGCAGTCTTTGGATTTTTACTCACTGTTCATTCACATCATCAGGTGTTTTTTAGCTAGTAAGCTCGGGTACTTGCGGGCAATTTCGTCCTACTCCCAACGACCCTACGTGGCTACTTTTTTGATGAGTAAGTGTGGTTGTTGACTTTGTACTTGAAGCTACCATTGTCTCTGGTTTGCTAGTTGAGTCTTTCAGTTACTCCACCAGTCCATTACGTAAAAATATCCGCTGCACACCAACACCAAAAATTCTAACAAGAAAAAAGCATAATGGCTAACATGTATTAATGCAGTGTGAACTGAAGCAAAAGGCACAGTACAAAACTACTCAAAGCTTATGCAAGGAATAACATGAGAACTTAGCTGATGTGATGGCAATGACATCCTAGTCCGGTAACCGCGGCAAGGTTTCTCATTCTACCGGGTCCTACTCTAATCGCCTTATGTCTGCAGTGTGAACTTGCATGTATGGATATATGCCACTAAATGCAATTAAAACCTGCCTAAGGAGGGTGTGTCCAGAACCAAAGCTACAAATAAAATGTCTCATTGAGGCTACACGGCAGGGGAGGGTGCACAGTCCAAAATATTTTTTCACTGCAGACATAAGGCGATTAGAGTAGGACCCGGTAGAATGAGTGAGAGACCTTGCTGCGGTTACCGGGATAGGATGTCATGGCCATCACATCAGCTAAGTTCTCATGTTATTCCTTAAATAATCTTTGAGTAGTTTTCTACTGTGCCTTTTGCTTCAGTTCACACTGTGCATTAATACATGTTAGCGATTATGCTTTTTTTTGTTAGAATTTTTGGTGTTGGTGTGCAGCGAATATTTTTAAGTAATGTTATGTACTTTTCCAACTAGCACCCATCACAGAGGTGTGCCAGCCATCTTTAATATATACTCCACCAGTCCAGTCTGGGGCCCGCTCCCTCCAGCCGGCCCTGGTTACCGTCAACTTGGATGTGGGAGCCATGGGTGGATTCTCCACTTCCTGTGCCGCTGGAACCCCTTCTGTCCCTCTAGAGCTCCTCTCCAGCTTATCTGTCTGGTCTCTTCCTTCTGTCTCCCGGACGAGCTCCAACTAGCTCCAGTCCCCAGAACTTCTCTCTCACATGTCCTCTCATGTCAGACTTCTGACACCAACTGTTCCTCACTCTCCTCACGTCTCCAACGTTCGACCGTTCTTCTATGTCCTTCTCCTTGCTACCCAACACCTGGGTGCTCTACTTTTCTACTTCCTCCCCCTACACCCTCTACCTATTTCCCCTCCTGCCTGGAATGGGGCCATTCCTAAACAGGGTCCACCCGTATCCCCAACCCGGAGTATGTAGTGTGGGATGCGGGTGTGTGGGTGCCAGGTAGTGTTGCCTCCTCACCCGAGAGTGGGGTACCACTCCTCTGACTGAGGTGCAGTATCTTTGTGGAAATTGGACCCTCAGTGGTGGTACACTGTGCAGATCACAAGACCAGCTGCCCTGAGGTAGCAGGAGGACTCAGGAATGGCGGCAAGCAGGGAGCAACGGAGGGCAGCACCAGAGGGTAAGTTTAAAGCATTTGTTATTTTAGTATGTGCAGCAGCATGGGGGGCCATACACATTGATGGGGAGGCCATAAACAGAATGGGGGGCATATCCAGCACTTGGGGGCTATGTGCTATCATCACAGGGGGGCTGTGTGTGCCATCATCACAGGGGGATGGGTGTTCTTTCATTACAGGGGGACAATATGTGCCATCATCACAGGGGGGCTGTGTTTGCCATCACACAGGGAAACTGTGTGTGCCATCATCACAATGGGGCTATGTGTGCCATCATTACAGGGGGATGTGTGTACGTCTTACAATCCAGTACTTCTTATAAAGCAAAGAGTACGGTAGGTCCTTCAGTTATTGCATCATTTTACTACCCTCTCCACTGCATGAAGGATAGATGGAAAGTTCTCCTTGTAGCATAGGTTGAGAAGGGTGAACAACCAGTAATCATTGTTGTCCATAATGAACATAAAGCGAGGGTCACAGGAAATACAGTGGAATATAAAGTCATTTTTAAGGAGTGGGATTCCTAGATTCATAAAATTTGTACACCATGTAGAAGTGCTGCCAATCAATTAAAGCAGAGACTGCAATCCACCCTGGCAAACACATAGAAGGGTGCCGAAGAATACATTTTTTTACAACTTTCAAAAGAGTGTGACTCATACATTAATACATTTTATGCACTAAGTACAAGGTCTAGCAATAATTTAAAGGAGGGTTTTCAAAATACCCTGGAAGAAACGTGGTGGTGAAGGGCCTGAGAATAAATATTTTGTCAATTTTCAAAAGAGTGTGACTCCTACAATTGTAAAGCCTATGCACTAAGTTCAAGGCATAACAAATGTTTAAATGAGGGCTTGCAAAACACCCTGGAAGACATTTAGAGGATTACCTCATATTTTTTTGGACCTCATTTGTGTCTTCCTCGACTCTACACCTTGGTTGTGTAAGGAAGTATGAAGTATGCCGCCTGCATTGTCAAATGTGGATTTTTTTGCTAATTGTTCCTTCAGATATTGCACCATTTTACGAGCTCTCCTCACTGCATGAAGGATAGATGGAAAGCTATCCTTACAGGATGGGTTGAGAACCAGTAATCATTGTTGGCCATAATGCATATAACGCGAGGATCACAAGAAATGCAGATGAACATAAAGCCAGCCATGTGTGCCAGACTCCCAACAGACAAGACTTCCCTGTTCTCACCTACTGCTCCTCTTCTCTTATCTCCTCCTGCTCTTCCTCTTAAGACCCTCCACACTGAACTAACATCATGAAACTGGTGTTGGCAGTACCCTCTTTAGCACAGGTAACCATCTCCTGTTATTCCTACTCAGCCTTCTCCTCCTTATTATTATTTTCAGTCTGTGTTGAGAAGATGAGATGACGCTGGTCTGGGTAGTATCATCTTGTGTATTTTCTTCTCATATCTCCATCTGGTTTGAATGAAAGCTTCCTCTTTGTGAGCAGCGAGAAACAGAAATGGGATCAGGATGCTGATTATGGCGGCATGGCCATTCACCATCTTGGTTGATTCCCCAAAGTTTTGTAGAGTAATAATAATAATAATATAATATTTATTCATTTATATAGCGCTATTAATTCCATAGCACTTTACATACATCAGTAATGCTGTCTCTCTTAGAGCTCACAATCTAAATATCCTATCAGTATGTCTTTACAATGTGAGTGGAAACCGGAGTGCCCAGAGGAAACCCACGCAAACACGGGGAGAACATACAAACTCCTTGCAGATGTTGTCCTTAGTGTCCTTGGTGGGAATTGAACCCAGGACCTCAAGACCCCAGTGCTGCAAAGGCTACAGTGCTAACCACTTGAGCCACATCTCACAGATGTCAGACATCCATGCCCACTCATCAGTTCTTATGTGTTGGGGGCTGACTGGAATAACAACAGGCATGTTTTATCTGTTATTAAACTACTGCTCTCTGCTGCTCACAAACTCTTGCCAACATTTGCAATGTGGAGTTCATTCGCTGCTGTCTGCTTTACCTGCATCGGTCATCAAAAATGGGGCAGAACCCAAGTTGTTTTTTACAATTATTTATTTATTTAGGATTTAAGGTACCCTCTGTATTGATAACTAGTGGAAATAAAGCAGATGGCAGTGACCTGGTATCATCAGGGTGAGAAGAGCCATGGATATTGGCCCCTTCCTAGCCTGATATCAACCCCCAGCTGATGGCTTTACCTTATCAGGATTTCAAATAGTGAGAAAATAATTTTTTTTTTAAGTATTTATTTTTATTGTACACACAGGCAGCATGATGAGCAAGAAACAGCAGACTGAGTGCACCAAATCAAAGACATCAACACAGAAGGTCGGGGAATGTATGGCAATCTGACTGCAACCAATCACAGACACTGTCACAGACAGTGGGCAGGGGCAGCAGTGAATATTAATAAGGGTTCATAAGTGGGATCAGAAAGTTTCACAGTGGTCTTAACTTCATGGTATGTATCATTTTCCTGGTTTAATCTCCTTTTTGTTTCATTTGCAGCCCTCTAGCTTTTATTACCACCATTTTCCAGAACTTAAGTTGAGGCTCATTAACTTATATGTGGTTTGGGGTTCTGGATCAAGTTTGGGTTAAGTCTGTTTTTTTAAGTCCGGTCAAACCCAACAAACCCATACGTCCACGGGTCCAATCATAACTAATAATGATCTTTCTTGGAATTCTCTGCTTGCGCAAGGTACATCAGCAGATTTATGGACCACATGATGTGCTATTTGCTCAACACTTTGATCTATGCTCGTTAATCATAGAATGTGTGCAAAGGAATATAAATATTGGTCTCATATATAACACTGGGGAACAATTTTAAAAAAAATTTCTGTTGAGTTAGGTTTTTGAGCTGATTTATACTAAAATTGGCATGATGATTCCAAAAATGTAGTCAGTTTTTTTCTAGCACGTCAAGTTTTCCCTCCACAACTTACCTGCCAGAGATGCACAATTGAACTGATATCTGTAATAAGACTTGTTATCTGATTACAATTCGACTCATTGCTACGTGGCAACTTGTAAGAGTAATCACAACTGAGACAGTGTGGTGAGAGGTGTGTGCAGCTCCCAATACGTCATAATTATCAATATCTTGAAAAAAAACACTTGTTAGGTACAGTAGTTTACATATTTTTGAGAAGACAAAAATCCTATAGTTCAAAAACTTGACGTGATAGAGAAAAACTGAGATCATTTCTGGATTCAGCATCCAAAACTTAATTAAGAACAGTTGTCTGACCTAACTCCTAAAAAATTGTGTTATCCAGTGTAATCAGTGCCTTGCATGTGTAGTTTACTGTACTTGTTAATAAATAAATAAATAAATAAATAAATAAATAATAAACAATGTGGGGTCTCTCAAGTTTTGAGTAACCAGCCTAGGTAAGGCAGATAGCTGTGGGCTGATATTATCAAGCTGGGAAGGGCCATGATTATTGGACCCTTCCCAGGCTAAAAATACCAGCCTACAACCACCTCATAATTGGCGCATCATGTTAGATGTGCAAATTTGGTAACTTTGCCTGGCTCTTCCTGATTCCTCTGGTGCACTGAAATCAAGCCCAGGGGTTAGTAATGGAGAGGTTTCTATCAGACACCCCCATTGTTAACATAATAATTAGAGATGAGCGAGTACTAAAATGCTCGGGTGCTCGATGCTCAGGCCGAGCATCCCAAGATACTCGTGTACTCGGCCCGAGCACCGAGCCCAATGTAAGTCAATTAGTGACAGGCTCAGCCCACAGACTTCCGGCTATAAAACGAGTGTTTCTGGGAAAGAGCGGGAGGGTGGGCTTTTCCAAATCGTCGCAACATACAACACCTTGCTTTGCCCCCCAGAGGGACCCTAACAATCAATCTGCTCTCTGTGAGGTGCCAGTTCACTGTGTGCACTGAAGGGAGCTGTGTATTTGTGTCAGATCAATAATTATTAGCGAAGAGTCCGAGCATCTTCGGTGCTCGCCGAGCATGCCGAGTACCGGGATAGTTGTGCGAGTTTCTAGTAGTGACAAGCATACTCGCTCATCATTAATAGTAATCCAAAAGATTTTTTTTTTCATTTATTGGGTTAAACAAGTCTAAAATCACCCTTTGGTGCCACATGAAAGGCACTAAAGGGTGCAAGTGTACAACAATGCCTATGTGTTTGCTCCAATCTTTCCTAGATCAACTCTCCCTAGACTTCTTTCAGAGGAGAGTGTTTCATAGTTTTTAAGGGTGAAGGTAGACTTTAAGTCCATCTAGTTCAACCCATAGCCTAACATGTTGATTGAGAGGAATGCAAAAAGCATCACACCCCTGGGTCTCATATATAACCTGGTGGTGATGTGATGCTGCTGGTCAACATGACTACAGCATTACTGCGCATGGCATTCAATCCTCACATGTTTATTGGCTGTCTAAAAGCCACAAAGCATGGAGCTCAAGTACCCATGATGCTCAATCGAGTAATGAGTCTCAGTGGTGAATATGTATATCTTCCCCCATTCCTAAATGTGAGCAGTCTCACAGCCTTCATGTATCTCCTTGCTCTGTGGTATCACACTTGATAATTAATTCAGAAGCGTGGTCCTAGTTTCAGATCTCTGGGTGGTTTCTTCCTGATATGATGTGCCACTGCACGTCATTTCCGGTCCTGCGCAGTGTGGGGGTGTATTGGTTATAATGGCCAGCTCCAGAGCATGTGCATGCGTATTATGAAGCCGGCCAGTACACCTGATAATCCCCCCACAATGTGCAGGACCGAAAATGACACACAGCGTCGTCATACCAGGAAGAAGCTGCCCACGGATCTGAAACTCGGGTCCGCGCTTCTGAATTAATTATCATGCCCACCAAGGCATAAAACCATGGAGCGAGGAGAGCCTAATGGCCACTTTACACGCTCCAACCAACGTCGGTCCGATATTGGATCAGACAGCGCGGGAGCGCGCTTTTTCTGCCCAGATTTGCAAGATCGCATCAGAGATTTACACAGCGCGATATCGGCAGACAACGCTGGTAGATGTCTAAGCCCCCTTGTACGGTGACCTAGGAACGACCATTTAACATGGGAGAGAATAGGGGATGTTGTACTGCACATCGTAGTAGGGCATTTACACAGCCCGATCCAGCTTCAACCTCCATCCAATATCGGGCCGTTGGAGAGCACGCTCATTCGATCCCCGATATCATTTTGGCATCGTTCGTGCATCGTATTGGACATTTATACTATACAACGCACAACGATATCGGGGCCAACGCACGAACCACGTGACTTTTGGTCGGAGTTGGACGCCGATATCGCGACGTGTAAACCCACCATTAGGGCCTCTTTACACACACCAACTTCTGTGACCAACTTCTGAACAGATCTCTGGTTGCAGTGAAATCATGGACACATTGCTCCTATTTTGTGGCTGTGTACAAATGAACAATGTGTCCATGATTTCACTGCAACCAGAGATCTGTTCAGAAGTTGGTCACAGAAGTTGGTGTGTGTAAAGCGGCCCTAAGTGTTCAATAATAAAATAAATCATCAAAAAAGATAATTGTCTAATAATTGAGCACACATTGTATGTGCAGATACTTTTTACTGACTGTACATGAGATATTTTAAAATCTTATTTACTTTGCTGATGCATACACAAATCTGCACAGATTTCCTCAAGGGTGAACATTTCCAAACATATCGCTAAGATTGCAATCATTAGATAAACTCTTCTGGATTGTTTGCTTCTTTATGAGGAATTCTGCACAGCTTAGTTTGTGTAAAAAAAAAGTTACCGGCCTTAAATTAAATGTCATATTTGTGTACGTAGTCGTTTTGGACATACGGCTTATATTCATAACTAATTCACAAACATAAGTGTATTCTGGATGGTAAAATGAAGATTGTACTTAATTTGTGAAATTTAATACTCAGGCAGAAGCAGGTGAAAAAATTTGCATGGTAATACGCATAATTATGCTCATTTTTCCCAAACATGACTCTGCTGAATCAGCCATTGCTACAGTTGCAATTGCATAAATCTCATGTGATGCCGACAAAATATTTTTTTGGAGTATGATTACAAAGTCATAGTAATTTTTGACTAAATGTATTTTTAATGGATAACTCTGGAAAGTTCACTGACAAAACATGAAAATGTCTAAATTAAGTTGATACCACTAATAAAATTGTATATACTACTATCTTTTATTAATGTTGTTAAAACAAATTAATAAGCAAGGCTTAAATTGTAACAAGATGTGTCAGTTTTAGGGGATAGAAAACCATGCAGTTGACCAGACACAGCAAGAACAGCATTCTGACAGCACCCTGACAGTACCCTGAGAGAAATCAGGCAAATGCCTTTAAGCCAGTTAGGTAGCAGGTAGGTTTTGCAGAAAGTGTATTTTATCAGTTGCTTCATCAATTATAAACTTGAAGGAACATCCATTGGGTGCGATAGTGCTCATTATCTCTTTTCTGACTTCCCCAATTTTTTGGGAAATACCAGGTGTATGATAAACTAACAAAAGAAGCTATATTCCTTGCCGGTAGCCACCATCGCTCTAGTGATGCACATGATGTCTATTCTATTATCCTTACTACTGGAGTCCATCACAAGCATGAAAATTGGGATGATATCACTCCCTGTGTCAGTAGAGATAACGGAGCAGTTTGTATAGCAGACCCAGATTGGTGAGCTGACTAGCCAAGCAAGATTCCTAGCCGAGAGGTCAGTCTCTGTGCATCCTGTATTCACAAATCAGGAACTGCATTGATAAAGTAAATGTTGCATTATTAGTGTAGTTTTTGATGTTAAAGAGGAAAATAACCATAATCGCATGACCACTGGTAATTCATGCTGATGGAGACTAGAGTTTTCATTACATTCTCCTTCCATCTCCAACATCAATGCAATTGCGAACTGATAGCCCAAGAGAGGAGAACATTTTCAAAGTGTTTTAGCCATGAGTGGCACTCTCGAAGGGAGGGGGGGACAAAAATCCGGTTTTAGGAGAGTAGGGATTATAAGGCAAAGGTACAACGCTCATATAATGGTCAGGCAATACTGCTGCCAAGGGAGGAGGCTTGAACAGTGCTGTGATGGACACTACATTGTTATACAGTAGTATTCAAAATAATAGCAGATCAATATGACTAATCAGATTATTCACTGTTTTTGGTATAATTTATATTACCACATGTCAAACAATTTGCCAGTGGGTGCGGTAGATTCATAGAAAACCAACAGATTCAGCATTCATGATCTGCATGTTTTTGAGTCTGTGTATATGAATAATTATTTGAAATTGGTGTGTTCAAAATAATAGAAGTGTGGAGTTCAATTAGTGAGGTCAATCATTCTGTGAAGAAACAGCTGTGAATCAGATGGCCCTTATTTAAGGGTGAAGCCAGCACATTGTGTACAAGCATTTCTCCTTGAAAGACTGAGAAATATGGGTCATTTGAGACATTGATCGGAAGAACAATGTACTTTGATTGAAAAGTCAATTGGAGAAGGTAAAACTTATAAAGAAGTGCAGACAATGATAGGCTGTTCAGCTAAAATGATCTCCAATGCTTTATAATGGTAAGGAAAACGAGAGAGATGTGGAAGAAAATGGAAGACGACCATTTGAATGGATTGAAGAATAGCCAGAATGGCAAAGGCTCAGTCAATTATCCAGGATGATCAAAGACAGTCTCAAGTTACCAGTGAGCACTGTGACAGAAGATGCCTGTATGAAACTAATCTATTAGCAAGAACTCCCTGCAATGACCCAATGTTACAAAAAAGACATGTACTGAAGTGAATACAAGGTGCCAGAGCACATCAACTGGCCTAAAAAGAAAAGAGAAACATTTTGTGGTCTGATGAAAGTAAAATTTTTATTTTTGGGTTCAAGGGCCGACTGTTTGTCAAACGACCCCCAAACTCTGGATTTAAGCCACAGTACAGTCTGAAGACAGTGAAGCATGGTGGTGCAAGAATCTTGATATGGGCATGTTTCTCTTACAATGGTGCTAGGCCTATCTACCACATACAAGGGATCATGGACCAGTTTGCATGTTCAAAATATTTAAAGAGGTCATGTTGCTTTACACTAAAGAGGAAATTTTCTTGAAATGGGTATATCCACAAGATAACGACCATAAACATACAGTTCTGTGCAAATTAATTGGGACAAAGTATTTTTTAAGTAAAACCATAAATTGGGGTTACCAGTCAGAGATTCAACCCAGTTTTATCTGCTTTGAACAGGTGTGAGTGTACAACCTTGAGTAACAAAATTTGGTTTGACTGGTTTTAGTCAGAAAATAACAGTTAGCTGCCCCCTCAGCTTCAGTTGAGAGCTTGTTTCTGTGAGGAGTGGTTTAGTGTACTTTTTCTCTCAGTGTGATTCGTGCCTGTAATAATGGATGTTACTCCACGGAAGAGGTCTAGAATTATTACTCTTAATGAACATACAAGTCTGACTGTAAGAGAAATCGCTTCCACAGTTGGTATTGGAAAATCTACCGTTTCAAGAATAATTCCCACACACAATGAATCAGGGATGAGGCAGGACGTCTGGCTCTCCATGCCGGAGACGCTGGCCCCTCTGAGCCATATGAAGCCTGTGGCCAGACCGAGAGGTAAGTGGAGCACCTGGGTGTATGGGGGGTCCTGGCTGAACTTACAGGGGGCTTACTCTGTCCATGGTGGTGAGGCTGCCATCCGGGATCTCTGCCTGTGTTGGTAAGGCTTGGAGGCAGCTGGGCATCATGGTCAGGGTGAGGAGAGCTTGGGGGATGCTTTGACTGCACTAAAGCTCAGGTGGCTCACAACCTGGTCTGGGCCTAGAGGGCTAAAGTCCATGCCGGACTGTGCTGGTGTGTGTGGTCTGGGCCTGACAAGGCTGATGTCCATAGAAGGCCTTGAGGGACAGTGGAAGTATATATGTTGGCTTAAGGAAAAGGGCCATGTATGATGTGCGGCTGTTCAGCCCGTGAGTGAATGAAAACAGAGCAGAAGCCTTGAGGGGAGAGAGAACCTCGTCCTGTGAGAGTGGAGCCGTGAGGCCAGACGACAGGGGTTAATAGAGTACTGAGAGTTCAGAAGACTGGCTGACCCTGGAGGGCTCGCGAGGGCGTGGTTGGTGCCAGGGTGCCTTGCCTGGAGGTCTGGCCTGGTGAATGGCAGACTTGGAAGCAGTTGGCAACCTGGAGACACATGCCGAGGTGTCCTTGGGGGCCTGTCTAGCCCTGGAGCTCCGGTGACTAAACCGGTCGGGCCTGGGCCTCCAGAACAGCCGGAGTGCTGTGTAGAGGCTGGGAATAGTTAGCAGCCTGTGGGATGAGACTGGTCTCTCCAAGGGGGAATTAGGCCAAGGAAGGCCTGGCCGTAGGGTAGATATCATCAGGTGTGAATAGGGGTGTGCCGACCAGGCCCGGATCCCTAGAGGACGGTGTATTACCCGTGTACTCTGTGTGTACCGGTACCATAAGGTAACCCGGTGTAGAAGGAGATTTGCAATATAATTTATGTACTGTAGAATGTAATGTAGAGAGCTATGCATTCATGATGTTATGTGATATTGTTCCTACGGGAATGCGAGTATATAATGTATTTATTCTGTATGAATGTGAGATGAGCAGTTTACACTTAATAAACTTCTGCATAATGGTTAAGAACATGTTCAGGTGTCATTTTACGCTGGCAAGCGAACCCCCAGGAGTACGCTACCTCACACAAGTTATATACATTTATGTTCATGCATTTAGAAAACAATGTACATCGTTCCCAATGCATAGAAATAAAAACTACTATAAAGATTTTTAACTCATATTTTTCAACCCACTGTTATTATTTTTAACTCAACTGTATATTTTGCACCATCATTTACATAGTGTAGTCTCAATAATTTTGTTATTCACAGCTCCCTTTCTAATACATAGTCCTCTTCTATTAAGGTACCGTGGCTTCCATATAGCCGGCAATTTGACGTGAGCACGCACATTTCGGGAACTTTTTTGCACATTGCCGTCACCCTGTCACACATAGAGATCTCGCCTGCGTTCTACGGCGATCCTGCATTCCGGAAATTGCCTGCAGAAGACCAGAAGCAAATTCCCTGTTCCCCATCGCTGGGTCACACGCCACCATCTCATCATTGATGTGGCCGTAGAGTGTGAGTACGGTGAGGAGACAGGCGTACCAGGGTGTTTTTCACTGCGCCCCTACCACTTCGATTGGCCGACACAACTGCGTTACTATTGGTCAGACTTGTCAGAATGTCTGCGCACTACATGATACATGTGCCCTTTCTACTATATCGCTATTCAAATATGACGCATTAGCCATGGGCAGCCAATGGGAACGCAGGAGCGGCCAACAATCGCGGCAGATGGGGCGAGCAAATAGAATGCTCAGGTACGCCTCCGCATTTGATTCCAGATGGTCTGAGCGCGCAGGGATGAGTAGACTTTACTTCCTAAGGAAATTAAGGTCGTTTAATGTGTGTAGCAAAATGCTTGAAATGTTCTACCAATCTATTGTGGCGAGTGCAATCTTTGCTGCAATAATATGCTGGGGTAGTAGTGTGCGCACAGCTGACGCTAATAAGCTGAATAAACTTATCAAGAAGGCTAGTGCGGCGGTGGGTCTACAACTTAGGACTTTCGAGGAGGTATTAGAGGATAGAATTAATAAGAAATGCAAAGCTATAATGAGGAACAATACACACCCGCTCTCTGAACTGTTAGCGAAGCAGAAGAGCACATTCAGCAAGCGTCTAATCCAACTAAGGTGTAAAAAGGAAAGATACAGAAAATCATTTGTTCCGACAGCTATGGGGATGTTTAATAAATGTATAAGTGTAAAGCATCCCAAGACTATGTGAAGTTCTATGTGTATGCGGGGAATAGGTGAGGTACATGTACCAGTCTACCCGCATCTGCTGTCCATATAGACTTATTTTGTAAAGTGTGAAATGTTCTTGATCTTTGTTCTGCTGCTGTAATACTGTCATTTCCTCCGGGATCAATAAAGTTTATCTTATCTTATCTTATCTTCTACATCGCTATTGCCCTGTCACACGCCAAGATGCGCAGAAATCACCTGTTAGTTATCACCTAATTTCACTGCAGTGCAGGGGGTTCAGGCGACGCTCCACCGGCGATTTCTCGCCATAAAATCGCCCTGTCACACGCTACTACGCAAATGAGATGTCACTTCCACATCGCTGAAATACACAAATTTACGGCGATATGGAAGCCATATCGCTGCATGTGACGATAACTTTAGATGTAAAATTACTATTAATAGAGGAGAATTTGACCCAAAGTCCGGCCCATCAACTTCTCCATTTGAAAAGAAGCTTTAGCATGTTCCATCAGCAGTTATTTTAATTTATAACTAAAAAGAGAGGACACTATGAAATTAAGACATGGTGCTATAGATAACAAGAGAATCTGATATGTAAGAGACAGTACTGTACATAACGAGAGAGCGCTATGTAATATATTTAAATTATACATATACAGCTATATATGTAGCATTGGCAACGTTTTTGTGCCTGGGGTGAAAATCCTCCCAGATCCTCCCAGATCCGGCGATCCCTAACATGAGAGTCTATGGCGCCGGATCGCCCCGGTCCGACAAAAACATCAGATCCGGGAACCGGACGCTGGCGGTTTAAGTTTGGCAGCAAGCGCTGCTAAACTTCAGCACTATCAGCTGTCCCCTGCTGTGATTTTAGGACCGTGGCTAGCTCCCCGCTAGACGCGATCTTGAAATTGCAGCAGCTGCTGCTGCTATCAGCTGATTCCAGCTGCAAACTGGACCGGAGGGCATACTTGCCCTCCGGTTCTGTTTGCAAATCAGGTCCGGGGCGTTCGATTCACATCGGTGTGAAGCTGGCCTAAGGGTATATGCATACAAACTCTTTTTTCAGATGGATTTGCTTCATTACTGGCCTTAAAAGCTCTAAATAAACTCTAAAAAAGACTGGATATATGTCCTGCAGTGCAAAAATTACTTGCTGATTATATGTTCAGTCTTTCAAGCATCAAGTTTCCAAGATGTGAAGTGGTTGAACGAAATAACCTGACCATTCCTTAGGCGACTTCTGGTTGTAAGCTCTCATTAGTTTATTTAATACAATTTAATTACAAAATGGTTCCCAAAAATGTTAGAAAAAAAAGCAAAGAAAGCAGATTTATCACTGCTGTGGTGTGGCTTGATGCCAGCTGGCATCAACCCGAAACACCATTAGGAATCTCACACTTAATGCCAGCTGGCAATACAAAACTGATATTAACTCCGTTTTAGTCAGCATGCCACTGCCACCAGGGCCATTGAAAGAACCTGGTAAAGTGTCTGGAAATGGTTTCATGATGAATGCGCTATTTTCAGGGGCTGCTGAGGGCTTCTTTTCTTTAGCAAGGGGGACCCTAAAACAATGGGCCCTCACCCAGCTGAGTATACAGGTCCCCAGCTGCCTAGTTTTACCTTTACTGGCAACTAAATATAGGGTGGAGCTGTATGCATTTTTTTGCCAGCCAAGGTAAAATTAGGCAGCTGAGGAATGGCAGCTCGTTGTTGTTCACATTATCGGGGCTACACTAAAAAATACTGTGAACCTTTATGCGTTTTCTTTTATAATTTATTTATTTAACACACTATGACAGCAGGTTGGTTGACATACACTAATGTGTATGGCAACCAAGCACAGTCAACGTCCAGATTGAGGAAATGCAGTCTGATTGCTACAACCAATTAGGCTGGGGTCACAGTAGCTTTTTTCACATGCGTTTTTGGAGACCTGCGTTTTCAAAAACGCATGTAAAAAATTCACCCATAGGCCCCCATGTTAAAAAAACGCATGCCCTAATAGCCAAAAAGCATGTGTGACAGTCCCATGCGTTTTTGGTGCTTTTCCAAAAACGCATGCGTTTTTTAATATGGGGCCTTATGGGAAACGCATGCAAAAACGCATGTACAATTAGTGCCATTCAAAAACGCATGCGTTTCCCATAGGAGCCCATGTTAAAAAAACGCATGCGTTTTAGAAAACGCATGCGTTTTTTTAACATGGGCTCCTATGGGAAACGCATGCGTTTTTGAATGGCACTAAAAGGTACTAATTGTACATGCGTTTTTGCATGCGTTTTCCATAGGGGCCCATGTTATAAAAACTCATGCGTTTTTCAAAACGCACCAAAAAATAGTACATGCACTACTTTTGGGTGCAGATTTCAAAACGCAGCCAAAAACGCAGGGAGCCATCAGACACCTTAAAAAACTCATGACTCATGACATGAAAAACGCATGTAAAAAAGCATGCGTTTTTAAAAGGCACTAAAAAAACGCATGTCAACTGTGACCACAGCCTAACACACGCTATCACAGAGGCACTGGTAAGCCCAATCTAGCTGTTCTAGCATGTATACATTTATCTATCTAATTTTCTATCTATCACCCTGACTATCTACTTTTATCAGCATGGGATAGACCAATTTAAAAACCCATGTCATACACATGTCATATTTATGTCATGCACATGACATATGGATGCTAGGGAAACCGCACACTGGCATGTCATATACATGTCATCCACATGTTACACAGGTGACAAAACACATGACACCAGCATGTGTTACTGTTACTTTTCTCGCCGAGATTCGTGGTGAGAAAAGATATAGAGATGTGAGCTTGCCCTAAGGCAGCTGTCACACGTATCGACATCGTGAGCGATATTGTAAGCGATCACATGCACGCGCGATCGCTAACAATATCGCTCACATCGCTGGTGAGATGTCACACAGACAGACTCACCAGCGATGTGGGCCAGCGAGATCACTGGTAACTATGGTACACATCGGGTTACTAGGCGCCGCGCGGCGCTTAGTAACCCGACGTGTACCATAGTTACCATCTCCCAGCATAGGCTCTGCTGCTGGGAGATCGTTCATCGTGGTGTCATACACCACGATGAAGCAGATTGTTCAAGCGTTTATCGCTTGATATGAGCTCCGGCTCCCATATCTGCGATGTCACGATCAAGCGATTTTACATTGTAAAATCGCTTGATTGCACGCAGCGATGCACAAACGATATCGCTTAAGCGATCAAAAAGCAGATCGCTTAAGCGATATCGTGCAGGACATTGAAGCGTGTGACGGCCGCCTAAGGCCCACGTCACACACACAGATATTTGTGCAGATATTGTTCACAGATCTCTGGTTGCAGTGAAATCATGGACACATTATTCCATTTATATACAACCACAAAATGGAGCAATGTGTCCATGATTTCACTGCAACCAGAGATCTGCGAACAATATCTGCACAAATATCTGTGTGTGTGACGTGGGCCTAACTGTGATGTGGCAGTGGACCTCATACATTCTGATTAGAACATTAATTGAGAGCCTTGTGTTCAGTTTTACAAATTTTAGCTCATCTGCAATGGAACAATGTATTTGGATAAGTGGTCTTTTTTTCTATTGTTTTGATATAGTTCATAGTTCGTCTCATTTTTTTGTTTTTTCTTGGTACCAGAATTCCCCCAATATGGCTCAGGAGTTTTAAATTATTAGGAGAAAGCAAGAACAATTGCAATTATTTTTATATCAGATTTTTGTCTACTTGCAGTGAAGGCCCCGTTACATGGCATAACATCGTCAACAACATCGCTGATACGTCACGGGTTTGGAGGCGTACCAGCGAAGTCGTTGCGACCTCGTTGCTTGTGACTCTGGCAAGTTGGAATGATAAATTGTTGAATCGCTGATTGCAGGTTTTAGAACATGTTCTAAAACCAAACAATCAACGATCAGCCAACCTGCCATATTGTTGTGGGTGACATCGCGATAACGATGTCGTGGACGACTTCGCCCATTCACAGCAATGAGCAGGGATCATTCGCGAGGTTTGCAAACGATACCTGCACACAACATCGTTGGTGAGTTGTCCATGATATCTAGACATGTGATATCTCACCAACGATGTCAAAACGATGTCGAAAACGACCGCGCGCCCCTGAGATCGTTGCCGACATCATTTCAATGTTGTGCCGTGTAACGGTATCTTAAGTGACACCAATGTCAGGGGGAGGGGGTGCATATGCTTTGGCCTAGGGTGTAGAAATATGTAAATCTGACCCTGAAAAACTTGAATATCTGGCACATATGCTCTTCTGATGTACTTTGTGAGTTGTAAGAAACTTGAACTAGAGCAATTGCAATTCTCATTTATTTTTAAGGAGTGTGATAAATGTATACTGATATGTGCTATATAGATGCATGGTATATTGAATATGGGTTCTCTGGTCTGCCACAGAATAAACCTTCATGCATCTTTGCCTTTTTAATTTTGATTAGCGTATAGCAAGTACTAATCAGGTCGCATTATGGATTACATAGAGGCATTTTCTGCATAACTGAAAGTTTAATGATAATTGTGCTTACGGTAATTGCTCTCTGGGTTAAGATTTCATGCAAAGGTTTAACACACATGCTGTACCATTTAGGTGTTGTTAACTGTTCTACTCCTGGGAGAACTTCTTTTGAGAAATACTGTTATATAGTTGATCATTTCATATTGTCATGGATATATGGTTTTAAATCAGCTGAGCATTAGGAAAGCTTTTCTTGGGCACACATGACAATATTCAATCCATTTGTTATTGGAATATGTCCATTGCACTGATCCGCATTGCATCTGGATATAAGCAAGTAAAGGTTATGTTTCTGTGAATAATATTGTATAAATTGCATTTTTGTCTGGAGCTATGTTGAAACTTTTACCACACTTTGTGTAGTGGAATGTTGCAGTATGATGCAAGTGAATGTGGTCACTCTTAGGATACTGCGATAAACAAATTGCACAAATGTAACACTGGTTGTGATTTTTGCAATTAGCTTGTCATGATATGGACATCATAGGGGTCACCTCCATCACCTGCATTACACTGCACTGAATTTACAACACAGTGCAATTTTTGTCAATTTAGTCATTAAAGGATTGTGAGGACTGCAGTACCATGGCAGGTTATCAAACTTGATGTTAGTCAGTTTGGTTAAACAAATGGTTAGAGGCGACATTATCACAATGTGCACAAAGGTGAACATACCATTAGCGCCCATAAAAAGGGGTGCAATATGATGAACTATTGGACGCCAAAGAGCCTAAATATATTTCTTGCTCAGGGAATTCTTCCTTTTGTATATGCTCTTGATTTTATAAACACGGTATATGCATTGACGACATAGGTGAGCAGTAGGGGCAACATTGAAATTAACCAAATTGTGCACGTTTTTCTGGGAAATGTGCACATTGTACATGCTTTATTTAGCTTTGGGGTCTCTCCAAACCCCAGACCATGATAAATGTAAGATGTAAAAAATAAAACAGTACTTATTGTGTCCTTATCGCTCATCTTTAAGGTCTTTCTGCTCTTCACTGCCCCCATGTGATCTTTGGAACATCATATCACCACCACTGGCACTAAAACCCAGAGCCTCTTCACGCTGGGCTGGGACATTGGGGACATCTTTAAGCAAGCGCATAAGATCACTTGTTATGACGTCACAGTATGTTCGTCAGAGCCGGAGTCCTGAGCAGACTGGGGATGATACAGAGCAGATGCAAGCGGGAAGATGAGTATAATGATATTTTTTTAACCTTTTGAGGCCCTTTAAGGTTCAGGGAAATTACAGTCAGGTGGCCATTATTTTGCCTTTCCCATGAGGAAGCAAATCTTTTTTTCTAGCACCAGAGTGGTCAGCTGGACCTAAAGAGGATAGAGCAGGTGAGTATGCCTATTTTGTTATTTTGAAACCATTCCTGCAAAATTTGGGTAGATATTGGATAGCATGTTACTTTTTTCTTTAGACATTTGACTTATTTTTTTTTTCTCTGCAACTTGAATGAACCTTTCTAAAAACTGGGATAATATATTTACATTTTCTAGTACAAATACATGACTGTATTCTTATTTGTACCCAAAGTAAGATTTCTAATGATCCAGCAAACATTAATAAAACAAGCACATTGTATGCGATGCCGAGTGCAACATATTGAAAGCACACTTTGGATCATTATTTCCTGGCACGGACTGTAGGAGGAATGCCGTGTTATTGGCACAGTTCCCCATCACCACATGTAGTTCATTTGTTAATCATGTATGAATTATAGGAAACGCATCATGCCAAAACAGTTAAATGCTAGTTCTCTGTTGCTTTACGCTTCTGTTCTTAGAGTGACGACTGATAGGCGACATTTTTTTTAGTCTTTTTCTCTCTGACATACTGAATTATTTCATTTAAAAACACCTCTGCAAATATTAATGTTGTCCTAACAATTTTACTGTGTGAGGTTTTATAAAATACTTTAAGTTCATTTTGGATTTTTTGAAAAATCCTGAATAAATGTGAAGGTGTTGATCTCAAAATGCATCCAAGCAATTATTTAGGCAGATATCCCCACAGCAAGCCAATAATAATAATAATAAATCTTTATTTATATAGCGCCAACATATTCCACAGCACTTTACAATACAGTGATATACAAATAGGTAACAATGAAAAATATACAATACAGTAAGTAATTAAAGTAGAGAATCAATATAAAAAATTCAATACACTAACCAGAGAATCAATGTAAAACATACAATAAATAAAGCAGAGAAACAATGTAAAAAATACAGTAGATTAATTAGTGATCAGTGGTCAATAGTGTTAAGAGATGCTCTGGATAGTATGCTTATAGCAATGTACAATTAATGCAGCTAGAAGGGATTTCCATGAACCGTAAATTAAAAATCGAAAACTTTCCAAATCTCCAAGTTGTTTGCATACAGTGATCTACAGCAGACAACAATTTCCAAAATTCTTTAGTTCACATCTACCCACCATAATGAACATATAAACACCCCTACAATTGTGTCACAAATCACGTGACAGGTAAAAACAATTCTTGCAATATCTTACAATCCCTTTCTTCTGTGAATATTTCTACCAACCTACAACTTCATTCTAACCTTCTTTTTCTACCCAATAATATACATACTACTTTTTCAAAGCATCTGTATCCTGAGAAACCTTTGGAAGAAATGAGTTTAAAGCTACATACAAGGATAACAGAAAGACGAAATTTCAATATGGAAAGTCATTAGACAATGGCAGGTGTAATGCATGCTGGGAAATGAGGAATAAGGCATTGCGATACCTATATTGCTGACTGAATACTGATGAAGGGGAACTTCCCACTTAGAAAACAGGATGAAAATGTACTAAGCATGATACTCATGACACTTCCTGGACATATTAGTTAGGTATGTGCTCCAAAAAGTAGAAGAAACTTGTTTTGTGAGATGACGCGGCAACAAGGCCATGCTTCTCTACAGGTTTTGTTTGAAAACAATGAGTATATTTTAGAGAATTCACTCTTTATAATCAAATGTGTCCTCTATTATAGAGTACTGTTCATTTTCTGGTTGCCATCTAGCCATACTGGGCACAACTTACTATATATATTATGTTCTTAGGAGTCAATGAGGTAGCAAAGAACACGAGGACATTTAAACTCTGAAGCTATGGACTGTGCAGTTGTGGCCAAAAGCTTTAAGCCTGACACAAAAACATTTTTCTTTATAAATGTTGCTACTTTAGTTTCTAAAGTGGCAATTCACATTAATTCTATCATGTTACAATTCAGATGAATGGATACAAATTGCAGTCATTTCTCTTCATTATAATTAGCTAAATCACATGGCATGCGCACTTACACCACCGCCATCTTTAGATGTCACAGGAGGGAGAGAGTACAAGGTGGGAAAGACAAAGCACAGGGAGTGAGCACACAGGGGACAGAGAGTGTACATGGGGGCAGAGAGAGCAAATGAGGGCAGAGATAGTGTACAAAGGGGCAGAGAGTGCACAGGGGGAGGGTTGAGCACCCAGAGGGACGAGAGAGAGAGTGTATAGGGGAAGACAGCTCAAAGAAGAGAGCAAAAAGGGAAAAAAAACATCACAGGGGAGAGAGACTGCATACATGAGAGATAACATGGAGGGGAGAAGACAGCACATGGGAGAGAGAGACCATATACAGGGGGGAAAGAACACAGGGGGAGACAGCTCAAAGGAGAGAGTACATGAGTGGCGAAGACAGCACACACAGAAAAAGGCAGCTCACTGGGGAGAGAGCGCACTGAGGAGAAGAGAGAGCACAGGAGTGAGACAGGTCAAGAGAGCACAGATAGGAGAAGACAGCACAGGGGGAGAGAAAGAGCAGATAAGGGGGATACAGCAACTGTGCCTAGTGCCACAGAGCCCGCCCACATCATGACATCACCACCCTCCTGATGCAATAGCATTGGATCCACATCTAGTTTAAAATTATGGCCAACAATGTGAATATCGAGCCTTTGCATAAACTTGATGTATTTGTTAATAAAAGCGTAAAAACATGAAATCCTTAATTGTACTCAAGTAACCACAGAAGTATCTGACTAAAAGATTTTAAAACACTGGGTGTCAAACTTTGTGAAAGTCAAAATTTATATCAGTCTCAAAATATTTGGCCACAACACTATTATTATTGTAATTCCATATCATTATTAGTATATTTAAAAATGTTACTTGTCATGTCTATTTTAAAAAGCAAACTATAAAAGGGTATTTAAAGAGGACCTGTCACCAAACCAGGCATGGTGATCTAATTACAGCACTGGATGCAGCCTGTCTGCAGCATGCAGACAAGGGGTCCCACAGCACTTGAGCAGCCCTGTAACCCGAGATAATACAGTTAGAAAACTTACATGCTCCAGCCATTAAGGAGGTGGCTAGGGGCTGCAGCCAAGGGCAGATTCACACCCCCTGCTGTGTAATCTGCCCACCGCTGCCAATCATTCTCTCCCTGTCTGCAGCATTTAAACTGAGTTTTTTTTCTCTCCCGTTTAGCCCCGCCCCTCAGGGGGGGGGCTAACGGACTTTCTGGGAGACAGAAAAAAAAACTCTGTTTAAATGCTGCAGACAGGGAGAGAATGATTGGCAGAGGTGGGCAGATTACACAGCAGGGGGTGTGAATCTGCCCTTGGCTCCTGCCCCTAGCCACCTCCTTAGTGGCTGTAGCATGTAAGTTTTCTAAGTGTATTATCTCGGGGTACAGGGCTGCTCAAGTGCTGGGGACCCCTTGCCTGATGCTGCAGACATGCTGCATCCAGTGCTGTAATTAGATCACCATGCCTGGTTTGGTGCATGTCCTCTTTAAGGATTCTTTAATTTCACCCCGATCACTCCCACATGTGCAGGGCATGTAAGGTTGCTTTCACATCTGCGGTAGGTGTAATTTGCGGCAGATCCGGCAGATGTAGCCGCACCTGCTGGATCTGCCGCGTAACGGGCAACTTGTGGCATCGATCCGGAAAGCCCCATTCATTCTCTATGGGGCTTGCGGTCAGGTGCGCAATTGCGTATTGCCACGCAAAAGAAAAGACTGCTAGCAGCATTTTTTTTGCGGTGCCGCAAGTGTTGGATTGCCAATACCACACTTGCCGCACCTGACCGCAAGCTCCATAGAGAATGAATGGGGCTTTCCGGATCAATGCCGAAAGTCAGCCAGTACGCGGCAGATCCAGCAGATGCGGCGATGCCGCGAAATGACACGTACTGCAGATGTGAGAGGGGCCTTAGTTAGATGTATGCTTATGCAACTGGATTGCATAGTCAGCATATGTTTGCTTATCTCATGAACAGCGTACCACTTTGATTGTACAGCGCAAAGTACTTTGCGGCATTAATTAATTTTAGATTTGTTCAATGGGTTCAGAGCTTCTGAAATAACATCAAGTAATCTTTCTGTGAGTATAATAAATGGAAAAAACTGCAAACTACTTATGCTTGACATCCTTATAAAATATAATGTACCATAACTATTTTCTAGCTTAATATACAAATCATTTTGAACGATATACAAGATGAAATATTATTTCACCTTAATTCTGAAAAGATTAGCTGTTCCATAGCTGAAGATTATTGGTCCCATAGAAGATCCCCAATAGGCTTATAATAACCATATTCCCCTACTTCATTTGGCAAGTTAAGGCCCTCTGTGGACCTTTTAGTCTGCTTTGGCCGAAAAGGAACACAATGTTACCCTGGCAACTCTTAAACCACCGCAGCATGTTAATGGCCCCACAATGAGTATCATGGACAGGGCATGTGGATAATACAAATGAGAGCTTTGCCCTCCGACCTTTGCCCTTAGTCAGACCAAGCTATAGTGAATGACGCAAGAATGCACAAGTTTAACCCATCTTTTACCTGGAGCTGCAAAGTTAGTGCATTGCAGATCATGTATTTGTTTTTTTTTTCAGTTTGTCAGTCATTTATACATTTTTGCTGCCTACAGTATATTGCATACAGTGAAATTGATATAATTTATTATAAACTACATTAGATGGTGGCCCGATTCTAACGCATCGGGTATTCTAGAATATGTATGTAGTTTATGTATGAAGATTTAAAAATAATGCAATGAATACACGATATCTATCTATCATCTACCTATGTGTCTCTCGTCTATGTATGCTATATTTATTTATTATCTCTCTATGCATGTTTTATCTATCTATCTATCTATCTATCTATCTATCTATCTATCTATCTATCTAGAAAAAAAAGCTAAACAGCACTCAAGGCATAGTCTGAACTGGTGCAAGCTGAATACTGAACAATACACAGAAAAAATTCACAGCAGCACACAGTCACTGCTAATCATGTGTGAATACGGACCTACAGATAGAAGTAAAAACACCTATGCATTCGAGAAAAAATATATAAACTTGCTTTTTTTAAAAAAAAACTCAATATTTTTATTTTTTTGGGATATTTTATCTTTATAAACTAAGGTTCTTGGTACACATATTGGCCAACACCTGTTTGCCAATCAACCAGCTTTAAGGTGACCTTAGATCTGATGGATCCGTATCCTACCTTGCCCCTCTTTCCTTGACCTCAGCTAAGCCTCCATTTTTAGTATCTATCCATCTATCTATCTATCTATACAGACCACACCTTGAGATGGAGACGTGGTGAACAGATGTCCCACCCATTTATTTAGCTGTTCAAAAATAACAATACCTGTTAAAGATAAATTAAGGTTCTCAGCATCTATGATACTGGAACATTACATCTGGATTCATATAACAAAATTTAATAATTTGGATGATACTTATCTCCCCTCTTATACTTAATGTGCGATCACCTTACTATATAAAATATCTATAAATTTATCACACCTATGTATTTATGTGTACCTATGTCATATCTATCTGTTATTTCACTATGTATTATGTATGTATTTTAGATCTATTTATTTGTGCATCTGTCCATCTATTTTTTTTTTGCATTTTATATCTATATATTTATCTATCTATCTATCTATCTATCTATCTATCTATCTATCTATCTATCTATCTATCTATCTATTTATTATCTATGTATTTAGATCTATTTTTTTTCCTTTTATATTGATGTATTTACCTATCTATCTATGTGTATATCAACCTAAAATATTTTTGTACACCACATTTCTGGTGAAAACCTTTGGACTATCTCTAAGCAAGTGTCCTTGTAAAGGGGTGTCAAGAACTTGCACCTTCACGTTGGATCTCATTTTCACTCTAGAAAATGCAACATACAGTTGTCCATGACCAAAAACTGGCTCCGGTAGATATATGCCAACACGATGTAGAGTTTGGGCTTGTGACTTGTTTATAGTCATGGTAAAAGGTGGTTTAACTGGAAACTGATGACGCCGAAGCCTAAATGGAAAAACTGTGTCTGAAGGACATAAATCAATGTGTGGAATGAACACTTCATCTCCTTTTGCTGATCCACTGATGACTCTTGCTTGAATTAGGTGGGAATGGAGTGCAGTAACAATAAGGAGAGTTCCATTACATAGACCATTTTTTGTATTTAGATTCCGAAGCAACATCACAATTGTTCCAACTTTAAGTTGTAGTCTGTGGGATGGCATTTTGTGGTGTAACACTATTTAAAAATTCAACTGGATAATGCTCTCGTTCATCTTCATTATCTACATCCACTGAATCATCACTTGTGTACAGCTTATACTCTCCAGGCATTCTATCCATCACACGGGAATTTAGCAGAGCCATATCATCGTTCTTGGGACAGAGAATTGCATGGGTAGAGGCTCTCTCAACACTGATTTGGTCATTCACATCAATTTCAATGCGTTGTCCAAAAACATCAGTTACAATGCAGGCACTACACATCATGTCTGGTATTTCAATAATATCTTCTCTAAGATTGTATTCGTTGGTAAGATCACCGTTACCAAGCTTAAGAAGCCAATTGCTGTACTCTGGGTCTGAAGATCACATGTTGTTAATGAGTTGGAATTGAGTAAACTGTTTCCAAAGATCAGCCATTTTAAAGCTGGACTCAATAACATCTGTTCTTGTTCCATTTGTTATAACTGGAAGACATTTCCTAAAATCTCCACCAATGAAAAAAACTTTATCTCCAAATGGAATTTCATTCTTTTCTGCAACATTTGTAGCCATGACTTCACATAGAAGTCTGTCAATTACATTCAAAGCATATTTGAGTGCCATGGTGCACTCATCAAGTATCAACAGATGTGCATTGTGTAACTGTTTGCCAGCAAATGTGTCTTGTTTTATTCTGGAAACGGATATTTCGTTGACAGGAATTGGTATCCCAAACAGTGAATGCATAGTGCGACCTCCTCATAACAGATTTGCTGCAATACCTGTTGTAGCCGATGGCTATATGACTTTTCCCAACCCTCTAACGTGATGCATTAAAACTTCATATAGGTATGCTTTACCGCTCCCTCCTGGACCATCAATGAAGAAACATTTTGGCCTTGCATCTACTTGGTTTTCTATAGCACTCACAATGGTATCATATGCAATATGTTGTTGTTCATTTAAGGAGTTTATTTTCTGCATTGCCTACAATAATTCATTAGCTTCATCATACTCTGGAAGTTGTAGAATGTGAGTAGCAGGCTGTGGCAAATTAAAGTCTGAAAATGTTTTTCCATGCAGTAATAACACATTTTGGAAATCACGCATGGCATAAGATTGGCAATTTTGACAATCTCCACTTTTGTTGTGAAGACGTAAGCAGTAATCCTCGATTAGATGTTCCTTGAAATTTGTCCAAAGTTTAGCGGGATTTGTGGTCCAAATACACAGATGTAGGCAAACAATTGGCGAAGTTGGTTAGGCATATGTAGGGTAATAACTGCTTCTTCTAAAGTTAGTGTCCAAACAGTATCATCCAATAAAAGTCCTAAAGCCAAGCCAATAAAAGTCCAAGCACCTTTAAATGTATCATGCAATACTCCGTTAACTGTTTTAAAAAAATCATAACTCGTAGCTCCTTTGACATGCAGCAGTAACAGCTGAAGGCAATATCTTTCTTGATCCTTGACACTAACAGTATACATACGTCCAATGATTTTGCTAACTCCTCGTTGTCTTGGCTTCCATGCTTTATTCCAAACGTAATGCTCTGGAATCTCGCGATACAAATACTGCCTTGCGTTGTTGTCATGTTGGTTCAGCAAAAACCATTCCATTGATGTTGATGTCGAGCTTAAAGTTTTTGACACATCTTCAATAGGGATGGGCGAATCTACTCGCTAGGACTCGTTACTCGGCGAGTAGTAAGGGACTCGCAGGACTCGGTACTCTGCGAGTTTCCCAGTGATTACTCGCACGAGTCCAATGCAAATCAATATCAATCCTAGTTTTGTCAGAAACGCTGACAAAACTAGGATTGCCATTGTTTGCATTAGACTCGGCTACTGTGCCAGTGATAGCAGGGAAACTCGCAAAGTAACTGCTGTTTCTTTGCGAGCCGAGTCCAGCTGTCTTCTCTGTGCAGCTCCAGGGTCCTAGAGCCCGCCTGCTCACAGAGATGATGTAGCAGTGCTGAGATTGTTCTCAGTCTGCTCATCCCTGTGCATAGACATCTATATCTATGCACAGGGGATGTAGCAGAGAGGACATTGCGTTTTGGACTGCGTCGGACAGAAGAGGATTTTTTTAATTAAAGATGGAGTCCCTAATGGCTTTTTTTTTAATTTCAAATAAAAATTTTTCTCTGTGTTGTGTTTTTTTAACCCTTTATTGGAGATTCTTAGTGGCTGGGTCAAACGTGGCCTGACATTAAGAATCTCGGGCTTAATACCAGCTTGTATAACAAAGCTGGTATTAACCCCTTTATTACCCAGCGTGCTACCGCCACCAGGGCCGCTGGAAGAGCGGGGTTCAGCACCAGAGGATGGCGCTTCAATGAACGCGCCATCTTCTGGGGCGGCTGCGGGCTGCAATTTGCAGCGGGGTGTGCCCAGAAAGCTTGGGCATCCCTGCGCTGCGGATTCCAGCCCCCAGCTGCTTAGCTGTACCTGGCTAGACATAGAAATTGCGCGGAGCCCCACGCATTTTTTTTTTATTATTTCATGAATTTCAGAGTCAGAGTCTCAGAGTCAGAGTCAGAGTCAGAATCTCAGAATTTCATGAAATAATTTAAAAAAAACGCGTCCTCTGGCGCTGAACCCTGCTCTTCCAGCGGCCCTGGTAGCGGTGGCACGCTGGGTAATAAAGAGGTTAGGGCCAGCTTTGTATTATCAGCTGGCCCTAAGCCCGAAATTCATGGCGGTCATGCCAATATTAGACATGACCGCCATGAATTTCTATTAAATTGTTTTAAAAAAAAACACAACACAAAGAAAATTTTTTATTAGAAATAAAAAAAAAAGCCATTAGGGACTCCATCTTTAATTAAAAAAATCCTCTTCCGTCCGACGCAGTCCAAAACGCGATGTCCTCTCTGCTACATCCCCTGTGCATAGATATAGATGTCTATGCACAGGGAATGAGCAGACTGAGAACAATCTCAGCTCTGCTACATCATCTCTGTGCACAGACATTCATGTCTGTACACAGGGAATGAGCAGACTGAGAACAATCTCAGCTCTGCTACATCAGGCAGCAGGCGGGCTCTAGGACCCTGGAGCTGGCAGCCAGCACACTGAGCAGACAGGACTCTTATCTGTGCGAGTTTCCCAGCGATTACTTACAAAGTAAACGAGTCCAATGCAAATAAATGACAAAACTAGGATTGCTTCAGGCTGAAGCTTCCGAGACACATCTGCGATTTGTAAATCTCACACTACTCGCTATTACTCGCTTCCCCATTCATTAACATTGGACTTGCTAGACTCGCAACGAGTAGCGAGTCCTGTGCTCGGACTCGCTAGAGTCAAGCGATTCCGAGTAATTTAGGATTCGCCCATCACTAATCTTCAACTGGACAATTTTCATGGAAATGAACCTGATGTTGATTCGGTAAATGGATAGCTAAATGTATAATAGCATGACTGTGCATGCATAGGAAATGCAAAAATTCTACAAGCAGCTTCTGGAGCACTCACATATCTTGAGTCAAGAAAAGTTGATGATTCATCGTGATTGACTGTTGCCTGTTGTATTTCAACATTAGCTTCGTCATGGCCGTTATAGATATACTTGAAAAGATATTTCACACTTTTTATTGATGCACAGATTTCAACGTTGATGTGACAGTTGTAGTGTTTTAATAAGTACGGGTTGTATGGGACTATCCATGAGTTGTTTATAATTTTTTTTGTGAGCAATGTTCTCAATATGTGCTCGCTGGTACGAAGGATAGCCATCCAAGTCATTCACAGTGTGCTGTTGTAACTGCTTTGGAAAGCCTTTAGTACACTTGCCATTTTCCATGCATGGACTTTTTGGATTTGCCTCACCACATGGACCATGAACGATATGAGTGATGACAATATCATACAGTTCAGGGTATTTTTCTTGCTTAGGAATTTCAGCCCAAAGTATGTTGTAGATGTCTTCCTCTGTGCATAACTTAGAATCCACATCTAAGATGATAAGTATATGCGCATGTGGGAGACCTCGTTTCTAAAACTCAATGACATGTACCATTGCTACAACTGTCCCAAAAAGGCCATATTTCAAAAGGCTGGTAAGTTCGAGTCGAAATATGTTTGCAACTAAGTCCGGCCTGTGTTCCACTTGTTGCCAGGGTTCTTGATTTTCTGTAATTTCTGGCCATTTAGGATTACAGGTCATTGTCACAAAAATGTCAGGGCTTCCATACTTTGTCACTATTGCCATTGCATCTTGATAATGTCGCTGCATGTTCCAGGGGCTACCTTCAAAGGACGATGGGAGAATTACTATTTTCCCAATGGGAATTCCTTTTTAAATGGATTGATTTAGCAAATGTTCTGGAAGAACACAGTAATCTTCCACTTGAAGTTGTTTTTGGTTCATGTGTACAAAATTTAGGTGATTAGCTTTAATTTTAACATATGCGTCAACTAAGTACTGTTGTGTCAGTTTGCCAACGTTTAAAATAGGATTAAAGACATTTTGCACAGACAAAAGGAAACTAGTACTGCAGTTGTGTAATTCGTCTTACAGTGCCTTGCTGCTGTAGATTTTCATGCCACCCTTGATCACCTCTTGGAAAGAATAGTGGATACAGCATTTTGCACAACATCAAGGTTGCTGTGCAAAATGCTGAAGCGCTGTGTGTTAGGAAGCAAAGGATTGTTAAGGTCTGGCTTTAGATGGACTAATATGTCCCTTTGAAAAGGAGGCTCTCCATCATCATTTTGAAAAACAACGGCAACCTCACTTACACGTGGTTTGTTATAACGTCGAGGATCTTGTGTACGTTCTTGTTTAATTGACATAACAATAGAAGGCATTTCGGTCCCATTTTATATAGCCCTCTGTTGGTCGTCAGCTTCAACATCTTTAAGCATGCGATATGTGGCAGCAAATGGGTTAATTTGTTGTAAATGTACAGTAATGAGATTCATGAGTTCAGCATTACACTTTTCATTTTCTTTCAGATTCATCCTTTCTTCTGTAGCCTCATTTGCATCAAGGATGTATAATTGTGCAAATTTTGGTGGTTGTCCTATTTCTGGGTAAAGTGTTCTAGTGCGGTGGTAGATCTGGCCGTGAATTTTGAAAAAATACGGTCCAAATCCAGGTGGCAGTGCAATGTTGGCACCAATTGAAGCAAACGCATGAGAACTGTTGATGCTTCTGATATTATCCATAAAGTTTCTACTGTGTTCATGCTCCTTTCATCAATTGCTCAAACAGATCTGAGTATTGAGGTCTAGGTATGATAACTTTACCTTTTTGGCAGCATTGACTAAACTGATTGTCAGATGGTTTTTCATCGATGAAATTCAAAGAGTTGCATTTAGAGCAAACTGCATCCATTTTCCTACAGTAGTGTTGAATAATTGTTGTTTCATCATTTGTAACATACCGTGCCAGTTGTTGAATATTCTGCTGGGCTTCCCTTACTTTTTGTTTTGTATGAATGGCGCGAACATATTGTGTGTCTGCCTTAGCTGGTGGAGATTCATTCAGCCAACATTGTCTATGACATACGGCATCTTGGGCTTGTCTGCCAGCAGTTTCTTGTGGTGTCTCCTGTTGCCGATAACATCTGTGATATTGTGCATCCTGGGCTTGTCTCACGGCACTTTGTTCTGGTGTCTCTTGGTCTCCGATGTTGTCGACGCCTTGCTGCTGCTGCAGCTTTTCTGTCATCATCATTGGCGTACTTGCGCTTACGACTGATTAAACCCATTTAATAAACGTGAATGAAGTAGTTCAGACTGTGACTGACAGACACTGTGAAGTTAATGTGACTGAAGGATGTCACACTATAACTGACAACCTTGTTAACAGAAGTGAAGTTCGTCACACTATGACTGACAGCCTTGTAGACAGAAGTGAATTGCGTCACACTATGACTGACAGCCTTGTAGACAGGAGTGAATTGCGCCACACTATGAGTGACAGACTTGAAGACAGGAGTGAACTGCGTCACACTATGACTGACAGCCTTGTAGACAGGAGTGAAGTTCGTCACACTATGACTGACAGCCTTGTAGACAGGAGTGAACTGAGTCACACTATGACTGACAGCCTTGTAGACAGGAGTGAAATTAATCACACTATCACTGACAGTATTGTAGATAGGAGTGAAGGACGTCACACTTACTGTCAGCCTTGTAGACAGGAGTAAAGTTCGTCGCACTATGATTGACAGCCTTGTAGACAGGAGTGAAGGAAGTCACAGTGACTGACAGACCTAGTAGACAGGAGTAAAGTTCATCACACTATGACTGACAGCCTAGTAGACAGGAGTAAAGGGCATCACACTGACTGACATACCTTGTAGACAGCAGTGAAGGACGTCACACTGACTGACAGCCTTGTAGACAGGAGTGAAGGACATCCCACTGACTGACAGCCTTGTAGACAGGAGTAAACTGTGTCACACTGACTGACAGACCTTGTAGACAGGAGTAAAATTGATCACACTATGACTGACAGCCTTGTACACAGGAGTGAAAGACGTCACACTGACTGAAATACCTTGTAGACAGGAGTGAAGTTTGTCACACTGACTGACAGCCTTGCAGACAGTAGTGAAGTTTGTCACACTGACTGACAGCCTTGTAGACAAGAGTGAAGGACATCACACTGACTGACAGACCTAGTAGACAAGAGTAAATTTTATCACACTATGACTGACAGCCTTGTAGACAGGAGTAAAGGATGTCACACTGACTGACATACCTTGTGGACAGGAGTGAAGGACGTCACACTGACTGACAGCCTTGTAGACAGGAGTAAAATTCGTGACTGCGTCACACCGACTTACAGACCTTGTAGACAGGAGTAAAATTCGTCACACTATGACTGACAGCCTTGTAGAAAGGAGTGAAGTTCGTCACACTGACTGACAGCCTTGTACACAGGAGTGAAGGACGTCACACTGACTGACAACCTTGTAGACAGGAGTAAACTGCGTCACACTAGGACTGACAGACTTGAAGATAGGAGTGAAGGACGTCACACTGACTGACAGCCTTGTAGGCAGGAGTGAAGGAAGTCACACTGACTGACAGCCTTGTAGACAGGAGTAAACTGCATCACACTGACTGACAGACCTTGTATACAGGAGTGAAGGACGTCACACTAACTGACAGACCTTGTATACAGGAGTAAACTGCGTCACACTGACTGACAGACCTTGTAGACAGGAGTGAAGGACGTCACACAGACTGACATCCTTGTAGATAGGAGTGAAGGACGTCACACTGACTGACAGCCTTGTAGACAGGAGTGAAGGAAGTCACACTGACTGACAGCGTTGCAGACATGAGTAAACTGTGTCACACTGACTGACAGACCTTGTATACAGGAGTGAAGAACGTCACACTGACTGACAGCCCTTGTATACAGGAGTAAACTGCGTCACACTGACTGACAGAGCTTATAGACAGAAGTAAACTGCGTCACACTGACTGACAGACCTGGTAGACAGGAGTAAACTGGGTCACACTGACTGACAGACCTCATAGACAGGAGTAAACTGCGTCACACTGACTGACAAACCTTATAGACAGGAGTAAACTGCATCACACTGACTGAGAGACCTGTTAGACAGTAGTAAACTGCGTCACACTGACTGTCAGATCTTGTAGACAAGAGTAAACTGCGTCACACTGACTGACATACCTTGTAAACAGGAGTGAACTACGTCACACTATGAGCGGCATTTCAAATTGCGCGCCAATATGGCAATTTGAATTCTGCGACGCTCATTGGTGGCCACAGCTGGCGGCGACCAATGAGAGACTTGGTGCGCAGTTTGAATGCCGCGTCTCCGATTGGTCGGCGCGGCAGGCAGCGACCAATGAGAGCTTGCGGCATTCAAATCTCGCGCTGCGATCTTTCATTGGTCGCCGCAAGCCGCGCTGACCAATCAGAGATGTGGCATTCAAACCATGCACCAAGTCTCTCATTGGTCGCCATGGCTGGCGGCGACCAATCAGAGACATGGCGCGCAGCTTGGCGCGCAATTCGAATGGTGAGCGGATTTCAAACTCGCGCCGTATCTCTGATTGGACGCTGCCAGCTGTAGCGACCAATTAGAGACTTGGCATGCGGTTTGAAAGCCGCATCTCTGATTAGTTGCCGTCAGCCGCAAAGACCAATCAGAGACGTGGCATTCAAACCGCGCACCAAGTCTCTGATTGGTCGCCAATCAGAGATCAGAGATGTGGCGTGTGTTTGAAATCTGCGCAGCATTCAAATCGCGCGCCAAACCGCGCGCCGCATTTCTGATTGGTCGCCACAGAGACTTGGCGCATGGTTTGAATGCCGCGTCTCTGATTGGTCACTGCCAGCCGCGAAGACCAATTAGAGACGCGGCATTCAAACCACGCGCCAAGTCACTGATTGGTCGCCACGGCTGTCTGCGACCAATCAGAGATGCGGCGCGTGTTTGCCACGAAATTTGAATGCTGCCATATAGGAATACCCATACTGTGGGTGTTCCAATATGGCGGTCGGGGTGACGCCGGTCATCTCCCGGCTGGCTCACCGCAGACTTCGCAGCGCAGTAGATGAGCCATGGTCGCCAATCTCCCGACGATATCCACGGCTCATCGTCGGGACATCAGCAGCTAACGCCGCTGATCTCCAGACGATGGCTGTGGCCGGACACGTATATCGGCGCCAATGCTTCGCTGTTGCCAGGTTTCAACTTGGCGCAAATTTTGAATGTGCACGGATGTTCTGCACACTCCTAGCTCATTGGCGGCCACCAATGAGCAACCTGGCGCTGTTGCATGATTTTCGTGACAGAAAGAGAACCTTACACGATTATATAGTAGATAGGCAATGTAAATAATAGTATGTTCTAGGAAATAACTAGGTTATTTCCACTACTGGTTTTGGCTTGTAAAAATGCACCAATATCTACACAATGGTGACTTAGTTACATGTAGAATAGAATTAAGACAACAAGCAGTAAAAGAGAAGATTGGATTAAGATAGTACTTCAAGGAATTTACTCCTACTAAATTATATGTACTTAAAGGGAACATATCATCGCCCTGTCATCCACCTTTAGTGGAAATCTGCAGGGAAATAGTGTAATAATATTGCTAAACTGGGCTACTGGAAGGGAGAAAATGAAGTTTTATAATTATTTTCACCCCCAATCTACTGTCTCCTCCCCATTACCCTATAGAATGTAAGCCTGTGAGGGCAGGGTCCTCTCCCCACTGTACCAGTCTGTCGTTGTTAAATTGAGCACTGTAATGTACATCTGTATTTTGTATGTAACCCCTTCACAAGCACAGCACCATGGAATTAATGGTACTATATAAATAATAATAATTGTCAGTAATCGTGGCAGTGCAGAGAGTTGTTACTGTGACCATTCACTATAAACTATGCATATCCATTGCTATCTTCCTCTGTGATACACCTCAGGGCCGTGGGGTACTCAGATCCGGGATGCAGTGCTTCTGGGGAGTCACAGGTGGCTTCCTTGGCCCTGGATTCAGTGAACAAGGTGTTCTTGGTTAGTATAGGGAAAGTTATTTGTGACGTCACCTGTGGATTGTGGCTAAGAGTGGCCACTGCTGCTTCAGAACCTCTGGGGATGGTTAATGGGCAGCTGGGATGTAGTGGCTCCCCACGGGTGGTGTGGATCCCCAGGGCAGTGGTTGTGGAAGGGTGTAGGGGGCAGGAGGGACCGCGTAAAATAACTGACAGACTCATGGTTTGTTGTTTCCTCAATCCTTTTCTGATGATACTGTACCAAGGACAGATGATATCGATGGAATCTGGCAACCTGGGAGCAACTCGGGGTTCTCTTTACTTGGGAAGTTCTGAAACCTCCCTGCTGTGCCTTCTTAGTAGGTCCCTGTGGCTGCTTAAGCTTAGCTGCGGTCCTCTCTCTCCTGCTGTGTGCCATATGACAGGCAGCTTGAGTTCTTCTCCAGCCCCACTCCTCTGGCAGCTGCTCCTGGGCTCTTCACACTGCTTTTCCTCCGGGCACTTTGGTGTGGATGGGGGACTTGGAGTCCCCCACCCTCCGGTATTGGCTGCCAGGAGGTTAGGCCCTGCACAGTCTCGGACTCCAGTGTCCGTATCCTGGTGTTTACTCCTCTGAGGTGAGCTCAACACCACTCTACTCCCCAGGCTCTTCTCTACTTCCTCAGACCCTTGCCTACGGGTCACTCAAGCTAAGTTTAGCTTTCCTGGGACGAGCTTAGCACTGCTCCAGTCCACAGGATGTCTTCCTTAGTACTGCTCCGTACTGAACTGACAAACTCCGCCGCAGACAAGAATTTATAGGGGAGCTCACCATGAACCTGGGTTTAGGTCTCCCCCTTCAGGCTTGGAGGCAGAAAGGTGTTGTGTGCTTTGAGTTTTGCCTGGTGTGGATACCCTCTGTTGCTCTCAGGTATGACACTACCCCCAGGGGAGATAATGACATTGGGGTGGCACATTTGCACACACACTGCCTACTTATGCTGTAGACAGGGGTGTAATAATAGCAGTCGCAGGGGTCACAGCTGCAATGGGGCCCGGACGTACAGGGTTCCGCGCTGCCCGCTGCACCCTGCGACCGCCGATCCCATCGCCCGCTTCCCATGGATGTGCATCCCTGAGGATGCACATGCATGTCCCTGAATTTGAAGAGAAAAGATGGCACTCACCGATTTGCAGCGTTGCTCTTTATTAGTAACCAGGTGCATTTACATTGGTGCGGGGAGCAGGTGGTGGAGGCTAGACGACGGCACTGTTTCGCAGCGATTCCGCTTCTAAGGGTCTGTTCAACCTAAGGTTAAAGACAAAGCATTAACTGCTCCACATGTATAAATGGGAAATAGGTTTGGTCAGCTTTGGTGCCCGGCTACATCCTCTCTCTTTTCTCTCTTGTTGACAAACATCCATGTCACTGTGCGGCAGCACAGGTCGCTATAGGGCCCGTGTGTCAGAGAGAGGAGGGGAGCATCCTTCTTCCTACTGCTCAACCCCCTCCCCTCGATTCCTCTTACCCACTTTTTGAGAAGGCGGTGACTGCCTTCCTTCCACTGTGGAACTCATATAAGCAGGCTGGTACCGGCTCCTCCACACTAGGAGTAGGCGGCACTTACTGCTTTATGTGTTGCACGGTGGAACACACATCATCAATGCCTCTTTCTCATCAGTCTTCTCTTTAGTTGTTGCAAGAAGATTGGAGCAGCGGGGAATGGGGAGAGGTGAGAACAGATTTTTTTTTTCTTTTTTAATAAGTGAGTGCCATAGAAAGTCCACTCACCAAATCTTGGGGGAAGGAGGGGGAGTGCATTATACTGTATGAAGAGGCTATGAAGCTGCATATATAAGGCTGCACTATATGGAGAGTTTTGAGGCTGCATTACATTATACGGAGTGCTGTGAGGCTGCATTACATTATATGGAGGGGTATGAGGCAGCATTACATTATATGGAGGGATATGAGGCTGCATTACACTATATGGAATGCTGTAAGGCTGCATTACATTAAATAGAGGGATATGAGGTTGCATTACACTATATGGAGTGCTGTGAGGCTGCATTACACTATATAGAGGTGTATGAGGCTGCATTACATTATATAGAGTGGTATGAGGCTGCATTACACTATATAGAGTGCAGGGTGGCCATGGAAAATCCACTCACCAAATCTTGGGGGAAGGAAGGGGAGTGTATTATACTGTATGGAGAGGCTATGAGGCTGCATATATAAGGCTGCACCATATGGAGAGTTTTGAGGCTGCATTACATTATACGGAGTGCTGTGAGGCTGCATTACATTATATCAAGGGGTATGAGGCAGCATTACATTATATGGAGGGATATGAGGCTACATTACACTATATGGAATGCTGTAAGGCTGCATTACATTAAATAGAGGGGGTATGAGGTTGCATTACACTATATGGAGTGCTGTGAGGCTGCATTACACTATATAGAGGTGTATGAGGCTGCATTACATTATATAGAGTGGTAAATCCACTCACCAAATCTTGGGGGAAGGAAGGGGAGTGTATTATACTGTATGGAGAGGCTATGAGGCTGCATATATAAGGCTGCACCATATGGAGAGTTTTGAGGCTGCATTATACTATATGGAGTGCTGTGAGGTTGCATTACACTATATAGAGGGGTACGAGGCTGCATTACACTCTATGGAGGGATATAAGGCTGTATTACACTATATGGACTGCCGTGAGGCTACATTACACTATATAGAGGTGTATGAGGCTGCATTACACTATATAGATGGGTATGAGGCTGCATTACACTATATGGAGTGCTGTGAGGCTGCATTACACTATATAGAGGGGTATGAGGCTGCATTACACTATATGGAGGGATATGAGGCTGCATTACACTCTATGAAGCGATGTAAGGCTGCATTACACTATATGGAGGAGTGTGAGGCTGCAATACACTATATGGAGGGATATGTCATCGTTTGTCGTCGTTTGTGGTCGTCCTCGACCACCTGTTTCTGTCTACCCTCCAAATTGTAAAGCGCCATGTATCCTAATGGCGCTATATAAATACCTATTAATAATAATAATAATAAGAAGAAGAGGCTGCCTTACACTATATGGAGCGATATGAGGCTGAATTACACTATATAGAGGGATGTGAGGCTGCATTACACTATATGGAGGGATGTGAGGCTGCATTATACTATATGGAGGGTTGTGAAACTGCATTATACTATAAGGGGGATCATCACGATGCCTTATAATAATTGGATGACTATTAGGGCTACCTTGTTTCTTTTTTAATAAGTGAGTGCAGGGTGGCCATGGAAAGTCCACTCACCAAATCTTGGGGGAAGTAGTGGAAGTGTATTATACTATATATCTATTAGGACTACCTTATGAATGGGGGACTGTGGGCTGCATTATAATACATAGAGGACTATGGGGGTACATTATAACATATGGAGGAATATGGGTTTGCATTATAATAATTGTAGGACTATGTTGGCGGGAGGAGGAAGACCATATGAACCATGATGAGCGACATATACACCATGATAAGGGCCATATTCCAGAAGGAGGACCAAATATAGCAGGATGAAGGACATTAATACATAATGAAGGTGGAGAACGGTTAATTTGTGAATCTTTAAAGGATTTAGAACGTTGACCGATGTGTGCGCGTGCTGGGTGGGTTGGGGGGGGGGGTAAATTTCACACCGGGGTCCACCAGACTCTAGTTACACTAATGGCAGTGGAGATGCCTGTCAATTAATGTGCTGGGGAGTGATTACAGCACATTTACACTATAGTGAGCTGCATAGGTAACAGCCACTGCAATGCTCCAATACCTGGAAGAAAGCAACTACAGGTAGAATAAAGCTTAAAGGGAACCTGTAAGCTAGTTCTTGCACCCCGAGCTATCACTATCTGCACCTGCAGCTTCATAGTACTATTCTAATCATCCCTGTCTGAGCTTATAGTGTAATGTTAAAGATGAAATAATGCATTTATACGCTTACATTTTCTAATGTTAATGAGCTTGAGACTGGTCTGAAGGGGCCTTCCTATGGTATCCATCCCTGCCTTCCTTCTGTGGTTATCATGCCCCCGTGGGCGTGGTAATCTAATTTACAAGCGTTGTACCTTCTTGGTAGATTTTAAAATGTATGGGCTGCTGCCGATATGACGCGCCTGGGTGCACCTATTTCTGTTTCTGCACATTGTGGATAAATATTGGGAGCACTCAGAATGTGCAGTGCACATGATCTGGAGCCGACAAGTACATGCAATACTCACCAAGAATGCTCAGGACCGGAAATAAATGCAGCTGGCATGTCATATCTGGAAGCAGCCCATACATTTTAGAGTCTACTAAGAAGCTACAGCACTTATAAATTAGGTTATCATGCCCACCGGGGCAGGATAACCACGGAAGGAAAGCAGGGATGGTTAGAATAGTACTATGAAGCTGCAGGTACAGATAGTTATAGCTGGGGGGACATAAACTGAAAGGTTCTGACACACCTACTAGGGCTGTGGGGTACTCAAATCTGGGCCAGACAGTTTTTTGGGGATGTGACAGTGGCGTGCCCGAACTCCGTGGCCCTGGCTGTGTCATAAAAAATGGGGGACGTTTATATGGTGAATTTTCTTTGTGATGCCACCCGTGGTATTTGGCAATTGATGGCCAAAGCTGTTGTTTAGATGCACTGGGGTCGGTGATCCAGCCAACTCTCGGGTAACATGGGTGCACTTTACTGGGACCCCCTTCTGTTGTACATTCCCAGGTTATCTCTCTGCGCTGGCTCTCACCCTCCTGCCCTGCGCCTCACACACAGTGTCTCAAGCCAGCGGCCTCGGGTCCTGTCGGGCGACGACTTCCTTGTCCCCGTGACCCTATGCGTCTGCCTTTTTAGTGAATATGTGTAGATTCAGCTGCTACACATACAGATACCGCAGTCTCCAGTTTGCTAGTTGACTCTTACTGTCTGTCTGCTAATCTGGGGCCGGTCCCCTCTGCGACCCAGTCCCCCACCCAACTGCTTTCGGCGTGGATATGGGCGTCACGGGTGGATTTCCCACTTCCCATGCCCCTAGCACTCCTTCTCTGTCTCTGTCACCCCTCACCGGCTGCTACGTCTCTCCTTTCGCTTCACTTGTCCTGGGAAGAGCTCCTACCAACTCCAGTTCCTAGGACGTCGTCTCTCACTAAGTGACTAACGTTTATCCTCACGTTCTCTCTACTTCCGGTTGTCCTACTCTTTTCTACTTCCTCCACCCACACCCTCTACCTAGTTCTCCCTGCAGCATGAGATGGGACCCTCCCTAAATAAAGTCCGCCCATATCCCCTGGACTGGAATGGTGTGGTGTTGATAGCTGTTGTGTAGGTATTGGGCAGTGCCCTCTCCTTACCAAAGAGTGGGGTACCACACCTCTGGCTGAGGTGCATTACCTCTGTGGTGACTGGACCTTCAGGGGCACCACAGTTCCCTTTAATTTTTCCCTATAGTCACACTTGTGTAATCAGTAAAATATATTTAAAACTCCAGTTTTATTAATGGCGAGTTAAAAAGTATAGAGGTGACAGAATGTTATGTCCCTTATTTACCAAAGAGTTTTCAGAGAGATAAGGCAAAAGAGGGCCCTGAAAAACAGGGTAGTCCACATGTAGCCCTTACTGAAAAATGCCTACCTTACCTTCATAGATAGGCTGGACATCTGTCCTTAGGCTGGGACGGTTTAGGGCTTATACTCCTCTCTCAGTGCATCCATTCTCTGATGACTTTTAATTAGTGGATGAATCACTATTTTGATACACAGTGTTACCCCTCGGGGGTCTGCTGCCCGTGCCCGCGGCCTGCTGCCCTTATACCCTCTGCTTGAGCAACATTGCTCCTCTCACTTCTGGTACCACTGCTTATACACATGAAACTGTCTCCTACTCAGTTTCTGCTGGAGAGACTGCAGGGATCTGGCTCCTCCCTCCAGCCAATCACCAAGTCTCTGTGTCCTGCCAATCAGGACTGCCCTGTTCTGATTTAAACCTCCTGTTTTCAATCAGTCGGGGCCAGGGCAACTTCGACCTTCACCTTCCCCTGAGTGAAGTTGCCACTTCTGGTCTGTCAGGTCGCTCTCCGTTTGGTCTGTTACCTGATCGCTCTGTGTTACCTCCCCCAGATCTCGTTCCTGCCGGTTCCTGGCTGATCACCGTGTTCCTGGATGGTCTCCTGATTCCCTCCAAGCTGATCGCTGGTTCTCGCCCGGCTCCGGATCCCCCGTGGTCCTGGATTCTCCGTGTTCCTGGATCTCCCTGTGTTCCTGGATCTCTCCGTGTTCCTGGATCTCTCCTGTGTTCCTGGTTCCCCGTGTTCCTGGTGCTCTGTATTCACGGTTCTCGTTTCGTATTGTATTCCCGGGTGCTGTTTCATTACCACGTCGCCAGGGGTCGGTTGAACACTTGTGTCCGTAGCATTGGCCCCTTCGAGGCTGATCCCGGCGGTATCCCTGTATAGGGGTCAAGCGCTCCGGGGTCTCCCTCGCTGGGCTCCCGGTGTTGCGACCTTGTGGCCCTCTCCAGGGGCGTGTGGTTCTGTGTTATAGTTCTGTTTAATAAACCCGTTGACTCTACGGTACGTGTCTGCCTCTCTATCACCCGGTATCAGCATCCGCTTTACGCGGTCCAGTGGGTCCACGTGTGAGTCCGTCAGTAGGACGTGACACACAGTTGTTGATTTTGATATAACTGTAGCCACCCTTTCAGCCAAACCAAATTTACAAGCTACACATGTGGTCAAAATTGTTGGTACCCCTCATTTACTGAAAGAGAGACCCACAATGGTCAGAGAAATAACTTGAATCTGACAAAAGTAACAATAAATGTATGAAAATGAACAAATGAAAGTCAGAAATTGCTTTTCAACCCTGCTCACACAGACGTTTTTTTTTATTATTAAACTCATGAAATAGGCCTGGACAGAAATGATCGTACCCTTCACTTAATATTTTGTTGCACAACCTTTTGAGGCAATAACTGCAATCAAATGATTCCTGTAACTGTCAATCAGACTTCTGCACCTCTCGACAGGTATTTTGATGACTCCTCAAGAGCAAACTGCTCCAGTTGTCTTGTATTTGAAGGTTGCCTTTTCCAGACGGCATGTTTCAGCTCTTTCCAAAGATGCTCAATAGGATTTAGGTCAGGGCTAGGGATGGGCGAATCCTTAAATACTCGGACTCGCTGGACTCTAACGAGTCCGGGTCCGAGACTCGGTACTCGTTGTGAGTCCAGCGAGTCCGAATAGTAACCTGTACTTTTGCAGTGTATCTATACACATACACTACAAAAGTACCCTAAAAGTTAATCTAAGGGGTTAAAAACAATAAACATTAATAGTCACCTCCTGTACTCCTGTACCTTATGTACCAGGACCGGTACCGAAGACCTCCGGCTGTTACAGGACCTCCGAGACCACCGGGAGAAGATGGGGAAAAGGACCTTGCAGTTCAGCCAATCAGGATGCGGCTAGCGGTCACATGGGTTGTGACGCGGCTGCACTGCGGCCACATGACAAACCCATGTGACCGCTAGCCGCGTGCTGATTGGCTGAACTGCAAGGTCCTTTTCCCCATCTTCTCCCGGTGGTCTCGGAGGTCCTGTAACAGCCGGAGGTCTTCGGTACCAGTCCCGGTACATAACATACAGGAGTACAGGAGGTGAGTATTAATGTTTATTGTTTTTAACTCCTTAGATTAACTTTTAGGGTACTTCTGTAGTGTATCTGTATAGATACACTGCAAAAGTATAGGGACTCGCTACCCCGAGTAATTCCTAAGGAAACTGGGCGAGTAGCGAGTCCCCCGAGTCCGCTACTATTCGGGCGAGCCCCGAATAGTAGCGAGTAATTCGCCCATCCCTAGTCAGGGCTCATAGAAGGCCACTGCAGAATAGTCCAATGTTTTCCTCTTAGCTATTCTTGGGTGTTTTTAGCTGTGTGTTTTGGGTCATTATCCTGTTGCAAGACCCAAGACATGCGATTGAGGCCAAGCTTTCTGATACTGGACACCACATTTCTCTCTAGAATCCCTTGAGAGCCTTGAGATTTCATTATACCCTGCACAGATTCAATACACCATGTGCCAGATACAGCAAAGCAGCCCCAGAACATAACAGAGCCTCCACCATGTTTCACAGTAGGAACAGTGTTTTTTCTTGATATGCTTCATTTTTCTGTCTGTGAACATAGAGCTGATGTGCCTTGCCAAAAAGTTCCAATTTGTCTCATCTGTCCATATGACGTTCTCCCAGAAGCTTTGTGGCTTGTCAACATGTAGCTTGGCAAATTCCATTCTGCCTTTTTTATGATTTTTTTTTAACAATAGTATTCTCCTTGGTCATCTAGCATGAAGTCCATTTTGGATCAAACAATGATGGATAGTGCGATCTGACACTGATGTTCCTTGAGCTTGAAGTTCACCTTTAATCTCTTTAGACGTTTTTCTGGTCTCTTTTGTTACCATTCATATAATCAGTCTCTTTGATTTGTCATCAATTTTCCTCCAGCCACATCCAAGCAGATTGGCTACAGTCCCATGGATATAAATTTCTGAATAATATGTGCAACTGTAGTCACAGGAAGCTACTTAAAGGTGGTCTTATAACCTTTACCTTTAACATGCTTGTCTATAATTTTCTTTCTAATCTCCTGAGACAACTCTTTTCTTTGCTTCCTCTGGCCCTTGTTGAGTGTGGTACACACCATGTCACCAAACAGCACAGTGAGTATCTGTAGCCCTATATACAGGCCCACTGACTGATTACAAGATTGTAGACGCCTGTGAGGCTATTTAGTGGACACATCTTGATTTAACATGTCCTTTTGTCACATTATTTTCAGTGGTACCATTTTTTCTGTCCAGGCATATTTCATGAGTTTATTTTTATTTTTTTTTATTCTGTGGAAGCAGGATTGAAAACAATGTCTGACGTTCATTTGCTCCTTTTCATAGATTTTTTATTTATTATTACTTTTGTCAGATTTAAAGTTATTTCTGTGACCATTGTGGGTTTTTCTTTCATTAAACGAGGCTCACCAACAATTTTGACCATGTGTATATTTACCAATAGACTATCTCTATATTTTAAGTCAATAGTCTTTTTGTAAGTGACAAAGGGTTTTAAAGGAGTTGACCGGCTTCTAAAACTTTTCTTAAAAATGGCACGGTATGTTATAGCATAACAAAATGTGGTAACCTCACTAGATCTAAGTCATGTGGATCCAACACTGACTGGTGCGTTCCTATGTTCCTGGACAGGAAGAGATGATTTTTGGTCCCTCAGTCACATGGCAGCTGCCACCTGTGATATGGCTGCAACTGTCGTTAACTGGAAGAAGATGTCTCAGGCCATGCCCCTTTACTATAAAGCAACACCCCTCACTGTGCAGGCTGCAAAAAGTGTCTGACACACTAAATGTCGTGCAAGGCACAAATTAAGCCAAAAGATGGCACATTTGAGCTCATTAAATCTTTCCCATTCTTTTCACCGAAATGTGATTTGCTAGCCATTAGGAGGAACCGGATGAAACAATATGCCCCTGTATTCTCTGGAATAGCGAGTCCCAGAATTGATGAATCAGGAGAAACAATTCACTCATTTCTTCCCTCAAGTTCATCAATTTCATTCTTAACAGCTCCGCTTGTTATTATGTCCAAAAGTGCATTGCAACAATTTTATAATGTATAGGCAGAAACAGATGGGTCTATTAGGAAAAGAACGGCCTGCAGCCATTACTTTCACCTAGCTCTTCTTAAGAGAAGAATGCATTAAATGCATTCTGAATGCTAAACTAACACAGGGATTGTATTTGCCACTTGATGACACTGAATGGCATGAGATATTTGTGACCTCAAAGGTAAGAGTAAAGCACCTGCTAAGTGCAGTACAAGGTCAGGTGCCTGTGTAGTACCTTATAAAAAATGCTGAACAATATTTCTATGCTGAAAGTACCCTTACAATTTAGAGTCTTCATAGAAGAGTCAAGTCATAGAGGGCAGGCTCCTGAATTTAATAAACAATGAGATCTAGACAGCATTGACCTTGCAGACAAAACAAAGGACAATACAAGGTGAGAGCAGGAACGATTATTAACATCCCATTTCAAAATAAAGATAAATTATGAGTTTATAGTTTTTATATATTTAAACATGTCAAAATTATTTCTACCCTTTTTTAAAAATTCTTTGGAGATGGTTTCATAGCATTTAATAATTTTATAGATGAGGATTGCACAACCAATTTTGGTTTGAGGACTGCATTTTCAAAATGTGCTTCTTCAAGGGGCAGAAATAACATTTTAGACTATTAAAACACTTAAAGACCACATACAAATCTGACTGATGCCAGCCGAACCTGCAATATCAATGGATTCAGCCAAATGTCTAATATGTCACTGTGCTTCTCAACTATTTCCTGACAGATGATGTCATAAGATATTAGACTTCAGCATTTCCATGTCTAATTTCGCCCTGCTGATCCATTTGTTCTAAGGCCCGGTTTCACATTTGCGTTCGGGACGTAGTGTAACAGAACGCAGCCAAAGGCACGCGCACTGAGTTCCTATGTTTAACATGGGAATGGATAGTAGCTGCAATAAGCTGTGTTCTGGTTGCGTTTGGATGCGCATAATTTGTGTGCCCTGCTCAGCCCTCCGAACGCAGCCTGTTACATTTTTTGTGCATTCACGGGCGCTTGTTTTATCAGCAAGCGCCCAAAAAATGCATGGATCTCAATAGATCCACAGTGTCCTCCGCATGACAGTGCAGAAGAATGCTGCGGATCACATTGAAATCCCTCCCGGTGGCCAATCAGCGATTTCGGTGGTGGCCGGGAGGAGGAGATCTCTGATGCTGATCTCCACCTCCCAACCGCCATCGAGATCACTGATTGGGTGGCCGGGCACCATATTGATGTGAATGCATGCGGAGAATCTCCACTGCGTTCAGATCAGTATGGCAGCGTTTGCCCTGCGTTTGCTTCTGCATGCCCTCCGCGTGCAGACACAAACGCAAATGTGAACCCAGCCTTTAGTCTGTCGTGGGTCACTCCTAGAGAAGACAGGAGTGCTTGCTAGAGCAAGAAGTCTTGTGTGTGGGAGCTGGAAGAGATAGCTTCTGACTTGCCCAGGGTATGGGGACTCGGGTGTCTGGGCCTCAGCTGCTGTTGGGTTGTCACTGGTGGGCTGCTCAGACCCGTGGCCCTGGTGGTCTGCTTTTAAAAAGAGGTAGTTGAAATGGGAGAAGTGAAGTTTATAAAGTTCACGTTATGCCACCGGCAGCTTCTGGTGATTGAGCACCAGCCCCGCCTCAGACCTTCGGAGGGCGATGGTATAGTGGCCAAGAATGTACAGCTCCCTGCATGTGGAGCTGGCCCTCCGGGGCAGGGATGCACTGGTGGTAATGGAGGTGCTGATGATGAAAATGAGCAGAGCACGGTATAGCAGAGAAACAGATACACGGAGACTCAGTCACTCTACCCGGGTACTTTACTGGAACAATGCAGATGGTGGTACAGTTCACAGTGGCAAAACAGTCTTTTTCCGGCTGGGTAGTCACAGTGGGCTGCAAAGTTTCTGGAAGTCTCCCTTGGTATGCCTTCCTTGTTTCTAACCCGTGTCCTGCTGCTACTGCCTGTCCAGGAACAGCCCGCTTAGTACCAGGCCCGATTAGGGTGCTTTCTGAGTGTCCCGGCTTCCCGCTCTAATCTCTCTCCTTTACTGGATCTTGACCCTGGTGGGTTATCCTGGTGTGACTGGTTTCCTGTCTGACAGGGTGTCCGGGCCGGTAGATGGACCCACGACCTCCGTTGTTACGGCTCAGGGGCTGAACTCCCTGCGCCGTGTCTTTGGAACCGGCACTCCGGTGTATGGACCAGGGTTGCCACCCTGAGAATGGACGCTCAGGGGGTCCCTCCTTCAGTCTGGGCTGCGTGTATTCTCTCTCCAAGCCTTCTCCCTGGAAGTCTCCTTTCTCTCTCTCGGAGGCTCCCAGTGCTGTCATTCCTCAGTGCCGACTAAAACTCACTGTGTGGCCTCCCTACTCCCCTAACTCCCCCCCTAGGGTATGGTCTCAAAACATCTGCCTAAGTGGATGTGTGGGAGTGCTAGGATGGCAGCCTCCCACAGACATCTGCCTTCCCACTGTGACAGGGGTTACCGCACACTCATTTATGGGTGCAGTACCCCAATTGTGACGCCTGCCAGGTGGGGCGCCACATTTCCTAATATGCATGGCTCTCAACCATCCTGAATTTAGTTGGTCTATCCCAATTTGATTAGCAATCCCACTGTAGTAATGAGGGTTTTGATGCTGTATTTCTGGTGTTACATGGATGAATTTCTGTACTGCTGGTGGTTCTCATGATACATTTCCCTGTGATCATGATGCTTTGTTTCTGTACTGATGGTGGTTTTGTTGATGCGGTTATGTTTTTATATTTCTCTTTTTTCAGTGGTTCTAGTGATGTAATTTTGTACTGATGAGCATTGTGATGTTGTGTTGAAGGTGTCAGTGCAGGAAATCAATAAGATTTGAGGCTGTGGGCTTTTATGGAGCCATCACAGCCATGACAAGTTTTGGCATGACTATCATTGGGCGGCGCAAACGGTGACCTGGCCTGTATAAAGGCCGGATCATGGATTGCACCACTATTTTGCTGCAAATAGTGCAGTAATAGGATGATACTGGAGTGTTGGTCAGTGTAAGGTTACAGTGTGGGGTACTCTTAAAAAAGGCTCTGTGTGGCCACTCTTCATCAGTATCTGTGGTGTAATCTTTAAAAATGGTCTGCCGGCTACTGTGCACAAGGCTCTGTGAGGTTAAGTTTTTCAGCAGGATCTCTGGTCTTAATCTCTAAAAAGCTCTCCTTGGCCACTGCACCAGACTCTGTTAAGTTAACCTTAAAAAAAAACTCTGTTTGGCCACTGCACCAGTCTCAGTTAGGCTAATCTATAAAAAGTCTCTGTGTAGCCACTGCATGAGGCACTCTTAAAATAATCTTAAAATGAAAGCTCTGTTTGGCCATTGCAACAGGCTTTGTGGGGATAATCTCTAAAAAAGCTCTTTGGCCATTGTACCTGGCTCTGTTAGACTTTGTTTAAAAAATAAACTCAATTTGGCCCCTGCACCATGCTCTGCTTAGGTAATTTATAAAAAGTTGTTTTGCCACTGTGTAACAGTATATGTGGGCTAATATTTAAAAGATGCTCTGTGTTGACACTGTACCAACTTTTATTGGGCTAATCTTTAAAAGAAGCTCTGCTTGGCCACTGTGCAGCCGGGTTTATAGGCCTAATATTAAAAAAAGCTCTGTGCGGCCATTGCACCAGGATCTTTTGGGCTAATCTATATAAAAAATAGATTTGTTTAGCCACTGCACCAGAATTTGTTGGGCTAATCTTAAAAGGCTGTGACTGGCTCTTTATGGGTACTCAAGTGTCTGTGTAGGGACTCTTAAAAAATTGGTCTGTGGGGCACTCGGCATACAGGCAGTGTAATAATTTGCTTTGCAGTCTCTCTCTGTAAACAGGCCATCGAATAATCTGAATTTTTTTGGGGGCAAAGAATGAAGAGACCATAAAATAGGAGCCATAGTCATGGCGGATCTGCTTTAGTGCAAAGACATGGTATATTTGTGTCTACTATGTGCCCAAATGTAACACCTTCCTCTGGTGTAAGCAGGCTACAGGCTGTTCTGCATCATTTCATAAGCCCAAGTACCGCTGCACAAATGGCGGGCCAGAACATGTTGAAGTGGTTCTAAATTGGATGAGTGATAGTTCCTCTAGTTTCATCGCCTTTTTTTCCCCCTGGTCCCCAGATGAAAGTGCAGAGTTGGCACCTGAGGACCAGCGGTGAGTTCTGCTTTTTCATGACTGAGCTGGTTGATGTACCATGGCCCATCCATCTGGCCCTGTCCCAGAGGTTGAAGAGTCTGCCCAACAACTCCATGTGTTGAAAGATGAGTACATAGGACGTCTAGTGTACATGATCATTGGACCACCACAGTACATCTCAAAGGTTGACAAAACACAGGTGCCAACTGCTACAACTTTTGTAAGTGTGCAGACCGGCAAGAAGGGGAGGGGTGAGCAGAGGTTGGAGCATGAAGTGGGCTATGACCAGGTCCTAGACCCCACTAGGAGTGAAGACAAAGCTACTGCCATACCAGTTTGAAGAAATAGGAGGTGGTCATGCAGACCAAACAGCACAACATCAGAAGAGGGAGCAGGGTGCAAAAGCACAGCAGACGGCTCCTAGCCAGTACGTCAGCTGCTACCACGCACTACACTGAGGAAATGCTCACAGCAAAGTCAACTAAAAGGACTTCCATGGCATGACACTTCTTCAGGCAAAGTGCTGACAACAAGAGATGGGTGGTTTGCACACTGTGCTTTCAGGGCCTGAACGGAAGCCAAAATCTTTTGAACCCAAGCATCACCTATATTATGAGGCATTAGAATTCCAAGCACGAGCTGCAGTGGAGTACCATCCAAAAAAAAAAAAAGAAAAGAACAGACTCTCCTCCTGTTCTCTCTTCTGCTGGGCTGTTGCCCTCTTCCTCCCACTCAGCACCTGCTTCCCCTCAAAGAGAGGATGTGACCTACCACCAGCTTTGTCACATTGCATCTCCACACCATCTCATGGAAGTATTCAACTTTCCATCCCTCATGCTTTGGAAAGAAAGAGTAAATACCCCCTACCCACACATGAGCATTGACCCTGAATGACAGCATTTCAACATTACTTTCTTTTGAAATGTTGCCATTCTGGCTGGTTGAGATGGACTGTTTTAAAAAGCTGATGTTGGTCGCTGTTCTGCAGTATGCTGTTCCCAGCTGTCAATACTTTACTAGGCATGCCATTTCTGCCCTGCATACACATGTTGAGGCAAAGATCAGTTTTGCGTTGCCACAATCATCAATGGTTAACCACTGACACATAAATCAGTAAACATGGGCAGGGACATTATATCTCCCAAACTGCCCACTGGGTAAATTAAGTTGAGACTGGGCCAGAGGCAGGAGGTGTTCTAGTTCTAATGCATGTTCTACCACCACTTAGGATTGCTGGATATTTCTGTGTACATGTTGCCTCCTCCTCCTACTTTGCTTCATTCACCACCTCCTTATCCGGTCAAAGTAATACTTGCACACCAACTTTATCACAGTTAAGGCTGGGTTACACGTAGTGATGTTCCAGCGACCCGACCAATGATTGGGATCGCTGGAACATAGCTATGCGATGGCTGATGAGATGCCAGACAGGCAGATCTCATCAGCAATCACCCAGCGATACACCGCCACCCGACGGTTACTGGGATCGGTAAGGGTGTCGGGCGCACACTGGGTGTCGCTGGTCATTGCCCCTGTCACACATGCCGATGCATGCATGAGAGTGGCAGACCAAGGATTGAAAAATGGTCCCTGAACACTGATCGCTGATTGTTGATTGTTGCGGCATGTCACACGCAGTGATGTCGCTGGCGAGGTCACTGCAATGTCACAAAACCTGTGATGTTGCAGTGACATCAGTAGCGATGTCGCTCCATATACCCAGCCTATAGGCTGTTCTGAAACAGATATGTCTGGGATAAAAATCCCACACTGTGCAAGAGCTGTGCACAGGGATCAAACAACTCACAGATGAGCTAATGAACCTGAAGGCAGGTCTGGTGGTGTGAGATAAGTCAATGAGGAGCAGAATCCATTAAGGACATTGAGTTGTAGCCCAAAGAGTGCATTCATGCCTGCTAATTCAGTAGGGAGAAATGCAAACGGTGCTAAACTGGGAAAGGAAAAATAAAATTAACAAAAAAACAGGCCTCGCTGTTCGGAGAACTGAAAAACAACTCAAAAAAGTTCTCGAGACTAAAGGCCAACTAAGGGATGGGTCAGCAAACCAACAACATATTATTTTTCAGATAGTGCACTGTACTTGGTGCAGATACTCTCTTCCCGGTTTCCCAGCAGTGCCCTGGATGAATTGTTGCTGATACTACTCAGCTGCCGGATTGTCTCAGGGGCTATTCCTCCAGGGGCATTATCTGCCTGAACCTCAGCACACTCCATCATGGCCACCGCTGGAGATGACAATGGATAAATTAGGGGACGACCACCCCCTCTAGGTGAGATGGAACCAACTTGGGAAACACCAACAGGCCCTGTAGGTTTGGGTGCTGCTGCCTAGCTAACCAAGATAGGCCTAGCCTCCGCCCAATGCAAAATTCTCTCCCACCAAGCCTTCTGCTACCACTTCTCAATGTCGTCAGCGGTGGCAGCCCTACTTACGCCAACCATGAACCACCCCTTGCTGCTGTGACCTTCTCCCCAACAAAGATTGTGTGGCGTGTTTGGGAAGATGGTCACACAGCAGGGTGGACCAATTGACGTAGCATCAATAACCAGTATTTTGTTTGGCAAGGTAGAAATACCCCCTTTCTTGGTAGAATGCCAACGCCTTCCCTCAGATACATTGATGATGGAAGTTATTGGTCTTAGGCCCATGCAATCATTCTCAGATTATGTTATTTGCAAGCCACATCTCCTCAACAAACGAGACAGGATGGGATGGTTCATGCTGTATCAGATAGTTGCATGGAGGGGGTAGGGGTCTCCACATGGCATTCTCCCAGTCAAAGGCCTCATGCTTGGGTAATACACATGGCTGGGAAAAAGGGCCTTCTGCCTCTCCTACCTCCTCCTCTTCCTCACCCTCCTCATCACTCATCATGTTCCTAGGCCTGGTGTCTACGCTGATCCAGTAACTGTGGCACCAGCTATTGATGTAATACAGCTTGGGAAGCTGCAAGATCCTCTGGAGTTTGACATCTGGTGCTCCCGAATTGCATAGGTAATGGGTCACTGCCTGAGTGTGAGCTCCTCAGGTCCTTCTCTGGCATTCGAGCCCATCACTGGATTTGAACCTCACTGCATAAGAGGCCCCATGTGCGTAGCGTGATGGAGCTCCAGGTCATATATGTGTTTTTGTTGTCTTGTGCAGGTTGCTCTGGTTCTGGTGATGCCTGTGGTGGTGAAAAAGCTGAACTCCTTCAGAGCAGGCATACCTTGCAGGGTATGCACAGCCAAACTGCATACTTCAGGCACACAGCAGCAAACAGTAACTGTAGCAAAGTGAAGCTGTTGTGTACTGCACTGCTAAGACAGCACAGAGCTCCACGTTGACACCTATTTGCTTTGCCTGGGGGCCCGCCTCTTCCAAAGCCAGGAGTAAGACAACAATAACTTACAGGATATTACTGTTTGCAATCTTGTTTCCTACCTCCTCATTAACCCCTTCCTTTGGTGGCCTGCAGAAGTAACGTCACATTCAAATCCAATTTCCCTTGCCACAAGGTAACACCTGTGCTGCCAGTTGGTGGAGTGATTATTGAAGGAGTAATATTGATTAAAACAAGTAAGCTTATTCAGGTCACCAATTCATCTGGAATGGCTGAATAAGGCTAATGGGCAATAATGCAAGTACAAATCCAATATTTATTATACATATGACAACCTTGTTCACATGACAAAAATCTGTAGCGTAAATGTATGGAATGAAATGAAATAAGATGATTGCACATTTTCAAATAGCAATATCCATAGTATGGTGTTTCATGAATGTGAACACACCTATAAGACCATGTATGTGAGGCATAAAATCACCATAGGCTATTGTTATATGAATTGCTATCACATAACTGTAGAAGAGATAGCCTTGCACGCTGCTTGTCCTATGCAATAATAAAGATTTGCTCTACAAAAAAAATAACAATGACTAAAAAAATAATGATAATAAAAAAAAATAAAGTAAAAAGCAAATACGGTAAATATCCCCCCCAATAACAAATTACCGTATATACTCGCATATAAGCCGAGTTTTTCAGCCCAAAAATTGGGCTGAAAAGTCCCCCCCTCGGCTTATATGCGAGTCAATACGGCTCCCTAAAAATTTTGGCGCCCCACCTCCCTTTCTGGGCCCCCCCGCATGCAGCGCTGCGGATATACATTACCGGTCTAGCAGCTGTCACCCTCCGATGGCGGATCGCGGCTCCCGGCTCCGGGCTCCATCTTCCTCGCTGTCTTCCTGCTTGTCAGGTGACCGGCCGGCGTCGCGATGACGTCATCGCGCTGCGTCCCGGTCACAAAGCAGGAAGACAGCGAGGAAGATGGAGCCGGGAGCCGGGAGCCGCGATCCGCCATCGGAGGGTGACAGCTGCTAGACCGGTAATGTATATCCGCAGCGCTGCATGCGGGGGGGCCCAGAAAGGGAGGTGGGGGCGCCAAATTATGAGGGGGGCCCTGCTGGGGCCCTGTATACTACCACTGGGGCTATATACTACCACTGGGGCTGTATACTACCACTGGGGCTGTATACTACTACTGGGGCTGTATGTATACTACCACTGGGGCTATATACTACCACTGGGGCTGTATACTACCACTGGGGCTGAATATACCACTGGGGCTGCTGTATACTACCACTGGGGCTGTATACTACTACTGGGGCTGCTGTATACTACCACTGGGGCTGTATACTACCACTGGGGCTGTATATACCACTGGGGCTGCTGTATACTACCACTGGGGCTGAATATACCACTGGGGCTGTATATACTACTGGGGCTGCGTGTATACTACCACTGGGGCTGTATATACCACTGGGGCTGCTGTATACTACCACTGGGGCTGAATATACCACTGGGGCTGCTGTATACTACCACTGGGGCTGTATACTACCACTGGGGCTGTATACTACTACTGGGGCTGCTGTATACTACCACTGGGGCTGTATACTACCACTGGGGCTGTATATACCACTGGGGCTGCTGTATACTACCACTGGGGCTGAATATACCACTGGGGCTGTATATACTACTGGGGCTGCGTGTATACTACCACTGGGGCTGTATATACCACTGGGGCTGCTGTATACTACCACTGGGGCTGAATATACCACTGGGGCTGCTGTATACTACCACTGGGGCTGTATACTACCACTGGGGCTGTATACTACTACTGGGGCTGCTGTATACTACCACTGGGGCTGTATACTACCACTGGGGCTGTATATACCACTGGGGCTGCTGTATACTACCACTGGGGCTGAATATACCACTGGGGCTGTATATACTACTGGGGCTGCGTGTATACTACCACTGGGGCTGTATATACCACTGGGCTGAATATACCACTGGGGCTGCTGTATACTACCACTGGGGCTGTATACTACCACTGGGGCTGTATATACTTCTGGGGCTGCGTGTATACTACCACTGGGGCTGTATATACCACTGGGGCTGCTGTATACTACCACTGGGGCTGAATATACCACTGGGGCTGCTGTATACTACCACTGGGGCTGTATACTACCACTGGGGCTGTATACTACTACTGGGGCTGCTGTATACTACCACTGGGGCTGTATACTACCACTGGGGCTGTATATACCACTGGGGCTGCTGTATACTACCACTAATCTTAAAAGATGTTTTTAAAGGACATTGTAAGGTTCCCAGACTTCACAGATGCTGCCACATCTGACACTCTTTCCAAAATTCACACCCTGCAGGAGTCAAAACATATCTATACTCCATGAAGCTTTAAAAAATATTTTAAAGCTACAGAAAATACTACAGGCTGAAAGAAAATGGTAGACTCGATAGCTGGGTACACTCTTTTTCTTTTTAATATTCTTTTTATTGAAAGAGCATATTCAAATAGGTTAACAATGACTGTCATCAGTGACATGTACAAAGAAATGCATGATCAATGTTTTCCAGTTCACTATTGTGGTTGCAGATAAAAACATTGCGTGAAAACTTGAGAAGAAAGTCTATTCAAAGAGTTGAAAGGCGATTTACTGCATTTCTAGAGCTTAAAAGAAATCAACATGAACCTGTGCTCTAGTATCTTTACATAAGTCATTAAGTTGTTTCTTCTTATAGGAATATAACAAGTAGAAGAAAAAAAAAGAATGTCATAAAGTTGAGAAAAGGTAGATATTAATAAGCCGGGAAGCTTATGGGATTACAGGTGGGATTCAAGGGCCAGAGAGGGGTTTAGGGATTCAGAGTGAGTCTCTTCTTGTCTTGCAAAGTACCGTAATTACTTTGTAGTTATCAATAAGAACCTGGGTGAATCTTGCAAATTTTAGATGTGTTGTAGCTTGCAATAGCGGCCAATTTCGCAGTTTGATATAGTTGGTCCATCTTTAAAAGCAATTGTCTTTTGGTGGGGATTTTTGTTGTATGCCACATTAACGGGATCAGAGTCTTTCCTGCTGCAATGATGTTACAAGCTAGCTGAGATGCTACTCTATTTGTCAGCCAAATGGGGAAGTTAAGAAGGGTGCTCTCTAGGGAGAGCTTTGTGCATAGTTTTAAAGTCTCTATTATGGTCCCTGAGCCATCCTCCCAAAAGATTTGTATGAGCAGGCAGTACACTACAAGTGTATATAGTCTACCTTGCTCATTCCACATCTCCAACAATATTGAGAAGAGCTTGAGTGCCATCTGTGAGTTTGTGCTGGGGTAGTATGCCAGCATCAGACTATTTTGAAGTTCTCCTGTATTTTAACACACTGTGATGGACCGTGAGTTGTCAATATATGTAAAATTTGAGTGCTTGTGAATGTGGTTTTAGGTCCCTTCCCCAGTGTGTTTTGTATGCCCATTTCACACATGTACCTTCTGCAATGAGTGTCTGGTAAAGTATGGATAATATCTTCTTTGGTGACCTTGTTTGTGTGCACAAGACTTGATATGGCATGAGAGGTCTGAGCAGATCTGTATGGTCTCTAAATTCAAGGTTACCTGCCTTAATGCCCAATAGTGGAGGGAGGTAAAGCCGTCTCAGGGGAAGTTTACTTATTTCCTGGAATGAGAGCAAAGCCCCTTACAAAAAGCAATTGATATATCCTAGTGGATGACGTTCTTTTGCCCCAATGTTTTGAGGCAGAAATTGGCAATATTTTGTGGTCTGACCACACCCCTATTTCTCTCTGCATTGAAGACCCGCTGGCCCTAAGACCTCCAGCGCACTGGAAACTTAATGAATATCTCCTAGCTGACTCAGAAATAGCTGATACCATCAGTTTCCATCTAAAGGAGTTTTTCACCCTTAACGACACTGGTGATATCTCTGACGATACCCTGTGGTTCTCCCACAAAGCTGTCCTTAGAGATTCTTTCCTTAAGATAGCCGCCACGGTCAAAAGACAATTTAACAAAAACCAGTTAAGCAAGCAGTTTAAGCAGGCGCATTCTGAATAAACTCCGGGAAGTTTGTCCAATTCAATTATAAAACTTCTTTAATGAGTATTACTGGTCTCTCTCACTACGCGTTTCGGCGTACTAGCGCCTTCCTCAGGACACCTGAGGAAGGCACTAGTACGCCGAAACGCGTAGTGAGAGAGACCAGTAATACTCATTACAGAAGTTTTATAATTGAATTGGACAAACTTCCCGGAGTTTATTCAGAATGTGCCTGCTTAAACCGCTTGTTTAACTTTTACTAATCTACAAGCACCCCTGGTGAGCGGTGCAGAGCTGCTTCTGATAACACTGTGTCATTGAGGAGAATAGGGATCTAATAGCTAAAGCTCTCAAGGACCTGTGCTGATGTCAGACCGTGTGACTGATCACGTGTCAGCCTGAGACCTGGAAGCAGGGAGAGACAGCAGCTGCATGAGAAGTAGCAAGGCTACAACACCTGGTTATGCTGGCAGCATAACCAGGACAGGTGAGCACCAACAATCCACCGACCCCCTTTCCTCCGCTGACCCCTGATACTGCACCAGGAGCGCCCTCTCTGTTTTTATCAATTTAACAAAAACCTTCATTCAGCCTTAACTAATCTTCAAATTTTGGAATCTCTTTACAAAAATGCCCCTAACTATACAGTGCTTCGGAACCTAACTAATGCCCGTCTCCAAGTCTGATCGTTATTACTGATCAGGGTGGAAAATTCCCTTAAAAAATGTAGAGCCACGGATTATGCTCTGGGCGACAGAGCGGGCTCTCTTTTAGCGAACAGAGTCAAAAAAGCTGAATCCCAAACCAAAATCCCTTTTCTTATTAAATCTGACAGGACGCCGGTCTGCAGCCCCATAGACATTGCGGCAGAGTTTGGTGCCTACTATACTGCCTTATACAACCTCAATTCGGATGCAGGCACTGTCCAACCTTCCCATGATACTATAGATTCTTTCCTAAGTAAAGCATCTTTACCTAAGCTTTCTCTTTCCCAATTAACCTACCTCAACTCTCCACTAACGGAACTAGAAATTCTGCAAACAATCCGTGACTCTAAAAAAATCCTCAGCACCTGGCCCGGATGGATTTCCCTTCCAGTACTATAACCAATTCTCTTCAATATTGTCCCCTTATTTGCTTCAGCTGTTTAATTTCTGGGTCTCTAAAGGTATGATTAAAAAAGAAGGCCTTGAAGCTACCATAATTACTTTGCCCAAACCTGGGAAACAAAAGACCGCTCCCACAAACTTCCGCCCTATAGCCTTACTTAATTGTCACACGAAACTTTACGCAAAAGTATGGGCCAACAGACTAATGAATGTCCTCCCCTCCCTAATTGATCCAGACCAAGTGGGCTTCTTCCCAGGGAGACAAACCAGGGACGGAACGAGACGTACAGTAGATTTTCTTGATGTGATAGAGAGGGAGCATATCCCCAGTGTATTCCTGTTCTTGGACGTTGAAAAAGCGTTTGACAGGGTACACTGGGGATATCTAGCAGGGGTGTTAAATAAGTTTGAGTTCATGGGCAAGGTATTGTCTGCCATTATGGCCCTATATTCTGAACCCAGCACCTCTGTGTCTGCCTCGGGCTTCAGATCACCCCCCTCTCTATTACTAATGGCACACGACAGGGCTGCTCCCTTTTCCCCCTGATTTTTGCTCTGATAATGGAGCCATTGGCTGCTGCTATCAGATCACACCCGAATATTCATGGAATATCTATTGGCCCTAAAACACACAAAATTGGATTATACGTCGACGATGTCATCCTAACCTGCACTGATGCATTAAACTCCATTAAAGAAATTATGACGGTCTTAATTGAATTTTCTAAAGCGTCATGTTATAAACTTAACCTAGCTAAATCCACGATCTATCATATAAACCTTCCCATTGACACCCAAATTCTAATACAAAAAATGTATCCCTTTATTTGGTCTGACTCAGGCTTTATATATCTGGGAATCTCCATGACAAAACTCTCCAAAATAGTTAAACATAATTGTGATCTACTCACTCAGGAGATTCGTTCAGATTTGCACAGATATTCCTCTACTGCTCTCTCTTGGATGGCCAGGATTCAAATAGTTAAAATGTTAATTTTGCCGAAACTGATATACCTCTTTGTTGTCTCCCTTTCCATTTCCCTCAGGTTTGTTTGGCTACATTCCAAGCAATTATAGGATGATTTATTTGGAGCAGCAAACCACATCGTGTCTCCCACCACCTAATGTCCCTGCCTTATTCTGAGGGAGGTCTGAGAATTCCCAATATTCGAGCCTATCACAAAGCTGCCTTATTAGAGCAGGCCCAAGTATGGTGGAAAAGTAGCGATGTTCCCCTATGGCTCCCATTATGCTCCCAGGCGTTCTACTAGGCTACTCCTGGAGATGGCCCTACTTAAATTCCCCAAACAACAGACTTTCTTGCATGTAATGTCATGGAGGTTTGGTCTCTCCACAGTAGAGATTTAATACCCTTCTTATACAGAGGTGTTACTCTTAAAGCAATTGTGCTCTCGGTGGACAATCTATCTTTAACCGCATGACACCAGCGGGGAATTGATAGGTTGGACAAACTCTTGGACCAAGATGGTTGCCTACTTCGGTTTTCTGACATTGCGTCCAGGTTCAGTCTTCCCAACCATCTTTTCTACCAGTATCTACAGATTTGTCACTTCCTCAATACCTGCCAATTGCCTAGCATTGACATTTCCCTCTTTAATGAAAGTCTATAACAACTTTTTAAATCAGTTTGCCTTTCCGCCCATGGGGTTTCTATTATTTATAAGGCCCTTCTCACCCCTGCTGGATCCCCCAAGCTTCCTTTTATGTCATCATGGGAGAATAGCCTATCTTTCTCAGCCACCATGAATGAATGGAAACATGCTTTTATTCACACTAATAAGGTTTCCGCATGCATTAACCATTTAGAGCAGGCCAAGAAATTACATCTCAATTGGTACCTGACTCCCCTACAATTATCCAAATTTAAGGGCTCCACCTCCCCTCTTTGTTGGAGGGGCTATCGCGCCCTGGGCTCGATGGCTCACATTTGGTGGGATTGTCCAATCTTGAAAAAATTCAGTCTATGGTCGAAAGTTTGATAGTCGAGGTAACCCATATACCATTCTTCCTCACTGGTCAAACCGCTCTTCTGGGGCTACAATTGAAAAATATCCTGTCCCAGCTACGCCCTATGGTCATCCATGTGTTGATAGCCTCCAGACAATGTATTTCCAAAAATTGGAAAACAAAAATGATCCCCTCTAAGGAAGAACTGATTTCTCATCTTAATCTCCACTACCAGTATGAAACTATTTTGTCTCACGATCTACCCAGAAAATGTAGGATTTCTTCTTGGTGGGACCCCTGGAAAATGTCCCCCTTTTACTTGAATGTGTAACTTCATACTTGTATTCTCTGGACTAATGCTCCTCAGTGTAACCTATTTTCTGCATATCCTCCCTCTCCCCTTTCCACCCCCTCTGGTTGTTTCCCTTCCCTCATTTATTTGTTTGTTTCCACTTGAAAACGAACTATTATAGACTTATACCTGGGTCTCGTGAGTAACGACTATGTATGATACTTTCTTGTGTCCCACTATGATTGTATTGTGATTGTTCTTCTTGAATAAAAACTATTGGTTTAAAAAAAAAAAAGCAATTGATCTAGCGTTACATGATCCTCTTGTAGATGTTCACTCTCCCCCAGTCCAAAGCCCAGGAGGGGTCTGACCCATCAGGTCTGTAATTCTTGTTATTGGAGGTGCCAAGTTTTTTGACAGCCTTCTTCATGCATTTATCGTGACCTGGGTGTGCTCGTTTGGAGATTTCATCTGTAGCACTTATTTAGTTTGCGAAAAAAGCAGTGTGCAAAGGGGGATGAGCGACATATGTTCCTTTATCTTTACCCAGAGTTTCTTATTCTGTTTCCTTGCCCAATCAACTGTCTAGAAAGCAAGACAACTTAATAATGTTTGCTATTATTTGGTGCGTCCATCCCACCCTTGTCCTTTGGTAATGAGAGGGTTTGTGACTTTGTACTTGGTTTTGCCCATTCAAAATATAATTGAAGAAGAGGGAGTTAACCTTAGCTAAATTGGATGCAGAGACTAGTATAGGGAGCATATGAAATATATAGATACACTTGAGAATTAAACTTTTTTTAAGGTACTTCCTGCCCATCCAGGGTAAGAAAGAAGCCCTCCAAGATTTGATGTTAGTAGTTATTGTGTCCAAGAGTGGTTTAAAATTTAAGTCAAAGAGTTCTTTAGAGATCCTTCCTAACCTGATGCCAAGGTGAGTAATGTGTTTGGGAGGCCATTTAAGGAATATAATGTTTTGAATAGATTTACGCTATTTACAGGCACATGTAGACTCAGAGCTTCCAACTTGGATGAATTAATCTTAAAATTGGAGAGGTTGCAATATCTTTCTGATATTTGTGTGAGTGCTGGGATACTGCTGTGCGGCCTAAACATTATTACAAGGAGGTCATCCGCAAAGTCATCAAACTTATGGTGCACGCCTCCAATGCGAACACCCTCCATTTCTTGACACTGCTGTGTGGCCTGCAGGAGAGGTTCCATGACCATTACAAGTATTAGTGGTAACAGGGGGCAGCCTTGCCTCATTTCATTTTTGAACACAAAAGGATCAGAGAGAGAGTTATTAATTTCAATCCTTGTGGAAGGATGAGTATACATCTGTATATCTCATTTAAAAGAAGAAGGGGGGAGTTGAAATTTAGAAAGTTTCTCCCTTAGAAAGGTCCAGTCCAGCCATTCAAAAACTTTCTCCGCATCTGTCCCCATCAGTACCAATGGTAACTTGTACATTTTGGCATATTGCATTAGGTGCAGTACTTTATAGGCATTGTCCTTCCCCTCCCTGCCTTTGACAAAGCTCTTTGATTTAAAGAGATCACATGTGGCAGGATCTCTGAAATTTCGATTTGCAGTCAGGCTGGCATAATGTTTTAAATCTGTGTTAAGCTGAGAAATAGGCCTGCAACTGCTACAATTTTCTAGGCCTTTGTCCTCTTTATGGATAAGGGAGATGTGTGCTTCCAGCATATAGTGGGGAGTGCATTTCCTTGGGAATTGCATTACACATATTTAATAGATGTGGAGACAAGCTCATGGAAAAGGATTTATAATACACTGCTGGTAGGCCATCAGGGCCAGGAGAATTTCCTTTTGGGCACTTTGTCAGAGTGGACTGGAGTTCCTTTGCAGTGAATGGCCTGATCAGGGTTTTCATTTGGGGAGATGTATGATTTGAAGAAAAGCCTTGATGCCTTACTGCCTCCTCTCCCTCTTCATTTCACATTCGTCAGGTCGCAATTGATACACATCTTTATAGAATCTCAAAAATTCAGAGGAAATGTGAAGCATAGTTTTGCATGCTTTTACCAGTCTTGGTTTTGATACCGTGTATAAATGTACAAGCCTGATGTTTTTGTATGATAGAGATGATCAACTTGGAGGTTATGTCCCCATGCATTAAAATACTGTTTTTCCATGTCATATTAAATTTCACAAACTGATTATTGAGAATATCTTTCAACTGTTGTCTCTTGACTGTGACCCACCCCTAGGCTTTAGGAACTCGGATCCCGGGCATTGATTACGGTTGCTGTCACTGGTGGCCGGTGCCTGGGTCGTGGCCCTGGTGGTCACTGAAAAGTGTTGAAAATAAAATAATAAAAGTGTAATGTTCGTGACGCAACCTACGGTGTCTGGTGATGGCCCCAGCTGCGGCAGACCTCTGGGGATGATGGATGGGCAGCCTGATGGTGACGCTCCCCGTAGGTGGAGTGAGGTTCCGGGTCAGTGATGAGGGAATAGAATTTGGCACAGGGAGGTGGCTCTGCAAGCAGAATGTCTCTACAGTCTCTGGGCTGGACAGGATCAGGGCTGAAGAACTTATACACACATTGGGAGTAGTTTTCCTTACCTTTACTTGATGTGTACCCTGGACAGTGCGAATTAACTCCAGGTGGTCGGGAAGCACTTCAAGATTTCCACAGAGAGTGATTTGTAAGGCCTCCTCGTTTTTGTTTTACTTGTGTTGAAGTCCTGACCTGTATGAAACCTGGCCTGGCCTCCCCTGTGTCTCTCACGCCCATATAGTGGTTAGTAAGAACCTTTTGTAGACTGCCCTGGCTTTATCTCTGCCTTGCGGTGTCTGGCTCTTGTGTTGGTTGCTAATACAGGTGGTCTCCTCAGTAAACCGGCGTTTTTTTAACTCGCTAAAGTGCTCCTCAGCAGACTCGGACTCCGGTGTCCGGGTTGCTTCCTGGGGTGAACCGGTATGGCTCCTCTTCTCCCAAACTTGTCTCTCTCTCGCCTTTGCCTCCGACTCTCACTCTTGGGTTCCTGCACTGGCTAGTCTGTCCTCTGGTTCGGGCTGAGCACGGCTCCGCTACCAGGTTGTCTTCACAGTACTGCTCTGTACTGCACGGACTAACTAACTCTGCCCCCAGCACCGGTATTTATAGGGGATCTTGCTTAAGGCAGCAAGTGGAGCTCCCCCTACAGGACTGGGGTGCAAGGTGTTGTGTGATTTTGGGCACCTGACGTGGAAATCCCTCCATGCGCTAGGTGTTCCTGTGGCTGGCTGTACCGCAGGGTGCCACAGCTGTCAAGGCTTCAAGAGTATGCACTGCTAGTGTGTTTTTATGTTGGCTTTCTAGAACGGCAATTTCTTCGTGTAAGGTTTGGATTGTTAGCTCTTTTTCTTTATTGAGGTGTGAAATTATTGAGATCATCTCTCCTCGGATCACAGCCTTATGTGCCTCCCAAAGAGTCAAGGCCATGATCTCCTAGGTTTTGTTGATTTCAAAGTGTGTGGTCAACGCATCAGACATATGGTTTTTAATAGGTTCAAAAATTAATATTGACTCTCCATGATCGGAATGAAGTGTACTGTTTATGTCGGTGATTCTCACGTTCATCAATGGAGTGATCCAAATGCATGGAAGGGAGGATCTCTGCCTATATTATCATGGATAATAAAGATCTAGACACAAAAATATAGACACAAAAATATAATCTTATCTACAGTATAATAGGAGCAATGTGGGTGCAAGTAGAATGTGTAATCATGCTGCTTTGGGTGTAGATACAGACAGAAGTTAATGAGATTTTAGTTTTGATTTGGTCATAGAGGGATAAAGAACTCCTCTTTTTCATGGTGTCTAAGATTGGCTCATATCCCAAATTAAAGTTGCCCCCTATTAGGAGGGTACCTTCTTGGAGAGATTGTATTTTCTTTAGAATATGCAAATAGAGTCTGTGGAACCTCGTTTAGGAGTCTCAAAACAGGACTAGCCAGATATCCCTCCAGGGAAGGACCTAGTCATGGGGTAGCTCTTTAAGGAGACCACCATAACCACCATATTAAGCGGCCCTTTGAGTCAATATCCAGCTCTTTACAAGCTTAAAGATATGACAAGGGAATATCAAGGCTAGGTATCCATCCACAGACAGCTGTTTAGAGGTGTTGCCCCTCATCAGTGTGGAGCAGGATTCTGGCTAGGTGGGAGCCATGCTTAGTAGACCAACAACACAAAGTATTCACTGATCTCAGGGAGACCAGTCCAAGAAAACACTGCTGGCAGCCGGCTAAACCTCTCAACACAGTGAATTCCTAGGCGCATTGCCCCCTGGGAATTTTGAATAAGCAAATAGAGTCTGTGGAGCCTTGTTTAGGAGTCTCAACACAGGACTAGCCAGATATCCCTCCAGGGAAGGACCAAGCCATGGGGTGGCTCTTTGAGGAGACCACCATAACCACCATATTAAGCGGCCCTTTGAGTCAATTTCCAGCTCTTTACAAGCTTAAAGATATGACAAGGCCAGTTATACATCCACAGACAGCAGTTTAGGGGTGGCCTTGGTATTCCAGTAAAGAGCTGGATATTGACTCAAAGGGCCGCTTAATATGGTGGTTATGGTGGTCTCCTCAAAGAGCCACCCTATGGCTAGGTCCTTCCCTGGAGGGATATATGGCTAGTCCTGTGTTGAGACTCCTAAACGAGGCTCCACAGACTCTATTTGCATATTCAAAATTCCCAGAAGGCAATGTGCCTAGGAATTCACTGTGTTGAGTGCTTTAGCCGGCTGCCCGCAGTGTTTTCTTGGACTGGTCTCCCTGAGATCAGTGAATACTTTGTGTCATATTTTCTTTAGGGTTGATGTTACCCAGCATACTTGTTTGTTATTGGGTGCATAAATACTGCAGATGGTCACCATGATCCCTGCCAACAGGATAAACAGGTAGCAACCTACTGGGTCAGCTTGTAAGCTATTTAATAGGAAGGGGATCTCCTTAGCAAATCCCACCGAGACACCCCTATCTCCTTTCTGAGGGAAGGGGCATGGTACCGCCTATCTTAATAAGCTTTCTCAAATGTTGGGGTTTTGTCCAATCTAAAGTGTGTTTCCTTCAGTATCAAAATATGAAACTTCTCTATCTCGAAGTGAGCCAGTGTCTGAGATCTAGAAATAGGAGTGTTTAGGCCATGGGCATTTAAGGTCACAATTCTAAATACCTTGCGCTTATCATCCATTGTACAGTCCCTGACAAAAGTTATGTCGCTTATCCATGTTATGTAAATAAAAGCTTATAGCCTGACGTTAAATTCATCCATTGGTTGTATAAATTACTCTTCTGAAAGCTGAAACCCTCCCAAATGTGGTTTAGGTTAAGAAAATAAATTGGCATCCATGCTGAAATATTGATCATTTAATGAACACAGAATGGTCAGATTTTGCCAAAACAAACGTTTTGTCGCCACAAAAAGTAATGTGACATTCAAACAAATAATTAACTTAATATACAAATATATGTTGCATAACATTGGTGAATGAAGTTGTGGTGCTCTTAGAGTCATATTTAATATTTTGTGTGATTTCCAAGAGCTTGAAGGACTGCATCCATGCGGTTCAACAATGACTCATGCAATTTATTAATTAAGTCATCAGGAATAGCAAAGAATGCTTTCTTACATGCCTTCCAGAGTTCATCTAGATTCTTTGGTTTTGTCTTCCAAGCTTATTCTTTCATCCTACCCCAAACATGATCAATGATGTTTATGTCTGGTGACTGGGCTGGCCAGTCCTTGAGCACCTTGATCTTTTTAGCTTGGAGGAACATTGTTGTAGAGATGGATGTATGAGATGAAGCACCATCCTGCTGCAGAGTTTGACCCCTTTTATGATTTGGAATACAAGAGGTAACTAATACTTCTTGATATTTTAGGTTATTGATATTGCCTTCCACCTTGCAAATGTTTCGCACACCCCCATGCTGAATGTAACCCCAGACCATGATCTTTCCACCACCAAATTTGGATCCAAACGAGCTCTAGTAGGTCTCCTGCAGTATTTGCAGCTGTGGTGTAATTCTACTGAAGATTCATCAGAGAAATCCACCGTCTGTCACTTTTCCAGCATCCGTCTGTTTAGCAATCTGTGGGACCTTGCAAATGCCAAATGTTTTTTTTTTTGCCTTTTGTTTAGTGCTGGCTTCTGGTCACTGATTCGACCATGGAGGCCATTTCGAGACAGAATCCTACAAACTGTTCTAGTTGACACAGGGACTTGAGGTGACCAGGCCTGTTGGAGCTCTGCTACAGTGGAAGAGGGGCTTGCTTTGGATTGTCTAACCAACAAACATTCCTCCTGAGCAGCTGTCTTGCAGGGTCTGCCGGACCTGGCCTTGTCAAACACATCTCCAGTCTCTTCAAATCTTTCTTTAATTCTTTGTACTTGACGCTGACACACATTAAATGTGCCAGCCACCTCTGTAGTTGATTTGGTCTTCAGCCTCTTGATAATCAAGGCTTTGGTCTCAGGGTGGATTTTTGGCATGTTGTCAGAGCTCAAGTTGCAGTTCAAGTGAAGGTATGGGGTGCTCGATTTCTTTTCATACACACCCACTAATTAACCGATCATTTACGGAGCACAGGTGAGGATGTAAACTAAGATTGGGTGCATTATATGACCAGGCAACAAAACTTTTGTCTTGCCAAAATCTGACCATTCTGTGTTCATTAAATGATCAATATTTCAGCCTTGATGGCAATTTATTTTCTTAACCTAAACCACATTTGGGAGGGTTTCAGTTTTATAAAACCAATGGATGAATTTAACGTTAAGTTATAAGCTTTTGTCTACATAACATAGATAAGCGTTTTAACATATCTCAGGGACTGTACTGTTTCTCTGTAGAGGCCCACTCTGAACCAGAAGTGAAAAAACAAGTGTGGAGGAGAGGTATGGAAAGTGTATTTAGGTGCAGAAGATCTGAAAAATGATATGGAAAATTCAGTAAACAATATGACAACAAATGTGGATAACATTTCTCAACCTGAGTAGCGTCCGTCACTATTCAGAGGAATGTTCAGGGTCAATCTAGATCTAGTAATGCTTTATAATTTATGTACAGTGGTCATAGCAAAAAGGTCTGATCACAGAGAGAAAGGGAGGGGTAGGTGGAAGAGGGCAGGGTGGGGACCCGTCTGCCGGAGACTGGAAAAAGGAAAGGCGGGTGGGGGCGAAGGTGTGAGAAAACCGGGCCAGATACAGTGGACAAGCAGGCAGTTTGAGACTACAGATCTGTGAGTCCCTGGTCCCTCAACCCATCCCGACCAACACCCCCTTGGGCCCACAAACATCAGCCCTTTAAACCACTCAGGTCCCCAGTGTTCGAGGACGCATCACTCAGCTTAGGTCAATGGTGGCATTTGTCGCATGGCTCTGATCAGGTAAACCTCCCAGGGAGTGTAACATCTCAACAGTACCAGAATCATCTGTCTCAGCTTAGTCCATATATCAGCAAACTAACGTATTGTATAAAAAGTTTTATACAAGTTTTGTACTGAGTTAACCCCTTCTGTCTCTCCCAGAAGGAAAAGTCTCAGAGTCTCAATAAAGAGCTTCAGGTGTAAGAAGGGATTTGAGATGTGCATGACTCCGGATAGCCCAGCAAGATGCTAATCCAAGCAGTGACTGTACAAAGTGGAACCACTTGATTGTCATTTCGATTCCCCATCCTCCTTTGGTGGGGGGAGTTTACTGTTTTGTGCCTCATTCTCTGTGGTTTTTAGGTATGGATCATGTGCCATGGTGCCGGCTGGGGTAGTGGATATAACAGAAAAGCAGAGTGGTTTGCTTTCCATTCCAAATAACTCTCCAAGATGATAGTTAGTGCTTTGTAGGCTTCCCGGATCTCTGCCAATTTCCTGGCTTGTATCCGCTTGTCTTTCGGCTAAATTAGAATTCTGAATGGGTACAACCTCTTATATTGAAATTGTTTTTTGTTGGAGTGCTCATGTGAATGGTTGGAGAGTCTCTGCTTGTTGAGTGTAACTGCCCATAAATCTTGAAAGACCTGCAATGCAGCACCTTTGTAAGTGATATCTTCTACCTCCCAGGCTCTTCTCAAGAACAAGTCCTTGGCCAAGAAATCTAAAAGGGGCATATAACATCACTTGGGGGGTCACATTGCTTAGGTTTGGATTGTAATCCTCTGGGAACTCGTACTATCTCTAATTCCTGCGGGTCTTGTTCCGTTAGCAGTTTGTGGAAGACTTCACTTAAGGCAGAATTGAGAGCTTCAAATGCTAATGTTTCTAATGAGTACACTCTTTGCCCTACCTTTGTCAAATCTAGTGATGAGCGAATTTTGCTTGAACATGTTCACCAATTTCAAATTCGGCAAGAACCCGGCCGTTTCGATTCAACACCTCGAATTCAAACATTTTGCTGAAAAGTCAGGAAATTCGGCGATCATTTCAGTAATGCTTTGAATGACAACAAGCATTAGAGCATTTGCACTAATGCTTTTGTTCTATGTTTTTAGAGTTTTAGTGTCTAGCATAGTAGGCAGGAGGGGAGGAGAGAGAAGTGTCTGAGTCTCAGGTCAGATAACTTACCTGAGATAAGCGCAGGTCTCCATTTTTTTTCTTTCCTGGACTAACTGTGGATGGTCTGGTCTGTCAGCAAATCACCCATAAAGCAAATGGCACTTTTTGGTTACAAAGGTTTGTGTCAATGGCTGGGTATGTCACATGTCCTTGACATATAAGAACCAGCCATTTCCCTTCATCAGCAATTTCCCAGTGTTATCGCTCAGTCTTCATTGCTGCAGTGCCGACGCTGCCAATACTGTGTGCCCAATTTAGATAGCTAGCTAGCGATTTTTTTTCTTTCTAGATAGAGTGATAGATAGCAGGATTAGTGACTCCTTCCTAAAACAGACCTTTATATGGTTTAGTACCAGTGTTTTTGGCAAACCACCTGTGCTACAGTGGTCAGTGCATGATCATCTGCACTAATCCTGTGCTAACAGGCATTTTGTGCCACTTCTGCCCAGTGCTCACATCCGGGCACCAAACGTTTGTTAGGGCTTAGTACCAGTGTGTGGCAAGCCTGCTGTGGTAGAGTGGCCTGTGTGTTAACATATGCACCAACACTATGCTGACAGGCATTTTGTACCACGTCTGCCCAGTGCCCACATCCTCCAGGTATCAAACTTTGGTTAGGGCTTAGTACCAGTGTTTTTTGGAAAGCCAGCTTCAGTACAGTGGCCTGTGTGTTAACATATGCACCAACCCTGTGCTGACAGGCATTTTGTGCCACTTCTAGCTAGTGCCCACATCCAGGCACCAAACCTTTTGGAGCCCTTATTACCAGTGTTTTTGCCAAATCCCCTGTGGTACAGTGGTGCTAGTGAAATCAGTGCCAAAAACCTTTTAGTGCCACATCCAGGCATCAACCATATTTTTTGCTAGGTACCATTTCTTGGCAAATCTGGTCTGCTGAATTCACACCCCCAGAATTTTTTGCCCTACAACAAGTGACTTGCAAAAGTGTTACAATTAAACATGGGTAGTAAAAGCTGTGGTCATAGGGGAAAAGGGGAATAGGAATTGTGGTAAGGGGAAAATACTTGGTGTCCGTGGGGTGGGTGGTAAAGTAAACAAAAGCTCTTTGGCTGGGGCCACATATGAGCCCTGGATCCATTAAAAGCATCAGTTTTTCAACTTAGAATTGATAAAAAACTGATGCTTTTAACGGATCCATAGGCTCCCATGCAAAAAACGCAGTGTCAAAATGCACTACTAAAAAATGCTATGTGTTTTTTTACTGCACCCAAAAACGATGCTAACATCAGGTTTTCAAAAGGCAGAAAAACTGACTGCCAAGTGGGACCCCAGCCTTTGCCTTCTAGGCAAAGAAAAATGTCAACTTCTTTAAGGCTGGGGTCACACTTGGCAGTCAGTTTTTCTGCCTTTTGAAAACCTGATACACTTTTTGGAAACTGCCATTTTTGCATCTTAAAAACGCTATGCGTCAACGCATGCGTTAATGGATGGTGCCTATATGTATCAATCGTTAACGGATGTGTTTCCCATAGGGCCCCATGTTAAAAAAACGCTATGCGTTTTTTTACTGCACCCAAAAATGCTGCTAGCAGTTTGTCTTCAGCACTGCTGGTGGTGTGCTGACAGATAAGAGCATACAGCAGTCCACCAACAATGTAGATTGCCTAACGTTTATCAAGATGAACAAGTCATGGATGTCTAAGGACTTTTGCACCCCAGTGTCAGAATGGGGAGACTAGGCACCGGTATACTTTTCAATGGGCTGCATTAAAATTTACATTACAATATTTCACCTCTAGGGCAATTGTTGCCACTTTAGTGGTGGCTGTGCCTAATTTTTTAAAAGTGGGGACTCTTGTTGGGGAATCTTTGTTGTTTGGTGCATTACTGGAGCAGAGCTCACTGAACATAATACGTGCTCCTGACACTTTTGCGCCACTTCCTAAATAATCAACTTTGAAATGCTGGGCCTTTGTCTTCTTCCTTCCTGCCATTGTGGCCCAATACAAAATTTATAAGATGCATACCACTTTGCTGTGGTGTGATACAATTTTTTTGAAAAGTGAGGACTCTTGTTAGGGTCTCGTTGCTGTGTGGTGCATTACTGGAGCAGAGCTCCCTAAGCATAATACCTGCTCCTGACAATTGTGAAAAACTTCCTAAATAATCAACCCTGAAATGCTGAGCCTATGGCTGGGGTCACACTGCCGTTATTTGCATATATATTTTAACGGCCTGCGCTTAATACTTAATACTAGATTTTTGAGAAGTGCATAAGCGTTAAAGCTATTCGCTTCGGGAGAACGCTGCCCTTGGTAACCTAATGTGTTCGATGGTTACCAACCACACACAAAGCTCCTCGGACTGAGCTGTAGCTGAGCGCACAGAAAACGTTGCAGGCAACATTTTTTTGTAAACTCAGCAAAAGCGCAGTATGAGGAGCTTTGTGTATGGTTGGTAACCATGGAACACATTAGATTACCAAGGACAGCGTTCTCCCGAAACGAATAGCTTTAACGCTTATGCGCTTCTCAAAAATCTAGTATTAAGTTTTAAGTATTAAGTGCAGACCGTTAAAATCTGCAAATAACGGCAGTGGGACCCCAGCCTATGCCTCCTGCCTTATTGCCATTTTGACCCAATACAAAATCTAGAAGATGCATACCACTTTGCTTTGGTGTGACAGTAATTTTTTCAAAAGTGGGAACTCCTGTTGGGGTCCCTTTGCTGTGTTGTGCATTACTGGAGCAGGGCTCTCTGAGCATAATATCTTAGGAAGCAATGAAGAGCGGCTTGTGAAAGGTGACATACTGCCAAGTCTATTTATATTGCTCCTGGGAGATCTCTATATATTTCTCCTGGTAATAATGATGTATAGAAGTGCTGAGGGCTGGCTTATGGCCAGTGACTGGGGTTGATTTTACTCTCAAAGGGTACGGCCCAGGTCAGGTTTGGGATATTAAGTGTACAGCTGAGATGATATGTTGTCCCAGCTACTTTAGCTACCTAGAGCTGTTGTGCTTGCAATGATCAGGCTTATAGGTATAGCCTCCCTCTCTTGTAAAGCCTCTTGATCAGTTCTTAACAGGTCCAGTATACGGGCATGGTTGTTATACACCATTTGTAGATGTTGCTGTGAGGGGCCTGTATTGGCGCTGCAGAGCATCTGCATTAGGTTCTCTTGGTTTGCTCCTCCCCTCTTCTGCCTTACCTCCCCTCTCACGCTTCAGGTGTTCTCCCAGTGCTCCTAGCTGTTTACACACAACGCCCCTCACCATCAAGTGCCTCTCTCACCGCCCCAGAGATGTGGACTCGCAGGCCCACCAGCTTTAGTAACTTCAGGACTTCAGGCTGCGGTCCGTCTCAGAAGTATAGGCCCCGAGCTGACTGCGGCGTTTCCGCAGGTGGCTGATGGCTCCAGGAGCAGCCATGGGCCTGCCTCCACCACCACTATTATAAGGATCCTGGTCATGTATGAAAAGGTGTGTAGACTCAGCGCAATTCTTTTTTATCAATGGCTTATGTCTACTGTATATCAATATAACTCACAATATGTATGCTAAAAAAATCTTAAATAAAATCACAAATATGTATTTTTTAAGCGTGTACCAGATATTTCTTAAAATTATTTTTATCAAATTTTTTTTTATATAAAATACTTTAAAACATTAAAATCCTAATGTATATATATATACACAGTTATTTCTATAAATTCAATAAGTTTCTCATTACTCTCCTGGACAGGGTTCTGTTCCATTAGTGGTGGTGATTTCTCTCAGAATCCATATGGGGTGCCCTAAAAACTATTTTAGTGTATCAGTATATATATATCTTTCTGTTGGCTACTATTGTATATTAAGTTCGGGTGGTTTCTCTTACCTTTATATATTGCTTTATATGCTATCTTCTTGTTGGGCTATGTATTGCTTGATGTGGATTTCCTCCTTTTTTGCAGTGCTTCCTTATTAAAATATGTTTGTATTATTAGGTTGTTGTATGAGGGATCAAAATATTCCTGTGTTTTTGTGCTCACCTGTTTTTTTCTTCTTGCTGGAGTGGCTGTGGTGTCTATATATTCTGGTTCTACTTGTGGTGTCTATATTTCTTTTTTTATATTTCGTCCCTTGAACCTACTACAATATATATGTGTAATGTGGTAGTATTATTATACAGTTACTATATTCCTTTTGAGTCTATGTCTATAGTATTAGGAAACTTTAAACTAAAAAGCCTCCAAGTTTCAGCTTAGATGCAAAGTGCATTTGCCATCTGTATGTTCTATGGCCCCTGCTTTACATTCATTATGTTCCCCCTCCCCCATTGTTCTGATGCCCTACTTGGTACAGTTGCTGTTAACACTGTGTATTTTGGCTCACCTGTTATATGGTGTGTCCATCTGCTCTGTGTCCTACATTCAGTATCTCCTTCTCTGTGGGCTCTGCGGGCCTCCTCGGGGTAGATGTGTTGGAGCACTTTCTTGCAGCGTCTCCACTCTCCCCTTGCTCTGTTGTTAGCGTCTCCTTCAACTTTGCTATGCAGCTAACTCCTCTGGCATGATGGATCTATTGCTTCCTGGTATGTCTTGCTGACATGTCAGTAGGGGAATGCTATGTTAATGCTGGGTGGCGTCCACTATGCTAAGTTGTCAAATACAAAATATTCTTTAGTGCACCCCATATGGATTCTGAGAGAAATGACCCCCACTAATGGAACAGAACCCTGTCCAGAAGAGTAATGAGAAACTTATTGAATTTATAGAAATAACTGTTTATATATACATTAGGATTTTAATGTTTTAAAGCATTTTATATAAAAAAAAATGTAATAAAAATAATTTTAATAAATATCCGGTACACACTTAAAAAATACATACCGTATATACTCGTGTATAAGCCGAGTTTTTCAGCCCAAAATTTGGGCTGAAAAGTCTCCCCCTTGGCTTATACACGGGTCAATACGGTATGTGATGCTCTGGGCTCTGTGTCCGGGGCTGTAGAGGCTGCAGGAGGCGGGGGAAGGCTGCTGTATGAGCGGCCCCGTCACGTGGGGCCGCTCATTATATATGCACTGCTTCCCCCTGTCAATCAGCGGCAGGGGGAAGCAGTTCATATATGCCCCCAAATGCTGGCACTCACCACCCCTCCTTGTAAGGGCCCCCCCCCCCCGCTGCTTATATTACCATCCCGGTCTTCTGCTCAGCGCCGCTCCTGGGTGCTCCGTTCTTCATCCTCCCGTCCAGCTACATCCGGGATTCCCGGCCGTCGCAGGCATATGACGTCATCGTGCGACGGCCGGAGATCCCGGATGCAGCGAGGACGGAGCATGTAGAACGGAGCGGCGCTGAGCAGAAGACCGGGATGGTAAGATAAGCAGGAGGGGGGTGAGTGCCAGCATTTGGGGGCTGCTGGGTACCCCCAGGGGGCTGCTGGGTACCCCCAGGGGGCTGCTGGATACCCCCTGGGGGCTGCTGGGTACCCCCAGGGGGCTGCTGGATACCCCCTGGGTGCTGCTGGGTACCCCCAGGGGGCTGCTGGGTACCCCCTGGGGGCTGCTGGGTACTCCCTGGGGGCTGCTGGGTACCCCCTGGGGGCTGCTGGGTACCCCCAGGGGGCCACTGTATACCCCCTGGGGTCCGCTGCATACCCCCTGGGGGCCGCTGTATACCCCCTGGGGGCCGCTGTATACCCCCTGGGGGCCGCTGCATACCCCCTGGGGGCCGCTGTATTACCCCTGGGGGCCGCTGTATTACCCCCTGGGGGCCGCTGTATTACCCCTGGGGGCCGCTGTATTACCCCTGGGGGCTTCTGTATAACCCCTGGGGGCAGCTGTATAACCCCTGGGGGGTGCTGTATAACCCCTGGGGGCTGCTGTATACCCCCAGGGCTGCTGTATATACTGCTGGGGCCTGTATACCACTGGGGCTGCTGTATATACCACTGGGGCTGCTGTATATACCACTGGGGCTGCTGTATATACCACTGGGGCTGCTGTATATACTGGCGGGGTCTGTATATACCACTGGGAGAGCTGCTGTATACCACTGGGGCTGCTGTATATACTACTGGGGCCTGTATATGCCACTGGGGAGACTGCTGTATACTACCATTGGGGGGCCTGTATACCACATTGCTGGGGGCTGTATACCTGTGCTGGGGTCCACCCTCGGCTTATACACGAGTCAATAGGTTTTCCCAGGATTTGGGGGCAAAAGTAGGGGGGTTGGCTTATACACGGGTCGGCTTATACACGAGTATATACGGTATTTGTGATTTTATTTAAGTTTTTTTAGCATACATATTGTGAGTTATATTGATATACAGTAGACATAAGCCATTGATAAAAAAGAATTGCACTGAGCCTACACACCTTTACATTCATTGCCTATTGTACAGGGGGATATTTGCATGGAAGATCCCCCCCAGGCTTTCAAGCAGCATACCCACAATTAATACAGTTTGCTCCAGTGTATACCCAACAATCCTGAGGATCCTGGTCAGGTAATGTTCAGAGGGATCCAGGAGGTGGATGGTGTGTGGGGGGAGATCAGGAGGTCCAGATATGTATTGGTAATGGGGTCTCACCTGAAGAGCTGCAAGTTTTAAGGCGATTTTAAAATTCAAACTTTTTTTTACCAAACAAGGCCGTATTCGCTTATTTTTTTAGTAAATTGCTTGGGTTTCCGATCACAAACCGAATCGTCAATGTTCGTGAAAAATGGGAAATTGTCAAACTTGTACAGGGACAGTTCGCTCATCTATAATTGTGATGAGATAGTGCAGTTATTCAGCGTTGCAATATAATTGTATGTACACTAGCCTCATCAAATGTTATTGTTCTATTGAATAATTTATACAGTTTTTACTGTGAAATCTATGACGTATCTTCTCTAATGTCTCTATTTATTGGTTAAAGGGAACCAACCACCCCAAATGACCCCCCGGACTGTTAATATGTGTCCCTACACCCAGCACACACATTTGGGGCAATCGATTTTGCTAAAAAAACAGTTTAGTAGAAGCTAAGATATAGCTTTATAAAGTTTAAAAAATGTTGCCGACTGGGCGTTACCTAGCTTGTCCTCCTGCCGAGTGCATCTGCCCGTCAGCCTCCTCTCCCCCTCCCTTCAGTAAAGCCCTGCCCTTTCAGCCTCGTCACAGGCTGGTGCACGGACTCTCATGGCTGTGCACACATCATCAGCTACAGCCAGGGTCACGAGCACACGCTCAATATAAGTCATGGTGGGGGCCGCAGCTATAAGTCGGGTGGGGCCCAGGGGGTTTGGAGCGCTGCGCAATATGTATTACCTGGTCCGGTGCCGTCCCTGCAGTCCTGTCCAGTGCTGTCCCCGCTGCACTGTCCGGTGCTGTGCCCGCTGCTCTGTCTGGTGCTGTGCCAGTCTACATGCTGTGCCCCAGGCCGGTAACATGATTACAGCACCGGACAGGACTGCAAGGACGGCACCGGACCAGTACTACATATTGCGCAGCGCTCCAAACCCCCCCCCGGGCCCCACCCGACTTATAGCTGCGGCCCCCACCATGACTTATATTGAGCATGTGCTCGTGACCCTGGCTGTAGCTGATGATGTGTGCACGGCCATGAGAGTCCGTGCACCAGCCTGTGACGAGGCTGAAAGGCCAGGGCTTTACTGAAGGGAGGGGGGAGAGGAGGCTGACGGGCAGATGCACTCAGCAGGAGGACAAGCTAGGTAACGCCCAGTCGGCAATATTTTTTAAACTTTATAAAGCTATGTCTTAGCTTCTACTAAACAGTTTTTTTAGCAAAAATGATTGCCCCAAATGTGTGTGCTGGGTGTAGGGACACATATTAACAGTCCGGGGGGGTCATTTGGGGTGGTTGGTTCCCTTTAACATGATGCATGTTATACAGTATCTCCTTTTGCAAACTGACAGATTGGCTGGTTCTGAGGAAGGGGCCAGAGAGCCTTGAAACGCGTTGACAAATAAACCTTTGTTGTAACCTAACCCTTGACATTCTGTGAATTTCGGCAGCACAGTCATTAACCCTTTAACTGTCTTTCTCCTGGATCTGCAAATATGGTATCCTTTAAACAAGATCCTAGCATGACATTTTGGGAAATTATTTTGTAGGTATAATTGCACCCAATACTTAGGCATTATTAGGAAGTGTGATATTTTGTTTCACATTTTATTTCACATGATTTCAGTTTGCCAGCATTTGCTCTGTGTCACACTGTGTTCTTCCTTCTCTGTGTTGAATTCCTACATATATTTTGAGTCTTCTAGTGTGAAAGATCTAGCTTCTATGTTTATATGACTGATTTCTAAAATAAGTTGTTTGCTAAAACAGATGGAAGTTATTTCCTTTACAGAGAAAGCTCGTTGCCTGACATTTTTCATGTACTAAACTCAAACATGATTAAACTATTTTTGCATCGCTGCTATGTCATATAGTAATTTGTAGAAATTATATTTGAAATGAAAACTGCTTAAAACAGTATCATGAAAAAATTGTTGCTTACAAAAATAATTATTTATTGAAATTTGTTGTTTTTTATGTGTTCAAGGACATGCTGTAAAAAAGTATTTGTGTCTTATCTGATATCTTCTATTTTTGCTCATTTGTCACATTTACGGTAAATCTTGCAGATCATCCAACAAATTTAAATATAGGAAATAGACAACACATGTAAACAAAAAAGTGTTTAAATGATCATCTCATTTATTGAAGGTAAGGATGTAGTCAAAACTATATTAGCTGTAAAAAAGCAATTGTCTTCCCAAAAAATGCAATGGAGGAAATTGGGTTTATTCTTCTTGAAATACCGTATATACGCGTGTATAAGCCGACCCGTGTATAAGCCGACCCCCCTACTTTTGCCCCCAAAACCTGGGAAAACGTATTGACTCGCGTATAAGCCGAAGGTGGACCACAGACACAGGTATACAGCTCCCAGCAGTGTGGTGTACAGCAGGTCCCCAGCACAGTATACAGCCCCAGCAGTGTGGTATACAGCAGGTCCCCAGCATAGTATACAGCCCCAGCAGTGTGGTATACAGCAGGTCCTCAGCACAGTATACAGCTCCAGCAGTGTGGTATACAGCAGGTCCCCAGCACAGTATACAGCCCCAGCAGTGTGGTATACAGCAGGTCCCAGCACAGCATACAGCCTCAGCAGTGTGGTATACAGCAGGTCCCCAGCACAGTATACAGCCCCAGCAGTGTGTATACAGCAGGTCCCCAGCACAGTATACAGCCCCAGCAGTGTGGTATACAAGTCCCCAGCAGTGTGGTATACGGTCCCCAGCACAGTATACAGAGCCCCAGCAGTGCAATATACAGCCCCCCTCACAGGATGGCCCCCGCATGCAGCGCTGCGCACATACATTACCTGGTATCAGCTGTCACCCTCCGGTGGCGATTTGCTGCTCCTGGCTCCGGGCTGCATCTTCCTCTGTGTCTTCCTGCTTGTGGCCGGGGCTCATCGCGATGACGTCATCGCGACCCCGGCCGGTCATATGACAAGCAGGAAGACACAGAGGAAGATGCAGCATGGAGCCAGGAGCAGTGAATCGCCACCGGAGGTGACAGCTGTTAGCCAGGTAAAATATGTGCGCAGCTCTGCATGCGAGGGCCATCCTGTGAAGGGGGGGGGCGCCATACTGTGAGGGGGGACTGTATACTGATATGACTCGCGTATAAGCCGAGGGGGGGACTTTTCAGCCCAATTTTTGGGCTGAAAAACTCGGCTTATACGCGAGTATATACGGTAATTGTTGCAGCTTGACTATATTTGACTGATTTTTTGTGCATGAACTGCTTGTTTAAGGTCCTTCCTCAGCATCCTGATGAGAGTCTTAGACTGCGAAACCTTAATGTTGTGTATTTGGAACCATTCAGAGGTTGAATTGCTAGTTGTCTTTGGGTGTCCTGCATCATAACCAAACTTTACCTGAGCTTTAGGTCACAAATTGATGAGCAGATCATTGACCATCAGAAGTTTAGAGAGGAGAATTCATGGTCTATCAGTTTGTACAAGTTGTCTTGGGTCTGCAGAACCAAACACCAACATGATACTATCATCACATTTAATTGGTAGGATGTTTTTATATTGGAATGTGATATTAAATTCACAAAAGATGTAACAGGATCCATGTCTTCAAAAGAGTTCCACCTTTAATTAATCATTTCACAGATCATGATATCTTCAAGGTGTATCATCTAAATGATGCAACTTGAGCAAATGACAGAAGAGTCTTTGGGATCTTTTTTGTTAACAGTGGTTTGTGCCTTGCAATTTTTCCATTATATACATTTTAGCCCATTGTTTTGTTTTTTATTTCATTGTACACTGACCTTTAGGTGTGGCCTGCTCTTTTTTATATGTGTGCGTATGCGTTTCTGACACTTACTGGATCAGTAGTCCTTTCTGGCAAAATCGTGTTAAGCCAGACACTTCTGGATATGTCCAAAACCACTCTCCTTTCGTGAATAGTGCCTTTCACTGTGTTTTCTGAAGTCCCAAGTCCTTAAAGATTTATTTCTATATTTGAACTTTAAACAGATGACGGTTGTTGAACAATGAATATATAAGTCCCTTTTCACATCAAATTGTTGCTGCGTTTTGAATGCATTGCATTTTCACTGCGTTTTTGCATAAAACTCGGTAAAAACGCATGCAAACGCGATAAAAACACATTGGCAAACACGGTTTCATTTGAACGCGTGTGTTTTTACCCGTGTTACTTTGCTGGCAATGTTTCCTGTGCAATGGTTAAACACACATGCGTTCAAACGCCACCGCATTTTCCAATGCATTTTTACCGCGTTTGCATGTGTTTTTCAATACAAGTCTATGGGAGCAAGAACGCATGCGTCTTTACCGAGTTTTATGCAAAAACGCAGTGAAAACGTAATGCGTTCACAATGCAAATACACAACTCAGATGTGAACTTTGCCTAAGATAGCTTAGGGTCTGACAACTGGGACACCCCCTGATGCGCTTTAAAGACCTCTGTGTCAATGGAGCAAATGTCAATCATGCCCACTGCTGCTCCATACATTTTTAATGGGATTACTGATGATCGATGATTGCAGTGTTTGACTGGTCTTCAGCACTTCCATAAGAATGAATGGAAAGGCAATGCACATGACAGACATCTGTTCCATTTTCTTAGAGGTCTTTATAGGCCCAGTTCTTGGGAAGGGTGAGGATCCTAGAAGTTGGACCTCTAGTGATTGGCTAGTTATTTCTTAACCCATGGATAGATGATAACTTTCAAACTTGATAATACTCTTTTAAGTTGGTTCAATTACATTTTATCTCATCTGTATTTAAAGTGATCCTGACCTCACAAATTGCATCCCCATGCTGTTTAAACCTGTCCCTGCAGCACCTTAAGTGCTTCCCAGACATCCCTTTCTCTCTAAATATCGATTTGGCAATGTTTATAAATTCATCTTACATACCATGAAATCTGCGTCTTCTCAGCCGCAAAAGGCGTGCCTGCTTGCCGCTCCCCACCTCCTCCTTTATGATTATTCATGCCCCGCTGGGCACGCTGCAGAGAGTGGAGCCGCATCCTCTCCTACGATGGGCGGTATTTCCGGTATAACGAAAATCTCATCATATCCGGGTTTACTACGTCAGTACACCCATAACTGGCTAGAACAGACTTTGCGCATTCGCATTCGCAGCACGAAGTCGGCAGTACACCCAAATGGGTGTACTGACGTAGTAAACCCGGATATGACGAGATTTTCGTCATACCGGGATTACCGCCCAAAGTAGGAGAGGACGCAGCTCCATTCTCTGCAGCACGCACAGTGGGGCGTGAATAATCATGAAGGAGGTGGTGGGGAGCGGCAAAGAGGCACGCCTTTTGTGGCTGAGAAGCCGCAGATTTCATGGTATGTAAGATGATTTTATAAAGTTTGCCAAATCGATATTTAGAGAGAAAGGGATGTCTGGGAAGCACTTAAGGTGCTGCAGGGACAGGTTTAAACAGCATGGGGACGCAATTTGTGAGATCAGGATCACTTTAAACCTTTTTACAACATGGCATCATGTGCTGCTTTTTCAGAGGGTCCAGTCTGTTTCAGATTGCCAGAAGGTGTGGGTTTGTTTAAGTACTGTTTAGATTCAACAGGTCTATCAGTAATCATGAATAACTATCAGAAAAAAGAATAACCCAATTATCTATTGAGTTAGTTTTTATTTGTGTTATCTGTGTCTAATATTAATAGTAGTTTGATGATTTGAATCTCTTGTAAAAATATGAAAAACAGTAGAAATATTGCTTCTTACAGTACTATAGGTTCAGACTACAACATAAGACATTATGCTAAAATTCTACCACAAAGTTAATGAAAAACACAGATATAGGATAATTCAGTCAGTTGCAGAGACATTTCATTGAACTTTAGTGGGAAAATACTCTGCAACAGGGGTTAGCTAAGGCACTGTGGCTATCTGTTGGCTGCCACACATTGTTGAAGCAGTTGTCCTAACTGGACATCTGGAAAACTTCTTTCTTTCTTTATTCCTTATTTGTGATATGAGCCTCATATATTTTGGTCTCCTTGTATCCCCCCTCTATGCACTGAAGACGTCTGGAAGAGTACCTTCCAATATGAAGGATTCCAACCCTTGTGAACACAACATAAATGCTCTCTCTTCCTCATTTACTAAGGCTGCTTTCACACAGCGATTTTCTGTGATCCGTGGCTGTCCGTTGTAAAACTGACAGCCACGGATCAGATTTTGGCCCCATGTTATCCTATGGGCACGGATCACATCGGATTTGGCCTTATTGGCATCCGATTTTGGTTGGATCCGATCCTGGCCGATTTTTTGCTGTGCCCAAAATCGCAGCCTGCTGCGATTTTTGGCACAGCGGGTCAGATCGGACCGAATTGGATCCGACCTGATCCGCGCCAAATAACATGGGGCCTATGGAGCGAGGATCCGAGGAAACAGCTCATGTCTCCTCGGACCCGATGTTAGTGCACTGAGCATGCTCAGTACACTAACACCGCTCTGTGCCATCTAATATCACTTCTGCAATGTATATTCATACATTGCAGAAGTGATATCCAGTTAAATGAAAGGTTTAAAAATAAAAAAATCATTATCCTCACCTCTCCACGATCCAGCGATGCCTCCAGCGCTCTGTGCGTCTAGGACCTGGCCTGACGTCACAGTTGAGTCACATGACCGGTTACCGCGGTAACCGGTCATGTGACTGTGACATCACGCCAGGTCCTGTTGATCAGAAGAAGCTGGAAGCAGCGCGGGTGTCGTGGAGAGGTGAGAATGAAGATTTTTTTATTTTTAAAGGCCTGGAAAGGGGGGTACAAAGGGGGCAAAAGAGGGGGCGAAATAGGGGACAAAGAGGGGGCAAAGAGGGGTCCGAAAGAGGGGGCAAAGAGGGGAGACAGAGGGGACAAAGAAGGGGAGACAGAGGGGACAAAGAGGGGGAGACAGAGGGGACAAAGAGCGGTCGAAAGAGGGGAGACAGAAGGGGCAAAGAGGGAGCAGAGAGGAGGGGAGAAAGGTGACAGGAGGAGAAGGGAGAGGAGGAGAGGATCCAGACTGATGCTGCAAAATATCGGAATCGGATGCCTATTTGGCATCCGATTGCAGACATCAGTTTGGATCCGATGCTGTCCGAGGGGAGCAGCAAAAAGTCTGATCCCCTCGGACAGCATAAAAACGCTGTGTGAAAGCAGCCTAATGTGTAGTAGAAAGGAGGTCAAAATGTTTTGGAAGCTTCAATTTGTAAGCACCATGGACAGCTGCCCAGTATAAACTTTAATTTTGAGACTGCACAGTATGTAAGCACTTAAGGTTTCAATATCCAGTACTAAATATCTAATTTAGATATTGCCTTTTGATCTACACATTGTAATTTATTGTGATGATAATTATCTTATTACCTTAATTATTCACTTTCACAGTAGTAAAAATCAGTTGTTCTATGATCATACAAACATTCCGTCTTTTCCAGATTTTCTTATTTCTTCTCATTGTTCAGATTATCCCTACAGAAGGAATAATCTAATACCATGGTATTATCAAGGAATACCAAGGTATATTTAAGTTCTATTTGAAGGATTTAGGCAGGTTTCACACTAGCATTCGGCTCCGCTGCGTATGGCAGCAGCTGAACGCGTGGCGCGACACATCTGTCATACATCCCTATGCTTAAAATGGGAACACAAGGTGTATGCATTCGCCTGTGGATGCATGCGTTTGTGTCTGCATGTGTTGCTTCTCGGAGCATAGAAACACAACCTGTTGCATTTTCAGTGCGTCCGAGGATGTATTATTTGTACGCAAGCCACTGCAAGCATACAAATTATACATGGAGCCCAATGAGAATGCAGTGTCATCCAGATGGCAGGACAGTTGAATGCATAAAAAAAAAAAAAACTCTCTCGCTCTCTCTCTCTTTCTCTCTCGCTCTCTCTCTCTCTTTCTCTCTGGCTAGGTTCAAACTAGCATTTAGGCATTCGTTCAGGGACTTCCATGTAAAACATAGAATTTGTCAGCAGTAAGGCAGTGTTCCCGGAAAGGTTAGACTGCGTTAACGCTGTCAATTCATTGCTATGGCTGACTGAACCCCGAGCGCAGTTTAAACGCTGGCATCTAAGTACCAGAGTTTGAAATCTCGTGCTATTTCCACATCATGTGATGCGCTTGGAAATGGCGCGAGATTTCAAACACTGGCATTTAGATGCCGACGTTTGAACTGCGCTCGGGGTTCCGTCAGCCATAGCAATGAATTGACAGCATTAACGCAGTCTAACTTTTCCGGTAGCACTGCATTAATGCTGACAAATTTAATTTTTTAAATGGAACCTCCTGAACACAGTGGTAAACGCTGGTGTGACCCTAGCCTCTCTTTCTCTCTCCTCCTGACTGCATTATCATGATATTCTATGGATAGCTCGATTATAATGGTCTCTTAAGAAGTTCATTCTGTGAACACATGCAGATAAGAAACACTGCGTTCATTTCATTATGAATGCATTCAGTACTGTGTTTGCTTCCGTGGATCGAACGTATGCAGAGCAAACGCAAATGTGAAACCAGCCTTAGAAAACTTTTATTTTTGGATAACACTCCCATTTTTATATACTTACCTGGTGTGTTGCTGTCTAGTTGACAACAGCTGAATCATCTTGAAGCTATGAAACGAGTGGTAATGGACACAATAACTAGGAGTGATTGTAACAATTCTGATCAAATGTTCAAGCTGTTGCTGCTCTGTTTTTCCTCTGTGCTTCACACTGCAGCTCTGACTTGTTCTGTGAATAAATATAACCCCATGACAAGATATTAAAATGTTCAATGTGCGGTAAACCTGTTTGCACTGTAGCAAAGATAGAGCTATTATAAACTTCAAGCCACTTAGATACAGTTAACAAGAAGAGGGTATCAGGAAATTCCAACTAGGTCTGCTCAAAATCTTACTAACTTTTTATTGTATTTCACATTTCTATTTGCTTAAGCTAAACAATTAGATAAAAAGTAGAAAAAGATCATGTTGCTCCTTTTCTACTGAAGTAAAACCATATCTCCATATTACAAGCAGTATTAAATATGTTTGAATTAAAGATCTGCTTTCAAAAAGAAATAAAACTTAGAACTGTTGCCTTTATTTACCCTGTAGGTATAGGTAGTTGAGCCTTATTCTTGACAATTTTTCAAAGCTGCTTTTTTAAACATACAATTGATAGTATTATCAACTCTTTTTTTTTTTTCATTTCATGCAAAGTCCACAGGACAGTAAGTGACTGAATTGAATAACTGTCCCGCATTATTATGTTAGAGGTCTAATCTCACTCCCCTCCTCCTCATAATATCCTCATCCAGACTGTGCTTCGCCTTCTACTCCCCCCCCCACTACCTCCTGCTGTTTTTTTCTTTGCCCCCCAGTATTCCGGTTCAGATTTGCAGACATTCCAACTCTCAAATGGCAGCTGGGAGCTGGAATATTTTCCCATGAGATGTGCAGGTGAAGGGTGGGAGAGGGTCAGACCCTCGGAAGGATGCCATCTGTCCCACTCTCTCTTGGTGTCTTTTAGGGAGGGGGAATTTCACAGCATCGCCCTCCATAGTGCCCGTCCAAGCATGGCAAATCAACAAGAACTGTCATCTGAAAGCAAATTCATTTGTCAGCACGGCACCCCCCACCCGGTATGGATCCTTTCAGTGCCAAATATCTTTTTAGAAAAGCAGTCCATCTGACCAAACAGCTCTCACCTTATAGACGTTCATCCACCTCCTGTTGCACCTTTGACTTTATAATTAACCCTTTTATATTTTTAGAGGTTTATATATTTGTAATCATTTCAATATCTACTTATTTAGGCATTGTTGCTATAGCATACCTCCTTTCCCAAGCTCAATCATGACAGGTCTATTTGATAAAAAGATTTCGATTTGCCTTCATCATGTTATTAAAGAGATCTCTCATCAGGTCATTAGCTTGTGACACACTACTTTTTCTTCCCACACCGGCACTTGGATGTAATTGCTCTGAGTAGTAATAAGAATTGGTGCTTTTCAGAAATACCCAATGCTCTGATTCTCTGACACAGTGCTTTATGAGAAAAGCCATTGAAATCAAGAACTCTGGATGAGATTCCAAGTTCCAGAGATTTTTGATGAGCTTTGTATTCACTTCAAGCTTAAAGTGCTTAAAAGACACAGATTCCATTTCATTCATTTATTTTCACAAATAATTGAAAAAGGAGATTCCCCTTCCTTACCTGGATAGTGCCACATGCAACATTATTTGCTAATGGTACATTTCTAAAAAAAAAATATGATTTCAAAGAGGATGGGAGAAATGATTACTGATGTGGATATCTGGACAAATAGAGAGTAGGGAATTGGGGAAGAATATGTTACCTTACAGATTACTTGAATTATTGTTATGAATTACTGTTGACCATGTTCAGGTGGTTATATTGCCTGGCTAAAAAATTTGACTTATGAGGCCGGCTTCACATTGCAGCGTGATCCAGTCCGGGGCTGTCCGGGATGACCCAGACAGCCGCGGACCGGATCAGCACACAGGACTGGGGGGCTAATATGCCCTCCAGTCTGGTGTGCAGCGCACTCAGCTGCAGCCACTGACAGGTCAGGACCGCAGTGCTGCACACCGGACCAGAGGGCATATTAGCCCCCCAGTCCTGTGTGCTGATCCGGTCCACGGCTGTCTGGGTCATCCTGGACAGAACCGGACCGGATCACGCCGCAGTGTGAAGCCGGCCTAAGTGTTCAAATATCATTATGAAGTATTGATGGTCATGTAAAGTTATGCTACATATATTTGCATGATACAACCAGCAATATAATGCGACTAAATAGTTTTATGCTTCTATAGTTAGGTATGTTAAAGAGAAGTCAAGCCTGACTAATGCCACTTTATTTTCCAGCAATGCTATGTTGATGTATATTAATGTGTAATTCATACAAGGTTTTTTTTCCTGCAATGCAACAGATTTGCATTAGATGAGCAACTGATAAAAACTGTGTTACATGAAAGATGGAAGAGAGTGATTCCACTGTAACTGTACTTTATAGTGACATATACTTCTTGTAAAGAAATGCATCATACAGGAGGTATAGAACATAGGAGGTTTGTGGTACAGCCAGTGTAAGGTGATGGACTGGGAGGGCATGAGTTCAATACAGCCACTAACACAACACCTCCTATTATGACTCAGAGAGAATTAATGATGAGACTTTCTTCCCAGTAGAGGCCAGACTCATAGGCCAAATTGTTGCAGTGATCAAAAAAAGTAACTTTGGCGTTTGGACTTTTTTCTATTACGCAGCTTATCGATCTGTTTAATTGATATTATATTTTCATTGATCGAGCATTTCTGAATGTGACAACATCAAATATGTGCATTTTTTCTATTTTTTTTAATAGTTTATTTTGATTGTGGTAAAAGGGGGGTGATTTGAAGTTTTGTGTTTTTTTTTTTCATATTTTTAAAAACATTACTTTTTATTTTCTCTTAATTTTATACCGACTACTATAGGGCCTCAGCGCTGTGCAATCTGATCGCTTGTCCTGTGTACTGATAAAATGCAGTACTTCAGTACATTGGGAATGTGATCATTGTCTGTGGATTATGGTGCTCGCCATCCATCCACAGGAAGTAATCCCAAACTGCTTCCAGGGTCATTACAGGACCCTGGGCTGTGCAGGTGACAGATCGAGATCCCGTGATTGCTTCTCGGGATCTCAGATCACAGCAGGGAACAGTGCGATCCCTGCCACGGGGCTTAGGCTCTCACTGTTAATGAATAACAGCGCAATCCAAAGGATTAACAGCAGCGATCAGATTGCGGATCTGTTTACCGCTGTTAGATACACATCTCAGCTGATGACATCAGCTGAGATGTGCAGGGAATGATGCGGACTCACAGCATGACCTCACATTAAAGTGTGGGAGGTGACCTGTGATGCACATGTATGTCATAGGTCGTGAAGGGGTTAATCATTTGAGATTCTTTGGGATTAACTCCAAAATGCCCCAACATATTATAACTAAACTTTAGTCCTGGTTTCGTGCAGTTCATACCTTAAAGCAGGCCACATGTCGCCCACTGCCTTTGGCAGGCCACGACCAGACCACAGTGGAAACTGACAAGGAGACCAAAAGTACTTAATAAACAACATTCTTTTACTGAACAGTTTCCACATTTCCTTAGGCACAACTTTATACGTGAGCTAGCAAGAATATATTTTAAGCACATTTTCCATTTCCCAGCTAAGCAGCATATTCAGTTCAAGTCCCTACTGCCTTTTTGCCAATCTTTCTGGATCTGTGAGCTACAGCTCCACTCAACAGCACAGTCTATGATGGTCACGTTCCCAATCAGCGGGCCAATGTCTTCTTCCATCACTTAGCATTGGCTCCAGGGAATTGGGATACTTAGGCAGGCATTGAGCAACAAGCTCCTAGACGCTTATATTTGAAGTTATCTTCCCCCTATAGAAGTGGAGCTTAAGGGATACATTACAGTGACAGTGACTCAGATTCAACAGGAAGGGTCCTGCCTGGGAAACATGCACTTCATCACATGCCAGGGATGATAGCACATACCTGGATGGCTAAGGGACTTGGCCATTTGTCTATACTCTGACTCTTTCAGTATAGAGCCGCTTGTCCGAGGGTAGGTCTTCTGCCCTCTAGTTGTTCCCCTCCAAAGCATGAGTCAACGCATGAAAATCTCACTCCACTCTCAACCTTGCAATTCTTACAAGTTACCTGCTACATGCGGTTTTGATAAACTGTCATATTAATATGTCCATCCTAGTTGAACCCTATCTGACGTTCTACAGGAAAACCTTCTCTTACCCCAGAGGCTAACTCTTCCTCTTGTTGGCCAGTCTCAACATTTTACTAGTACTGGCCCTACATCCTACATTACATTACTATTTTGTCCTGTAACACACTGTGGCATAACATTCTTAGGCATCCTATACATCTTATCTTATACAATGCCTTCTATCCTACATAACACCCCTGTACATTACTACATAATACTGCTACACTCTATGCATATCATAATTTACATAAATATCTATCATTCATTATATTACCTTATTATATATCACAATACAAGAGATCACATCACAGTTTACACAATACAATATTATACAATAACATATGATACAATACACACATTAGACAAAACATGACACAGAACACATTATAACAGTGCGATTGGTGTCTTCAGGGTGGAATGCGACTACTAGTCCACTTCCTTATTTATGCACGAGCAAGGGTTGTAGCATGAGACTAATGAAGGTTCAGGCTGGGCATTCAATAACTTTATACATATGCAGAATTGTTTCAGAATAGCCATAACTCATTTACAATGCAGGTACCACTAACACATACTGTTCTGATGGAAAAAGGCCAGTATATCACATTTTATCTTTTTAGTTTACTTAGGTCAGTGGTAGTTTACTGCTCCCCAGTTTCTTTGCAAAGACAAAAAACAGTGACCTAAAGCAGAGTAGAGAATCCAAATCACATCAACACCTCATATAAGAAAAAGTGCAGGACTGAAGTAATCTCAAAATGAATATAAAATACATTATTTTTGCTATATACAAGTTAATAAACATGTAAAAATTCAACACAACAGACACAAAATCGGAATGACAGTTGAGACATCCTGTAATATGGTTTTAAAAAATCCCTATACGCAGTCATGGACAAAAGTCATGTGTATAACAAAACGTTCAATTACACTAATATTCTGTGACAATACTTCATTTTCTGGAACAATTTCAAGGGTGTCAACTCTTTTGGTCATGACTATAGCTATACGAAATGAGACACAAGAAATACAATGAAGAGTACGAGACACTTGTTAATAATACATATCAAGAGAGCAGTACCATGGTGGCCCCAGATGAAGCTGTTGTGAAACATGGGTGTGTTTATTGAGTGAGACATCTCTTTACTATGCTACTGTAGCATTCATTCTTTTGACCATTTTGGTTACACTGCATTAGTTGGTCCACCATGGTACTGTTATCTTGACTTATTTTGTAAGAAGTGACTGTAAAGCAGGCTTCACACCATGATTTTCAGCTGTCAGTTTGTGTCCGTTTTTTTGCAGGATCCACCAGACAGAACGGCACAGGGTGAGCAGAAATTGTGGGCAAATATGCCCTCCGATACTGTTTTTTGCAGGATTCGTTTTTCTGCTGCTGTCCAAAGTGCTGATGTCTGCCTGTGTGTGCAGTGCTGCTGTCCATGGTGCTGAAATGTCAGCTGTGTATGATGTACTGCTCTCCATGGTGCTGAACGTTCAGCCGTGTCTCTGAAATGCTGCTGTCCATGGTGCTGAATGGGCGTGGCAGCATTTCAGAGCCTGTGCTGTGATTTACATTGGATCCAGGAAACAAACTGATTTTTTAACGGATCCGGTGCCCATAGACTCCCACATTATGGGCGCCGGATTGCCCAGATCCGGGAGTATCCGTTTTGACCAATTTTTGCACCAAAGCCAACAAATTATGCAGGCTCCGATTTCGTGCCCGATGAAAAACTAGACAAAATCGGATCAGGGACAAAAGCCACAAAACTGGATGGCCAAATAAGATCAATCAAGCACCATAGGGACACATGGGGCAAAACCGGATCAGATTCTGTCCAGTTCAAACCGGACAGAACCTAACAGCTGAAAACCATGGTGTGAGGTTGGCCTTACTCTTCATTGTCCAATTCCTTATACTTGTATGGGAATTGTTTGGAATTCATATCGTATGCCTCTTCCTGATGGATCACCTGCTATTCTTATTTTGTGCCTGTTGTGTTTACTTTTAAAATTTTTAGTAACTTGTATCTTATAAAACATCACTATTTATGTTAATTTTCTGATTACCTCAATCCTGCACGCTTTTGTGCTGTTTGTTCATTTGTTTCCTTGGTCAACAACACCATTGTAGCACAGATACCCTGAATTCAAGATAAGATGCCATGGTCAGAAGAAGTGACCGAACAATGCATGTGTCAGTATTTATATCTGTTCATTGCAACTGCAGATACGAGCTGATCGGTGTCGGTGTAGGGTGTTGAACCCTCTTTAACTTGACAACATTCAACGATATATGGTAGCTATGAAAAAAACACAATGTTCACCATAGGGTAGTGTAGCGACCGGTGGTAAGGCCGCGGGTGTGTGTGTATGTCTGGCTTCAACAGAATCTCCATACTCAGATTTAACCGGTAGTAACATTTCTTTACTGTAAAACATATCTATAACACAGTCAACTGATCTAGCTGCACACATGTATATATTAGAGTCTCTGGATCTTCACTTCTTCCGGGTACGCAGCAAGCCCCTAACCGTCTCCAGCCTGACTGTCGTCCACGCCTCCCCCTCTAATGTTAGCATGGCCATTTCTGCTAAGGTCTTAGGATCAATGTTATACATCTCCCCCACTATCTTAAGTTGTTCGGTCAATTCAGTTACAGGATAGTTCCGTCCGTTAAACTTCCTCACCTGATTGACAATAGATGCCGGGGAGCTGTCCGGTTATAAGTTACTACCGGGAGGAGATTCTGTTGATCACACATCCTGCCGACTACACCAGATGTAGCGACCGGTGGTAAGGCCGCGGGTGTGTGTGTATGTCTGGCTTCAACAGAATCTCCATACTCAGATTTAACCGGTAGTAACATTTCTTTACTGTAAAACATATCATATAACACAGTCAACTGATCTAGCTGCACACATGTATATATTAGAGTCTCTGGATCTTCACTTCTTCCGGGTACGCAGCAAGCAAAGAAAAAAAAAACACAACAATGGAGATATCTTTCCCTAACTTTCCCTAAAATCACGTACCAGTCTATCACAGAAGAAGGTGTCGCTCCCACGTAGCAGGCCTGGGGTCTCACGATGACGGGTCCCGGTGCAGCGCTGAAGGGGGAAACTCCTCAGTCTTCTTCTGTGGTCTCCTTCCGCAGGTAACAGAATCTTTCTTTGTTAGTCTCTCCCAGTCTCAGGGCACACCGAGCAGCAGACGGGAGCCCACAGCAGCACAGAAGTCTCTCTCAGTCTCGGGGCAAAACCGATGAACAGAAGGGAGATCACAGTAGCACAGATGGCTCCCTTATGTCAGTCACAGCCCCTGCACATGTAATCCGGTGGCAATGTCCTGAATTCCGGAGGCAATGTCCTGAAGTTGAGTGGGACCCTCGGCAAGACAAGGTCCTGCAGACTGGGGGTTGCAACAGCGATCCTCACGGGGCATTTCTTCCCAAGAATCCGGCTGCAAAAGAGCCCTATGTCGGGAGACACCACACAGTCTGTCCTGACAGAGCTCTGGATCCCTAATCATCATCTCCCCGCCCTTTTTCTTCCTCAGCACAAGGCTGTTGGGGGAGGGGATCAGACTGTGTAATCTTCACTGCAGTGTCCATTTCAATAATAATACAGTCAGGGCTACCCACTTCATTACATACCCCCCTACTTAAAGGTTGGCAGTCCCTGTCAACAACCGCCGGCTCCAAGGCAGTGATGGCTGTAGATGTCACAGGGGTTGGTTGAGAAGTGGGCCATACATACTGGTCCCTGTAGAACCGTCCGGGCGGGATCCCAGCAGTGGTGCGGTCAGTGCGTCGCAAGGGTCGGTTGTTCCCCTCCTCGTCACTGTCTTTACGCCCCACTCCAGTCAGTACTCCGGGAGAGGGACTGGTCTGTGTAGGTGGGTCACCGGTCTCAGAGTCGACGTGATCTCTATGTTGAGAAATGTCCGTGACGTCAGTCATGTCAGCAGCGTCACCCCCTCCGGTTACTGTGGGAGGGGAGTCAGGCCGGGAGCGGCAGGGGCGCAACATATTTCGGTGCACAGTGCGGGTGCTGTGGCTGTCTTCACCCCGCACTCGGTATACATGTCCATTGGGGTAAGGGCGTTCGATTACCCGGTAGACTTCAGTCTCCCACTTGGCTCGAAGTTTCCCTTGAGGCTTCTTAATACGGAGCAAGACTAGCTGTCCCAACTTTAAGGGTTTCTCTTGCACGGGGAGTGGGTCAGCATGTATCTGGCCCCGGATTTGTTGACTCACCAGCCGGTGTACAGTCTCCATCTTCTGGCGGTGAGCATTTAGCCAGGAGGGGTAGTTATGGCAGACATCTTCTTCTGGGCGGAATAGGTTCAGGTCATGGACCCCTTTTCCGGGGCGGCCAAAGAGAAGAGTGTGAGGGGTGTAGCCAGTCACGGAGTGGACCTGGTTGTTGTAGGCCCATACTAGATCTGGAAGGAATTGGGGCCATCGATCTTTCTTATCTTCGGCCAAGGTGCGGATCAGCTGAAGTAGGGTCCGGTTAAAGCGTTCACATGCACCGTTCCCTTGTGGATGGTAAGGAGTGGTCCTCGACTTCTGGATCCCATACATCCGATGCAGCTCCTCGATGACTCTGCCTTCGAAACAAGCCCCCTGGTTGGAGTGTAACCTCTCCGGACACCCAAAGACGTGGATGAACTGTCGACAGATGGCCTGTGCAGCCGACTCGGCCGTCTGGTCCTTGGTAGCAACAACGACGGCGAATTTTGTGAAGTGGTCCACCATGACTAGGCAGTATTGATAGCCACTGCTCGCCATCCCGATCAGCAGATAGTCCACCATCAACAGCTCAAGAGGCCTGGAGGTTTTAATCGTCTGGACAGGTGCACGCTGTTCGGTTGGACTTGTGCAGTTCACAGGTGCGACAGGTTCTGCAGACGTCTTCGACCAGCTTGCGGAGCCCTGGACAGTAGATGGACTGTTGAATCCACCGAAAGGTCTTGTCTATTCCAAAGTGACCGTTCCTTTTGTGTGCTTCGTCCACCATCTTACGAGCCAATTGGGCAGGCACCACGACTTGTGTACATTCCTCCAACATGTGGGACAGGAGAACCTTCCGATATAGTACCTCTTCTCTCAGAATTAGCCGATCCCACTGGCTGAGCAAGGTCAAGGTCCCGGTAGACAGTCGTGCCGCGTGTCAGGGGGGGCTTCTGCCTTTGCTTCACCCATTGTTTGAGTAGAGCCCATTCAGGGTTCTGGTCCTGGAGCCTGCACAACTCTTGGGGACACAGTGTAACCCCCACTGGAGTTCCAACTTCGCCCACAACGAACTGGCAGTAATCCATCATCTGTTGGGCAAGCCTTGCAAAGTCGGGCGTCTCGTCTCCTTCTAGTTCTTCATCCCGGTCTCTGGTAAGTAAGGGGTATGACACTCTAGACAGGATGTCCGCATTTTGATTCTCAGCCCCAGCCCTGTATTTGATCTTGTAGTTGAACTTCGAGAGTCGAGCCATCCAACGCTGTTCCATGACTCCGAGCTTCGCATTTTGTAAGTGGGCCAACGGGTTGTTATCGGTCAGGACCAGTACTTCCGCCCCTGTGAGGTATCCTGCAAATTTCTCCGCCATAGCCCACGTTAGGGCCAACAGCTCCAGCCGGAACGAGCTGTAATTGATGGGTTCTTCTCACCCTCGTGTAGGGATCGACTGGCATAGGCTATGACACGTTCCTTGCCTTCTTGTACTTGTGAAAGTACTGCCCCTAGACCTTGTAGGCTGGCATCGGTATGTAGTTGGAAAGGGAGATTGTAGTCTGCATATGCCAGGATGGGGGTGAAGTCAAGGCACCCTTTAGGGCTTGGAAGGATTCTTCCTGGCTGGGTCCCCAGCTGATGGGTCGTCCTCTGGGGCCGTTGGTGGTCCCTCGAAGCAATTCGTGCAAGGGTGCAGCAAGCCGGGCGAAGTTTCTCACGAACCGGCGGTAGTAACCGGCCAACCCCAGGAAGGCCCGGACCTCTCTGACGTTCGTAGGCTGTGGCCAGTCCCGCACGGCGGCTATTTTCTCCGAAGACGGCTGTACACCTTCGGCCGAGATCCGGTGACCCAGGTAATTGATCTCGGGCTGCAGAAGACGGCACTTGCTGGGTTTCAACTTCAGGCCATGTTCTCTCAACCTACGAAACACACGGCCCAGCTGTTGCAGGTGTTCTTCAAATGTGGCCGAATAGACTACGATGTCGTCCAGGTAAATGAGGGTGAAGTCGAAGTTGAAGTCCCCCAGGCAGCGCTCCATCAGTCGCTGGAAGGTCCCCGGCGCGTTGTTCAGGCCAAAGGGCATCCGGTCGAACTCGTACAGGCCCATGGGTAGGATGAAAGCAGTCTTTTCTCTATCTTTCTCGTGCATAGGTACCTGCCAATAGCCGCTGGCCAGGTCCAATGACGAAAATAATTTAGCTTTCTTCAGGGCTGTCAGGGATTCTTCGATCCTTGGTAAAGGGTATGAGTCCCGGATGGTGCAAGCATTCAAACGGCGGTAGTCCACGCAGAACCTCAGGGACCCGTCTTTCTTCTTGACTATCACCACTGGTGCAGCCCAGGGGCTCTGGCTTTCTCGTACCACTCCAGCGTGTAACATGGAATTCAGGAGATTTTTCACTTCTTGGTATTGTTGGGGAGGTATTTGGCGGTACCTTTCACGAATAGGAGCGGTATCACCTGTGGGGATTTCGTGCTTGATACTGGGGGTGCATCCAAAGTCGGTGTCATGCCGGGCAAAGGACGCCTGGTGCTCTTGAAGTAACTCTTCCACCTGGGACACTTCTTCGTTGGAGTATTGGGATATGTCCAACTGGCACTTTTCTCGTAGTTCTCGCCCCGCGTTGATGTCATCCGCGACAGCGGCCATGGCAGAGACCGTCACTGTCCAATCTCCCTCTGTGGACGGTGCAAACTGGAGGGGGTTCATAGGGTTCACCTCTTCGGTTAGGGCGTAAACATGGGCGAGTTGTGTCCCAGCCTCTAGGTCAACGCTCACGTTAGCCGTGTTACCCAGCCTGACAGGAATCCTCCCCTTTCTCACAACAGCTAGCGTTCGAGCAACTAGGGGGTTCAGCTTCCCTTCCTTCGGGGTGCGCGGCTCAATCAGCACCTCCACGCCTTCGAGCTGTCTTGTGGTGCTAAGGGTAGCGAGATAACGGTCTCCTTCTCAGCAGGTAAAGTTATCCTAGTATGGCGGGGTACGGTGATCGTGGCCAGCGGCAGTTGGTCTTCGGTCATTCGCTGGAGATTGCAGGTCCGGACCACTTGTTGGAAGGCTCGGCGGGTGGCTGTATGTGTGGTCACTTCTTGCCAGTACTTGGGCCCCCTCTTGGTAAGCAACACCAGATTCAGGTCTTTCAAGATGTTCATCCCAATAATCATGGGCGTTTCTGATCCACAGCCTTCCCTGACCACGATTATCCCTCTCTTCCCGAGATCTTGCCCACAGACTTCAGTGTTCATCCAGGCAACTCCCGTCACCGGAATGGGTAGATTATTGGCTGCTTTGATCTTGATAGTAGTATCAGGGTCACAGGCAACCCGCGGCTTCAGATACTCTTCGTAAAACTGCTCGGAGATGGTGGATACCTGAGACCCAGTATCCATTAATCCTTGCACGGCGGTCCCTTCCAATAATACTTCCAGGGTAGGGCTGTTTGATGCAAGTTTGTTCCGTGGCTGGCTCTGTTTTCCTACGCTCCTCTCCTTGGCCTCCCCTGCCGAGTGAGCCTCTTTGGCAGGGGCGTCTAGTTTAAAGGTGGCCGCTGTTGTGGGGCATGACTTGCTGGTTCCAGTATATCGGCCCGTGGATGAACTTGAACGTTCTGGGGGCAACGGTTTGCTCTATGGCGGGGATCACCGCATGTCCAGCATCTTCCCATCGGCCGGCTGGGTTGTTGTCTCGCTTGCCTGTCCGCCTGTTGGTCCAGGGTGAGCTGCAACACCTGTTTCTGCAACTCTGCCACCATCTGCTTCAGTTCTTCCGTGTCACTGTTCGGGGTTCTGATACCAGTTATGGACCTGCAAGCCGCGGTATAAGTCTGGGCCTCCATGACAGGTCCTCTCGAACGTTCTATCGCTTCTTGCTTAACCTCAGCGAACGTAAGGGCCGGATTTATCCGGAGTAGATCTTGCAGTGAGCGGTTAAGGTACAGGTCTCTTAATCCAGTCACGAATTAATCTCTCAACACCAGGTCACGGGCGCCCGTACTAGCTATCTGTTCTTTTTTCCTGCAGGCTTGTTCAAGCAGTACTTGGAGGGCGTTGGCATATTGAGGGATGTCCTCCGATTCGAGTTGAGTACGCCGGAAGAACATATACCGTAATGTTCCCGCATATGTGGTCGGCCCATAGGTGTTCTCCAGCACCCGCACCAAGTCATCCAACGTACGCTGGCCCCTAACCGTCTCCAGCCTGACTGTCGTCCACGCCTCCCCCTCTAATGTTAGCATGGCCATTTCTGCTAAGGTCTTAGGATCAATGTTATACATCTCCCCCACTATCTTAAGTTGTTCGGTCAATTCAGTTACAGGATAGTTCCGTCCGTTAAACTTCCTCACCTGATTGACAATAGATGCCGGGGGAGCTGTCCGGTTATAAGTTACTACCGGGAGGAGATTCTGTTGATCACACATCCTGCCGACTACACCAGATGTAGCGACCGGTGGTAAGGCCGCGGGTGTGTGTGTATGTCTGGCTTCAACAGAATCTCCATACTCAGATTTAACCGGTAGTAACATTTCTTTACTGTAAAACATATCTATAACACAGTCAACTGATCTAGCTGCACACATGTATATATTAGAGTCTCTGGATCTTCACTTCTTCCGGGTACGCAGCAAGCAAAGAAAAAAAAACACAACAATGGAGATATCTTTCCCTAACTTTCCCTAAAATCACGTACCAGTCTATCACAGAAGAAGGTGTCGCTCCCACGTAGCAGGCCTGGGGTCTCACGATGACAGGTCCCGGTGCAGCGCTGAAGGGGGAAACTCCTCAGTCTTCTTCTGTGGTCTCCTTCCGCAGGTAACAGAATCTTTCTTTGTTAGTCTCTCCCAGTCTCAGGGCACACCGAGCAGCAGACAGGAGCCCACAGCAGCACAGAAGTCTCTCTCAGTCTCGGGGCAAACCGATGAACAGAAGGGAGATCACAGTAGCACAGATGGCTCCCTTATGTCAGTCACAGCCCCTGCACATGTAATCCGGTGGCAATGTCCTGAATTCCGGAGGCAATGTCCTGAAGTTGAGTGGGACCCTCGGCAAGACAAGGTCCTGCAGACTGGGGGTTGCAACAGCGATCCTCACGGGGCATTTCTTCCCAAGAATCCGGCTGCAAAAGAGCCCTATGTCGGGAGACACCACACAGTCTGTCCTGACAGAGCTCTGGATCCCTAATCATCATCTCCCGCCCTTTTTCTTCCTCAGCACAAGGCTGTTGGGGGAGGGGATCAGACTGTGTAATCTTCATTGCAGTGTCCATTTCAATAATAATACAGTCAGGGCTACCCACTTCATTACAGTAGTATGGTAGGAACAATATAAAATGTACGTAGTATAAAGGTGTCTGCTCTTCAGTCTGTGTTGTTATATTGAGGCACAACATTAGTGTTAGTGTATGATATGACTTCTGCAATCCTCCAATGGTTGAGATCCACCAAAATAACATAACATGAAATGTATGTAAGCCGCAATCTGAAATGTGATGCAGAGACAGGGACATACGGATAAAGTAAGGTGCAAAAAAAACTTTTATTGCAGGACTTGTTTCGAAAACTATATGTTCTCCTGATCATAGGCTATACCCCTGATTTGTGTTCATACACATTTCATGCATTGATCATCAATATGTCAGTACTGGACAAGGTAAAATATCGTGTTAGCCAGTAGATAATTCCTGGACAATGCATTTTAAAGTAACCCATAAAAGTAAAACTTAAAGAAAACATTTTTTCCCTTCTGTTAATGATCGTTTTAGCTGCAATTTGGATAAATAAACTAAAAATAGTAGCTGAAGAAAAATCATCCTTCCCTGAGGTATTCTAAAAGAAGACATTTTGTTGTGGCCGAAAAGACCTCTGTTCATAGAGGGTTAAAGTGTAAGTCAACACAGGTCCCCAGAGGATACCATTCCAAACATTAGTGGAAATAGGGAGACTCAATTCCATTTTAGCAAAGCTGATTTGAATGCAGCAGTCCTCCGCTAATAATATTCCTGATTAGCTGTGATATACTCATTTATCGTTTAGAGTTTCAGGCAGTCCCATTGATTTACATGTTCGGACCAAATCAAGAATTGATCTGCTGAGCAGGTAAATCTTTTTAATGATGTGGGGGGAAAGTTTTACTGTCATTCAGATAGAAACACTGTAGAGCAGAACCATAAATATTTTACCTGGCTATGATGACAATCAGAGAAAGTAGCTGGGATTAGATACATATTTGATTTTCACTGTGGATTTTATTCATTTCACTATAGATTACTTACAACATCACGTTCAATCAGTACAATGTGAGCATGAACTAGACCTGATGCTCTATTTTCAATTCAATTGATAGCTTTGTTAGAGTAGGGAATCTGAAAGTCATTGTAACGCTAGTCTGTTTGTCCTTTGTTTCCAGGCATTACTGTGCATGTCAGTCCTCATACCCAATGCTCCTTCCCCCCTAACCAACTGGGATACTGCCCGCTGCCTAGCAGTACACGTGTTGTAAAGTCTTTGCTAAACTGCATGACCATAGGTGTGTGCGCTGTGGCGTAACTAGAGTCTGGTGGGCCCCGGTGCGAAATTTAAACCTGGGCCCCCCCCACCACCAGGGCCGGACTGGGACTAAAAAGCAGCCCCGGAAAACAAGCCCCACCAGCCCATACACTATATCACCCATCAGCCCCAATACGTAAATTTTGCTTTTACCCTGTTGTGGCCCTCACCACTTTCTTAAAGACGTTATTTGAAGAGCCACATGTGAATGGTGCAGCAGAGGGAATAATTAACCACAGCTCCATTTACATGGTGCTCTTCAAAGCTCTGTTTCTCAGGATTGTGTGGTCCCAGTGGTCAGACACACAGACACACATCCAGCCACACACAAACAGCCAGCCACACACAGAGCCACAGCCAGCCACACACAGAGCCACAGCCAGCCACACACAGAGCCACAGTCAGGCAGCCACACAGACACAGCCAGCCACACACACAAAGCCAGCCACACACACAAAGCCAGCCACACACACATACACACATAGCCAGCCACAGTCAGACAGCCGCACACAGCTAGCCACATAGACAGCCACCAGCCACACAGACAGCCACACGCAGACACAGCCAGCCACACATACAGCCACACACAAACAGCCAGACACATAGACAGCTACCAGCCAGCCACACACACACAGATGCAGCCAGCCAAACACATACACAGCCACACACATACACAGCCACAGCCAGTCACACAGACAGCCACACACAGACAGCCACACACAGACAGCCACACACAGCCACATAGACAGCCACCAGCCACACACAAACAGCCACACACAGGTGCAGCCATCCACAGCCAGCCACTTAGACAGCCACAGCCAGCCACACATCCAACCAGCCACACATACACAGACATACAGTCAACCACACAGTCAGCCACACACAGCCAAGCAGCCCCAGCCACACACAGCTCCAGCCACACACAGACACAGTCAACCACACACACCCAGCCACACAGCCATGCAACCTCAGCCAGACACACACAGCCATCCACAGCCATGCAGCTCCAGCCACAGCCAATCCAAGCCAGCCACGTGGCACCAGCCACACACAACCAAGCAGCCCCAGTCACACACAGACACAGTCAGCCACACACAGCCAAACAGCTCCAAGCCACACACAGGACACAGTCAGCCACACAGCCCCAGCCACACACAGCCATGCAACCTCAGCCAGACACACACAGCCATCCACAGCCATGCAGCTCCAGCCACAGCCAACCCCAGCCAGTCACGTGGCACCAGCCACACACAGCCAGCCACAGACACACAGCCCCAGCCACACACAGACACATAGTCAGCCACACAGACACACAGTCAGGCACACACAGCCAGCAACATAGCCATGCAGCCCCAGCCACACACAGACACATAGTCAGCCACACAGACACACAGTCAGGCACACACAGCCAGCCACATAGCCATGCAGCCCCAGCCATACACAGACACGCAGACAGCCACACACAGCCAGCCACAACCACACACAGTCAGCCACACAGACAGCTTGCCATACACAGTCAGCCACGCAGCCTCAGCCACACAGACACAGTCAGCCACACAGCCAGCCACACAGCCCCAGCCACACACAGTCAGCCACACAGCCAGGCACACACAGTCAGCCACAGCCATACAGACTCAGCCACACACAGATACATAGTCAGACACACAGTCATCCACACAGCCGGCCCCAGCCACACAGTCAGCTACAGCCACGCAGCCCCAGCCACACACAGTCAGACACGCAGCCCCAGCCATACACAGACACACAGCCAGCCACACAGCCCTGCCACACAGTCAGCTACAGCCATACAGCCCCAGCCATAAATAGACATAGTCAGCAGCCACACAGCTAGACACAGCCACACAGAGACACAGTCAGCCACACAGACACACACAGCCAGCCACAGCCATATACAGACACATAGACAGCCACACACACAGTAAGAGAGAAGAGAGTGAGGCACACACACACTACTCACCACCAGCAGCTGCTGCAGCTCATTTTGCACATTTTGCTGGCTCCCGCGCTGTGGAACAACTTCCGGGGCCTGCAGTAGAGATGAGGAGAGATTGACTGGAGATAGGGCTCACAGAAGAGATGGGGCATGGCCTGGGGGAAATTGGGGCCCACCCTCTCACCTCTCCTCCCGCCCCTTCTCCTGTCAATCTCCTCGGGCCCTCACAGCTGTCAGAGCAGAGCAGTCATGCTCTGCTGGCCCCTGCTGCTCTCCTCTGATGTCTTGTTATCAGCTTGGCGGCCAAGCCGCTGGTGCTCCCCAGTCCCTGCTATGCCGGCAGGTGGTGGCTGCAAAGTGATTTAAAGCCGACCTGCGGCCCGCAGAGCAGGTGCTGTGGCCCCACCCACTTGACAACTACCGGCCCATAGGGAAAAGTCCCGCCTCTCTCAATGGTCAGTCCGGGCCTGCCCCCCACACACACATGTTGGTCTGATGTATGGGCCCTGAGTAATTTTCTACATACTTTCAAGATTCACAGATTGACCCCTCTCCCCTTCTTTATGTATTACTGTCCCTCGTCCTGCTATATATGGTCCTCCTCCTGGAATGTGGCCCTTATTGTGGTATATATCCCTCATCATGGTTTATATGGTCTTCCTTCTCCCGCAGTGCCGCCACCATATAATGCATCAGTGTAAGAGGCGCTCAGACTTATATACAGCATCCGACATGAGGCACAGGTATCAGGCACATTCCATCAGTAATGTACAATGAGGCACAGGGCACATTTAGGGAACAGCCTGGTTCTATATAGTGCAGCGCACATGGACCATTATGGGGTACAGTGCTTGGTTCTCTGACTTAGCATTGGTGCAGTCCTGTTATGGGGTTTAGGTACCACTTTTATACTATATGAAGCACAGAACACACTGTGGGGCACAGTAGGGGGCAGAATTACAAAACATTTCAGGTGTGAGCTGGTGTTGGTGCAGTCCTGTTATGGGGCACAGTGTGGGGCACCATAAAGCACTCAGTACAGGGCACTAATGCATAACATTTTGAGGATAACCTGGTGTTGGTGAAGTCCTATTATGGAGACAGTATGAGGCACAGTATAGGACACAGTATGGGGGCACACAGTGGGGTTGGGGGCACACGCAGAACATTTGAGTCTGACCTGGCGTTGGTGAGGTCTTGTTATGGGGCACACAGTATAGAGGTGTGCGGCACAGTATGGGGGAGGAGTCAATATAAGGGTGGGGGCCATGCACAGTATTGGAGAGGGCACAGTATGGGGGGCACACAGTATAAGGGGGTGGATGCACACATGCACAGTTTTGGTAGGGGGCACAGTATAAGGGGTGGGCGTGCACACACAGTATGGGTAGGTGGGCACAGTATATGGGGCACACAGTATAAGAAGGGGGCACAGTATATGGGAGAGCATTAGTAGATGGGAAGGCACAGTATGGGAAGGGGGCACGCAATATAGGGGGCACGGTATATGGGGTGGGCACGCACAGTACATGAGGTAGGCACGCAAAGTATGGGGAGGGCACAGTATGGGGGCACACAGTATAGTGGGAGGGGGCACACAGTATATGGGGCACACAATATAGGGGTACAGTATATGGGGTGGGCACACACAGTATATGGAGAGGGTACACAGTATATGGGGCACACAATACAGTCTCTGACCTGGCGTTGGTGCAGTCCTGGTACAGAGTCTGGAAGTCTCTCCTGGTGATCAGCTTGTTGTGGTTGATCCCTGGCTGGATGGCCCCCCGGCCCCCGCAGCCCCCGCAGCACCCGCAGACAGATGAGCTCCTGCCCATCCAGCACAAAGGATGCAACCCGCACCCCGTGCATCTCCACCATCCAGCACTCACTGCTGCCCCCGGGAACCGGGCTGTATGCACCCAGCAGCAGAGATTCCGCCGGGCTCAGCATTAGAAGAGGAGGGGTGGACATGGCCATGCTCGGGCTCCCGGCCTGACAGAACAAGCAGCCGCCGCGGTGCTGCCTCAGAGTGAGCCAGATTGCCGGAGCCCGAGACGCGGAGTGGCCACAAACACCGCCGACACCAGCCTGCTTGAATGCAGGCCAGCACCGCTGTCTCTCTTCCCCTTCCTGACACACTGGCCATGAAGTCACATGGATGTGCATCCTTGGAGATGCACATCCATGTGAAGCGGGGGCCCGGCCCCGTTGCACCCGCGACCCCTGCCTCCGCGATTTTACACCACTGTGTGTGCGGTCTTAGGCTGCCTTGCTTGTGGAAGCTATCCGATGGTTGTGAGGTCCTTTGCTGCTGCTGCATGACTTTCCAGGTGTGTCCAGACTTGCAGCCGATGCCAGGTGCCCTAGGCCCCAATTCCTGTGTTGTGTATACTGGTTCCTGTTTGTGCCTAGGGTGTGTACTGTGATGCGACCAGGGCTGGGGTACTCGGATCCCAGGCGTTGCTGCTGGATCCTGTCACCAGTGGTTGATGCCTGGGTCCGTGTCCCTGGTGGTCGCTGAAAAGTGTGAAAATAAGATAATAAAAGTAAAGTGTTTGTGACGCCACCTGCAGTTTCTGATGATGACTCCAGCGCTGCTTCAGACCTCTGGGGATGATGTTATTGTAGCCAGTTGGTCTTGCTCCCTGCAGGTGGAGCAGGATCCCCAGGGCAGTGTTGCTGTACTAGTTGTCGTAGTCGCGGGCACAGGGAGACAGCTCTGCAGGTGAAAAGCTGAATGATTCCTCACAGCAGGAAAGAATAACACACCACACGTTGCTTAGTCTCTGTACTAGTTTACTGGTTACTGTCAGGCACTTAAACAGGTTTACAGTCTCGGGTTGGCCTGGGTAGTGACCGGTGAATGGGGTGTCTGTCTGTGGCTATCAGAGATGTTCTCTTGGCTTCGCCCTCTATCCTCACTTGTGTTGAAGCCTGCATGAAGCAAGACCTGACCTTTCGTCTGTAACTGTGGGACCTTTGTGAGAACCTTCTCTGGATTGCCGTTACCTCTGGGGATTTTCTGCTGGTCCTGGCTCTTTGACTGGTAATGGTTACAGGTGACCTGGATGCTCAAGACTCCAACCGGTATTGGCGGCTCAGAGATGAGCCTGCCTGCACAGCACTCAGAGCCGGTACTCCATTTCGTAGACTGGGATCCTCCCAGACCGGTAGGCAGACGGTCTGACGCCGGGTGTTAGCATATACCCTAGTGATGGGCGAATCCTAAATTACTCGGAATCGCTTGACTCTAGCGAGTCCGAGCACAGGACTCGCTACTCGTTGCGAGTCTAGCGAGTCCAATGTTAATGAATGGGGAAGCGAGTAATAGCGAGTAGTGTGAGATTTACAAATCGCAGAAGTGTCTCGGAAGCTTCAGCCTGAAGCAATCCTAGTTTTGTCATTTATTTGCATTGGACTCGTTTACTTTGTAAGTAATCGCTGGGAAACTCGCACAGATAAGAGTCCTGTCTGCTCAGTGTGCTGGCTGCCAGCTCCAGGGTCCTAGAGCCCACCTGCTGCCTGATGTAGCAGAGCTGAGATTGTTCTCAGTCTGCTCATTCCCTGTGCATAGACATCTATATCTATGCACAGGGGATGTAGCAGAGAGGACATCGCGTATTGGACTGCGTCGGAGGGAAGAGGATTTTTTTAATTAAAGATGGAGTCCCTAATGGCTTTTTTTTTATTTCTAATAAAAAATTTTCTTTGTGTTGTGTTTTTTTTAAAACAATTTAATAGAAATTCATGGCGGTCATGTCTAATATTGGCGTGACCGCCATAAATTTCGGGCTTAGGGCCAGCTGATAATACAAAGCTGGCCCTAACCTCTTTATTACCCAGCGTGCCACCGCTACCAGGGCCGCTGGAAGAGCGGGGTTCAGCGCCAGAGGATGGCGCTTCAATGTACGCGCCATCTTCTGGGGCGGCTGCGGGCTGCAATTTGCAGCGGGGGGTGCCCAGAAAGCTTGGGCATCCCTGCGCTGCGGATTCCAGCCCCAGCTGCTTAGCTGTACCTGGCTAGACATAGAAATTGCGCGGAGCCCCACGCATTTTTTTTAAATTATTTCATGAAATTCTGAGATTCTGACTCTGACTCTGAGACTCTGACTCTGAGACTCTGACTCTGAAATTCATGAAATAAAAAAAAAAAAATGCGTGGGGCTCCGCGCAATTTCTATGTCTAGCCAGGTACAGCTAAGCAGCTGGGGGCTGGAATCCGCAGCGCAGGGATGCCCAAGCTTTCTGGGCACCCCCCGCTGCAAATTGCAGCCCGCAGCCGCCCCAGAAGATGGCGCGTTCATTGAAGCGCCATCCTCTGGCGCTGAACCCCGCTCTTCCAGCGGCCCTGGTGGCGGTAGCACGCTGGGTAATAAAGGCGTTAATACCAGCTTTGTTATACAAAGCTATACTGGAGCTGGCAGCCTGCACACAGAGAAGACAGCTGGACTCAGCTCGCAATGTAATAGCAGTTACTTTGCGAGTTTCCCTGCTATCACTGGCACAGTAGCCGAGTCTAATGCAAACAATGGCAATCCTAGTTTTGTCAGCGTTTCTGACAAAACTAGGATTGATATTGATTTGCATTGGACTCGTGCGAGTAATCACTGGGAAACTCGCAGAGTACCGAGTCCTGCGAGTCCCTTACTACTCGCTGAGTAACGAGTCCTAGCGAGTAGATTCGCCCATCCCTAATATACCCTCAGGCTGCCCCTTCTCGTCTGGGTCACCTCTCCTCTTAGGTGCCCTCCCTCTGCGTCCCCTGTAAGGTCCTCCTCTGTCTCTCTCCACAGACGTTCTGACTAACTAAGCTTTCTTTCCAGCTCTTCACTACCCACCTAAGACTCCTCCCACTGGGACTGGGTATCCTAGCAGAGGATATAACCATTTAGTCCCCTGATTCTAGGTGTGTGAATGCGTAGTGAAAGCCACATGCAAACCTTCTCATCCACTGGCCACTGGGATACCACACACACTGGTCTGGGTGCAGTACCCCTTTGTGGTGCACTGACCAGTGGGGCGCCACAACTTCAACGCCTTTCCCACTTTTATTAAGAGCTTTGTGTGCACCTTGAATTGCTGTCTGAAGCCTATTGTTCAGGAGAAGCTCCTATTTAAATTCCCCTTCCCAGTTGGGCGTCTCCAGAGCTTCACATTAGGTTGCAGAACTTAACCATGTGTGTTTGGTCCGGCATGTTGCTCCTGGCCTTCCCTTGACTCCAGCTCCAGTCCTGGCTGCAACCAGTTCTGGGATAGCTGATGTCTACTTGTCTTTGTCCCTCGACCCTTCCTGTCCATGTGTTTTACCTGGTACCAGGGTCCTTGCCTTGAATGTGGAATCCTGCTGTGTGATATTCCTGAAGTCCTTCTATGTATTGAACCTTGTACTTAGTGACTGTGAGTTTCCTGTGTTTTATGAATAAATCTTTGTTCATCTTTTAAAGTTGGGAGTCCAGTGGTCCTGCTGTGTGAGTACTGTGCTGTGGTCATGCTATGTACTGTGCTCCACCCCATCCAGCTCCCATCCACTCCTACAGTGTATGTGTTATTCAACTCCGGTCTATGTTTGTTGTGCTTGCACTGTTCTGCTGTGTTTGCACTACTTAGCTCTGGTTCACTCCTGTTAGCCCATATCATGCAGAAATTGGTCTGCTCTTGTGGTGCTTGCACCATGTTGCTGTGGTCCTTTCCAACCTGTGTCTGATGACCAATGTCTGGTGTCCCAGATATCCTTCCGGTGTCCTAGATGTCCTGCCTGTGTCCAGATGTACATGAGTTTCCTGGATCTGACCAGCTGGTGTTTTAAGCTGCCCTGTCGGTGTTCCTGGAACTGTGCTCTCCATGATCCACATGAGTCCTGATCTCTGGCCTATTCCCTGGGATCCATCCTGTGATGATGTCTTCCTGAGGTTGGTCTCTGATGTTCTCCTGCTGCGCCAGTTCTATACCTGAGGCCTGAGTCAGAGATCCTCCTGATATGCATGTGCCAGATGACCCTGGACTGCGTCAACCTGTAATGGCCTCCTGCCATGCCATTGCCTGACGTCTACCAACCTCAGATGTTCCCCTTACCTGATGTGCAGGAACCTGGCCTCATGTCTTGTAACTTGTACTGTGTACTTTGTGTCAGTAAGCCTTATGTTCCTTAATACCTGAAGTTGTGCAGTGTCTTATAGTCCTGCATTGTACCACCTTATAAACTTGTTCAAGTGCCACAGACCCGGTGGCTGACTTTCCGATAGTCCGGGCAGGCCAGGGTTCTCTTAGTGGTCCAGTGGGTCCACATTCTATTACCACCTGGGACGCACGCCCCACGTCGCTGTGGTCTGACAGTGTGGGTGCGTAACAGTCATCTTCAGGGCATGGTTTGATTTGGCTGTGATATAGTACAAGTAAAGGTGTGCAGCAACTGATGGTATGGCAGTTTATCTTCCAAAATGTAAAAACAAGGCTGTGCTGTATTGTTTCTGGTAAAAAAAAAATTCTTTTTTTTTTTAAATCTTGAACAAAATTTTTTTAATTACATTTTTATATAGTTAATGTTGGAGGACTTTTTTTAAAGACTTTTATATATACCAGAAAGATGTCTCTGTGACATTAATACGAAAATATAAGTAGCCACTTTGTCAGAAATGCCCCCTTCACACCAAGATTTTTTTAGATCCGTGGCTATTCGTTGTAAAACAGATAGCCACAGATTCGATTTGGCCTCCATGTATCCCTATGGGCACGGATTGGTGCCTAATAGCCATCAGTGTGCGCAGGGATCCGATTGTGTCCGGTGTTTTCACGTCCCCAAAATTGGAGACTGCTCTGATTTTGGGCACATCGGACACAATCAGACAGCATGGGATCTGAAGCTGTTCAATTCAAATAACATGGGGGTCTATGGAGCTTGGATTCAGGAAAAAAACAGGATCACTTCCCGAATCCAATTTTAGTGTACTGAGCATGCTCATTACACTAAAAGTGCTCTGTTCCTGTGTAATTTCACTTTAGCAGAGTGTCTACATACAATATCTACATACACTGCTAAAGTGAAATTAAATAAAGCAATGTGTTAAAAATAAAAAAAATAAATACTTACCTCTCTGCTGGCTGTCCATCACCGAGATGAAGACGTCCATATGCTGCCAGGACCTTAAAGATCTGTGATTGGCCAGCAGTGATCAGGTGGTATGCATGTCACATGTCACATGATCACTACTGGCCAATCACAGATCTTGAAGTCCATGGCAGCAATCAGACGTCTTCTCTTCGGGGTCCGGACAGCCGACGGACAGGTGAGAATTTTTTTGTTTTATTTTTAATACATTTTTTTCTCTTTTAGTTTGCTTTCACAGTGTATGTACAGTAGATACATTGGGAAAGCAAAACTTCAGCCCCGACATGTCACACGGGGGAGGAACACAGGATTCTTCCTCCCCATGTGACATCACAACTCCAACACCACTTGCCTGCACTTTGCAGGCTCGGGCTCTTCCCAGCTCTTTCTGTGTCTGGATCCGTCGAAATCAGATAGGATCTGGACACAGAAATGGCATCCGGAGTTCACATCCTGGCCTGTCCGTTTCTGTCCGTGGAATCCTGCAAAAAACAGGATACCCACGGACAAGAAACAATCGTGATGTGAAGGGGGCCTAAGATTGGCTATGTTTAGCTCTGTACCCATAAATACAAATATCAATATAATAAATACCAATACCCAATCAGAGCATTTCTACCAAACATTTAGATCTTTTAGATTTCATCTAAGATAGACTTTATTGCAATCACTATTGATCCTGTCTCTAGGGTGGCTGATATGTTTTGGTCATAGAGTTGAATTGATTTTCAGGATCCCATATATTTGCATCATCAGTAACCTTTGGCTTCTTTTTTCTTCTCAGCATCAGTGGCTCTTATTTTAATTAGCCAGCCTGATGTGACATCATCAGTGTTTTGTAATATCCATGTGATGTGTTGAGGCCCTGGGGTACTTGGGTATCAGGATCGGTGGTTGTTTTCATGGGGGATGTCACAGGTGGCAGCGCCTGCGCCCGTGGCCTGGGTGACACTTCATAAGGGGTTATATACAGGGGATAAGAGTTTGTCATGTGACGCCACCTGTAGTACCTGGTGATGGGTCACCAGCGCTGCCACAGTCCTCCGGAGCTCGATGGTAATGCGGCTGGGATGGCAAAGCTCCCTAGAGGCGGAGTTGGACCCCTCCGGGGCAGCGTTCCTGAAAGGGAACAGGTTGATGGAGATAACCACACAAAGGCAAAGTCACTTTCTCCCAGGTACTTTACTGTAAACGTTCAGTAGTAAATACAGAGTCCACAGTTCAGCAGCAGTTGTTAAATTAACAGATAGCTCTTCGGGTGGCTGCAAGTGGATCCCAAGTGGTATGGTGGGAACTGTGGTGTACCTTAGTTGACAAACCCGTATCCTTTCTTCCCTGCCTAAGATAAGTTTATACCCAATGGCTCCATGTAGGTAGTATTAGGGGTCCTCTCCCTTGGGGTGAGGAAGCAGGCAGACAGCTCTGTCTGACAGGGTGCTGCGGCTGTTAAACAAACCACAGCAGCCGGTTGCCGTCTGCAAAGATAGACCTTGGCCGGATCCTCGGGCCCGGCGTTCCCGTGGTGGACTGGAGAATCCCCTGGAGTATGGTCGCTCCACACTGGAGTTCTCCCTTTCTCTCTAGGGCCCAGACTCCTCGCATCGGGCGCCCTTTTTCAGGATCTTCTCAAGACCCTCTTTCTCCTTTCCTCCGGATCAACGTGAAGCTGTCCGGGTAAAACCTTCTGCCTCATTCCACACTCCTTCTCCTCCTCCGACTGTCCCGACTCTCTCTCTCTGACTAGAGAGACTATTCTTTCTCCTGACTGACCTCCTTTGTTCCCCTTAGAGGTGAATATGTCTTCCTCCCGGGTAATCTCCCACCGCTCAGCTAATGTGGGAGTGCTGGAATGGGGCCCACCCACCAACCTAGGATCCTCTTGCAGCTGGGGCAATTACACCTCATTTACGGGTGCAATACCCCTCTGTGACGCCTGACTACGTGGGGCGCCACAAATGTCACACCAGGCTAACTAATTAGAAGAAAAGCAGAAAATACTATGAAGTAGAAGGCCGTTGCTAGGGCTCTTGTTGAGTGTCCACAGATTACTGACATGGCTGATGAACTGGTCCTGGAAATCAAATTAAAGCAATTTTAATTGGTGGTAGTAACGTTTTCCAACTCAAGGCACTTATACACACTTGATAAAAGTTATCTGAACCAGGGGCTGGCTGGCCCAGGGGGCAGGAGGGCAGATGTACCCCAGGTCAGTGATCAAGAAGCAGTTTTGGGGCCGCTCGGCTATTTATCATGTTGGTCTGAGCTCACTGCTCATGAACCACTGCTGTGTGCTCGCCCCCAGGCTAAAATTTGCCAGCCAGACCCCCCGATATTCCTATTGTTGAAGATTATGTTAACACTTTACTTTGGCTGTGGAAGAGCTTGTATTACACATCTAGTATTTAATTTAATTGCTTTCTTGTTCTTGATCTTTCATCAGAGATTTCACCTTTATTGATCAAGGCAAAATAAAACAGGGGCACTCCCAGAGAGCTAATTTCTCCAAAACTCCAACATCCCAGCACCCTAAACCAAGAGTTTACAGGAGTGATGGTGGCTGATCGCTGACAATGAAGTCTGGCTGCGCCGACTCAAAAATCAAGGTAAGTGAAATATTTGGTGGAGATAGCCAATATTCACACAAATAGGCAGTGGCGTTAAATGAAGCTAAGGGGCCCCGATGAGAGAGCTCGAAAGGGGCCCCCAATTATAACAAATATTTAATAGCCATAGTCTTATTTATAGGCCAAAGTGATTTTGAGGAACCCAAGGCCATCCATTTTAGTTATGCCCCTGACTATAGGGCTTTTCATGGGAGAAAATATTTTGGGGTATGATAGGCAAAATTTATAGGACAAACTACAGCGATTTATATAAATATCATAGAGCTATTTCCAGCCCATTCATTGGTCCCTGTAATATAGGGGGCCCTTTTTTTTTTTAAATAAACAAATAATTTGAAAAATAAGGTGTAGGCTCCTCCCCATTTTGGAAAAGAAGCCAAGGTAAAGTCAACAGTTGTGGTCTGGAATTCTCAGGGTGGGAGGGCCATGGTTATTGTCCCTCTCCAGCCTAAAACTAGCAGGCCGCAGCCGCCCCAGAACTGGCGCCTCCATAAGATGGGCCAATCCTGGCGATTACCCGACTCTTCCCGCTGCCCTGGTGCCAGTGGCAGTTGGATAATGGTATTTGGAGTTAATGCCAGCTGGGATTTTTAATTAATGCATTATACCTGTATATTGATACTGTCAGTGAAAAGACTATGCCTCGTGTGTCTGTCCTGTTCCCACCGTGCGTTTCAAGTAAAATATGTACCATTTACAAACATGGAGAAAACGTATTCTGCAATCTCTTTCCAATAAAAATGTTCACACAGATTTATATACATTTATAATAGATTAAAATAGATGGGGCTTTACTTTTCTACATTATCTGTGCCATTCATCAGATAGCAGCGCGGCTGCAGTGATGTCACTGCCCATTATGATGTAACTAGTAAAAAGGCCCGATGCAATTGCATCGGGAGCGCGGTGAAATGAATTGTGTGTATACAGGCGGGTCAGTGGGTATCAGAGTATACAGGTGGCTCTGTGGGTAGCAGAGTATGGAGGCGGCTCTGTGGCTAGCAGAGTATTGAGGCGGCTGTGTGGGTAGCAGAGTATCGAGGCAGCTGTATGGGTAGCAGAGTATCGAGGCGGCTGTGTGGGTAGCAGAGTATCGAGGCGGCTGTGTGGGTAGCAGAGTATCGAGGCGGCTCTGTGGGTAGCAGAGTATCGAGGCGGCTCTGTGGGTAGCAGAATATAGAGGCGGCTCTGTGGGTAGCAGAGTATACAGGCGGCTGTGTGGGTAGCAGAGTATAGTGGCGGCTGTGTGGCTAGCAGAGTATCGAGGCGACTCTGTGGGTAGCAGAGTATTGAGGCGGCTCTGTGGGTAGCAGAGTATCGAGGCGGCTCTGTGGGTAGCAGGGTATCGAGGCGGCTCTGTGGTGGAGGGGTGAGGAGAGATGCGGCTCTGTGGTGGAGGGGTGAGGAGAGATGCGGGTCTGTGGTGGAGGGGTGAGGAGAGATGCGGGTCTGTGGTGGAGGGGTGAGGAGAGATGCGGCTCTGTGGTGGAGGGGTGAGGAGAGATGCGGCTCTGTGGTGGAGGGGTGAGGGGAGATACGGCTCAGTGTTGGAGGGGTGAGGAGAGATGCGGTTCAGTGGTGGAGGGGTGAGGAGAGATGCGGCTCAGTGGTGGAGGGGTGAGGAGAGATGGGTGTCTGTGGTGGAGGAGTGAGGAGAGATGCGGCTCAGTGGTGGAGGGGTGATGAGAGATGCGGCTCAGTGGTGGAGGGGTGAGGAGAGATGGGTGTCTGTGGTGGAGGGGGGAGGAGAAGCGGGTCAGTGGTGGAGGGGTGAGGAGAGAAGCGGCTTAGTGGTGGAGGGGTAAGGAGAGAAGCGGCTCAGTGGTGTAGGGTTGAGGAGAGAAGCGGGTCAGTGGTGGAGGGGTGAGGAGAGAAGCGGCTCAGTAGTGGAGGGGTGAGGAGAGAAGCACACAGTATATACATACATGAGACATTGTATAGACAGACAGTATGCAGAGATTACACATATTATACACACAGTATAGACAGAGTATACACGCATTACAGAGAGTGTAGAGAGACATGAGAGGGACAGAGTGTAGAGAGACATGAGAGGGACAGAGTGTAGAGAGACATGAGAGGGACAGAGTGTAGAGAGACATGAGAGGGACAGAGTGTAGAGAGACATGAGAGGGACAGAGTGTAGAGAGACATGAGAGGGACAGTGTGTAGAGAGACAGCTCCTGGGATCACTCCTGTGTGTAGACTGTCAGCTCCTGGGATCAGTCCTGTGTGTAGACTGTCAGCTCCTGGGATCAGGGATCAGTCCTGTGTGTAGATTGTCAGCTCCTGGGATCACTCCTGTATGTAGATTGTCAGCTCCTGGGATCAGTCGTGTGTGTAGATTGTCAGCTCCTAGGATCAGTCCTGTGTGTAGATTGTCAGCTCCTGGGATCAGTCGTGTGTGTAGATTGTCAGCTCCTGGGATCAGTCCTGTGTGTAGACTGTCAGCTCCTGGGATCACTCCTGTGTGTAGATTGTCAGCTCCTGGGATCACTCCTGTGTGTAGACTGTCAGCTCCTGGGATCAGTCCTGTGTGTAGACTGTGAGCTCCTGGGATCAGTCCTGTGTGTAGATTGTGAGCTCCTGGGATCAGGGATCACTCCTGTGTGTAGATTGTCAACTCCTGGGATCAGTCCTGTGTGTAGATTGTCAGCTCCAGGGATCAGTTCTGTGTGTAGACTGTCAGCTCCTGGGATCAGGGATCAGTCCTGTGTGTAGATTGTCAGCTCCTGGGATCACTCCTGTGTGTAGACTGTCAGCTCCTGGGATCAGTCCTGTGTGTAGACTGTCAGCTCCTGGGATCAGTCCTGTGTGTAGATTGTGAGCTCCTGGGATCAGGGATCACTCCTGTGTGTAGATTGTCAGCTCCTGGGATCAGTCCTGTGTGTAGATTGTCAGCTCCAGGGATCAGTCCTGTGTGTAGACTGTCAGCTCCTGGGATCAGGGATCAGTCCTGTGTGTAGATTGTCAGCTCCTGGGATCACTCCTGTAAGTAGATTGTCAGCTCCTGGGATCACTCCTGTGTGTAGATTGTCAGCTCCTGGGATCAGTCCTGTGTGTAGATTGTCAGCTCCTGGGATCACTCCTGTGTGTAGATTGTCAGCTCATGGGATCAGTCCTGTGTGTAGACTGTCAGCTCCTGGGATCACTCCTGTGTGTAGATTGTCAGCTCCTGGGATCACTCCTGTGTGTAGAGTGTCAGCTCCTGGGTTCAGTCCTGTGTGTAGATTGTCAGCTCCTGGGATCACTCCTGTGTGTAGACTGTCAGCTCCTGGGATCAGTCCTGTGTGTAGATTGTCAGCTCCTGGGATCACTCCTGTGTGTAGATTGTCAGCTCCTGGGATCACTCCTGTGTGTAGATTGTCAGCTCCTGGGATCAGTCCTGTGTGTAGATTGTCAGCTCCTGGGATCACTCCTGTGTGTAGCTCCCGGTGGCTCCTGCAGGCTGCTGGTGTCAGCACAGGTCTGCTACTGCAGTTGAGGACCTGTGGTGATGTCAGAGTCACGTGACACCAGGTTACCATGGAGTAACCTGGTGTCACGTGACTCTGACATCACCACAGGTCCTGGACTGCCCTGGACTGCAGTAGCAGAACTCTGCAGACACTCGGAGCCTGCGGCAGCCACCGGAAGCTTGGAGGAAGACGGCGGAGACGGCGGGGGCTCAGGGAGAGGTGAGCATATTTTTTTTTTTTTTTTTTTTTAAGTGTAGTGCGGCTGCGGCTCGTGATGACGCTGCGCGTCATCACTCGCAGTCGCGCAAAGGAGCTTGGGATTCGGCTACAGTGCCCGAATTCCCAACTCCCGATTATATAAGTAGATAATGACTCGGAATGTTCAGAGCCTATACAATATCGGCACACAGTGACATCACTGCCATTCCTGAGGTTGAAGCCTATGGAAGAGCTTGTATTACACATCTAGTATTTAATTTAAAGGCTTTCTTGTTCTTGATCTTTGACCAGGGAATTCACCTTTATTGATCTTTGATCAGGAAATTCACCTTTATCGATCTTTGATGAGGGCAAAATAAAACTGGTGCCCTCCCGGAGAGCCAATTTCTCCAAAATTTCAACATTCCAGGACCCTAAACCATGAGTTTACAGGAGATACAGTGGCCGATCGCTGACAATGAAGTCTGGCTGCGCCGACTTGAAAATCAAGGTAAGCGAAATATTTGGTGGAGATAGCCAATATTCACACAAATAGGCAGTGGCGTAACCTGAAGCTCAAGAGCCCCGATGTGAAAGCTCGAACGGGGCCCGCTATTATAGCAAATATTTAATAGCCAGTGTTTTTTTATAGGCCACAGGGACTTTTGAGGCCCCCTAGGCCATCCATTGTAGTTACGCCCCAGACTATAGGGATTTTCCTGGGAGAAGATGTCTCTGGGGTATGATAGGCCAAATTTATAGGACAAACTACAGTGATTTATATATATATCACAGAGCTATTTCCAGCCCATTCATTGGACCCTGTAATATAGGGACCCTTTTTTTTCAAATAAACAAACAATTCGAAAAAAGAGGCGTAGGGTCTTCTCCATTTTGGAAAACAAGCCAAGGTAAAGCCGACAGTTTTTTTTCTGGAATTCTCAAGTTGTAAAGGGCCATACTTATTTTCCCTCCCCAGCCTAAATCTAGCAGGCCGCAGCCGCCCGAGAACTGGTACCTCCATAAGATGGCTCTTTCCCAGCTCTTCCCACTGCCCTGGTGCCAGTGGCAGTTGGGTAAAGGTATTTGGAGTTAATGCCAGCTGGGATTTTTAATTAGTGCATTATACCTGTATATTGATATTGTCAGTGAAAAGACTGTATGCCACGTGTGCCTGTCCCGTTCCCAACGGTGTTTCAAGTAAAATATTTACCATTAACAAACATGGAGAAAACGTATTCAGCAATCTTTTCCAATGAAAATGTTCACACAGATTTATATACATTTAAAATAGATTAAAAGAGATGGGGATTTACTTTTCTACATTATCTGCGCCATTCATCAGATAGCAGCGCGTCTGCAATGATGTCACTGCCCATTCTGATGTCATAATGGCTCAGAATGTTTAGAGTCTATATAACAGCGAAACACAGTGACATCACTGCCTTCCTGAGGTTGAAGCCTATGTTGACACTTCACTTTGGCTTGGAAGAGCTTGTATTACACATTAGGTATTATTTAAGGACTTTATGGTCTTAATCTTTGCGAGTTGGGCTCTGCATGCCACCACATTGGATTTGAAATGAAACCTCTACAACAGAATTCAAGTGCAGATTGTAACGTTTAATTTGAAGGGTTGAACAAAAATATCTGATAGAAAATGTAGGAATTGTACACATTTCTTTACAAACACTCCACATTTAGGAGGTCAAAACTAATTGGACAAATAAACATAACCCCAAACAAAATATTTTTATTTTCAATATTTTTTTTGCGAATCCTTTGGAGGCAATCCCTGCCTTAAGTCTGGAACCCATGGACATCACCAAATGCTGGGTTTCCTCCTTCTTAATGCTTTGCCAGGCCTTTACAGCCGCAGCCTTCAGGTCTTGCTTGTTTGTGGGTCTTTTCCGTCTTAAGTCTGGATTTGAGCAAGTGAAATGCATGCTCAATTGGGTTAAGATCTGGTGATTGACTTGGCCATTGCAGAATGTTCCACTTTTTGCACTCATGAACTCCTGGGTAGCTTTGGCTGTATGCTTGGGGTCATTGTCCATATGTACTATGAAGCGCCGTCCAATCAACTTTGCAGCATTTGGCTGAATCTGGGCTGAAAGTATATCCCGGTACACTTCAGAATTCATCCGGCTACTCTTGTCTGCTGTTATGTCATCAATAAACACAAGTGACCCAGTGCCATTGAAAGCCATGCATGCCCATGCCATCACGTGCCTCCACCATGTTTTACAAAGGATGTGGTGTGCCTTGGATCATGTGCCGTTCCCTTTCTTCTCCAAACTTTTTTCTTCCCATCATTCTGGTACAGGTTGATCTTTGTCTCATCTGTCCATAGAATACTTTTCCAGAACTGAGCTGGCTTCTTGAGGTGTTTTTCAGCAAATTTAACTCTGGCCTGTCTATTTTTGGAATTGATGAATGGTTTGCATCTAGATGTGAACCCTTTGTATTTACTGTCATGGAGTCTTCTCTTTACTGTTGACTTAGAGACAGATACACCTACTTCACTGAGAGTGTTCTGGACTTCAGTTGATGTTGTGAACGGGTTCTTCTTCACCAAATAAAGTATGCGGCGATCATCCACCACTGTTGTCATCCGTGGACGCCCAGGCCTTTTACAGTTCCCAAGCTCACCAGTCAATTCCTTTTTTCTCAGAATGTACCCAACTGTTTGATTTTGCTACTCCAAGCATGTTCTGCTATCTCTCTGATGGATTTTTTCTTTTTTTTCAGCCTCAGGATGTTCTGCTTCACCTCAATTGAGAGTTACTTTGACCGCATGTTGTCTGGTCACAGCAACAGCTTCCAAATGCAAAACCACACACGTGGAATCCACCCCTGACCTTTTAACTACTTTCATTGATTACAGGTTAACGAGGGAGACGCCTTCAGAGTTAATTGCAGCCCTTAGAGTCCATTGTCCAATTACTTTTGGTCCCTTGAAAAAGAGGAGGCCATGCATTATAGAGCTATAATTCCTAAACCCTTTCTCCGATTTGGATGTGGAAACTCCTCATATTGCAGCTGGGAGTGTGCACTTTCAGCCCATATTATATATATAATTGTATTTCTGAACATGTTTTTTGTAAACAGCTAAAATAACAAAACTTGTGTCACTGTCCAAATATTTCTGGCCCTAACTGTATTACACAACTAGTATTTAATTTAATTGCTTTATGGTTCTTAATCTTTGATCAGGGAATTCACCTTTATTGATCTTTGATCAGGGCAAAATAAAACCGGTGCCCTCCCGTAGAGCCAATTTTCTCCAAAATTTCAACATTCCAGGACCCTAAACCTGAGTTTACAGGAAATACGGTGGCCGATCGCTGACAATGAAGTCTGGCTGTGCAGACTCGAAAATCAAGGTAAGTGAAATATTTGGTGGAGATAGCCAATATTCACACAAATAGGCAGTGGCGTAACCTGAAGCTCATGGGCCCCAATGCAAAAGCTCGAATGGGGCCCCCAATTATAGCAAATATTTAATAGCCATAGTCTTTTTTATAGGCCAAAGGGACTTTTGAGGCCCCCTAGGCCATCCATTGTAGTTACGCCCCTGACTATAGGGCTTTTCCTGGGAGAAGATATCTCTGGGGTATGATAGGCCAAATTGATAGGACAAACTACAGCGATTTATATATATATATATAGTATAATATCGATTTATGATATCATAGAGCTATTTCTAGCTCCATTCATTGGCCCCCTGGATATAGCGGAGCCTTTTTTTTTTTCAAATAAACGATAATTCTGAAAAAGTGTAGGGTCCTCGCCCTATTTTAAACAGCCAAGGTATAAAGACCGACAGTTGTGGCTTTCGCAATTCTCAGGGGAAGGAATTCATTAGGGTGGGAAGGGCCATGCTTATTGTCCCTCAGCCTAAATAGCAGGCTGGGCAGCCCGAGCCCCATGATGGGTTCCATAGAGCGCTCAAGTCTCGGCACTTTCCCAACTCTTCCCGCTGCCACTGGTGTCAGTGCATTGGGTATGGTATTTGAAGTTACCCAGCTACCGAGGACGGGTGGTTGCCTGGCGGAGCACAGCATCCGGCGCCCCTTGTGTGCGGCCGAAACTGTATGCGCGAAAGGCTCAGGGCAGGTTAATACACAGCCGAGCGGCCCTGCTCACTGCTGATGCGGGATGCGCGGTCTGGCGGCTCCGCGGCGTCAATGCCCCGCCGGCCCCACCTCGAGCTTGAACTTAGAACGCCTGAATGGGCTCACCTGTCCAATGGACTGGTCGGCCCTGTGTCAATGATACGTCATGAAAAGACTATATGGCCACGTTCCTGTCCAAGTTCAACGGCGTTTCAAGTAAAATATGAACCATTACAAACCGGAGGAAAAAAGTATTCTGCAATCTTTTGGTGCAAATGAAAGAGATAACACAGTACCGATCAAGCAACAGACCCAGAAACCATTGAAACCAGTCAAGGGAAACATGCAGAATTATTTAAAAAGTTATTGAATTTACAAATTGAAGTTTTTATACTAGAAAGTATACAAAAATTGTATAGACAATTATATAAAAAATTGATTTAGAATTATGGAAAATAATGAATTTTTTTCTTCAGATGTTTGTTTTTAATCCCAGTGGGTCATAAAATTACAGTAAGCGCTAGATACCATTTTACAACTATTATTAACCTGAAGTTTACACACACGAAAGTTTCTCAGAGCTTTGCTGCATCAATGGGCTGACTCCAGTGTACCAACAATTGTCCAATCGATAATGTGTGTCAAAAACTAGTATGTTATGATCTTTAGGATGGTTTGACATACGTATATTTTTTTTTATATCCAGTGAATCCAGCTAAAACCGTATTGCAACCACATTGGCCCCTGTTTCTGGCCCCAATGACTTTTCAACAGAAACAAAAATTATTTGTAAAAATTTGTGTGTTCGTTTTTTAAACTTTAAACAACTGGATCTGGGGCAATGCAGCCTAACAATGAATGGTTGCTCTGTGAAACGTACGGAAGCTGGATCCGCTGGATCCGGACACGGACCAGGGTTCTTTGACTGAGCATCGCCTAGAAGCCATTTCAATGACATACCCATTACGGGCTTCGTCATTTCATGAATCCATGAAAAATTTACACACCTGATGCATTGGATGCTACGCCCGATTATTTGATCACAAGCGGATCAGTAAATAATGTTGTGGAAGCACCAATTCTCAGGTTGTACAATTACGGAGGAATGTGGGGAATGCATGTTTTGCCGTATCCCGCCTGTTAAAAAAACTGGTAGTGTGAAGCCAGCCTAGCCAAACCAGTAAGGGTTGCATGTTCATAAGAGCATTTGTAATTGTTCCGGTGTACATCTTGCTGACATCATAGTTTCCAGTCGCATTGTAGTTTAAAAGGATGATTACAGTTATTTGTTTCATTTATGGTTACTCTCACTGTCACTCAGCAGGACAGGTGGTTAAGAGCATTTGCATGCTATCGCTATTTATATCTTCCTTGTGTAGACTTTGATGAATGAGCCTCTCTCATACATCGCCTGTGAATACATAGTCACATTGTCATTTAGGTATGAAGAGCGGCCCTGCTCACTGCTGATGCAGGGGCTGCGCGGTGCTGGGCGGCTCCGGCGGCGGTCAGCCCCCCCGAACCCCCCACCCCCCGAGCTGAAATTGAGGAACCCTGAATGAAAGGGCTCACACTGTCCAATGGACGGTGCGTCCCTGTGTAATATTGATACTGTCAGTGAAAAGACTATATGCCACGTGTGCCTGTCCAGTTCCCAACGTGCGTTTCAAGTAAAATATGAACCATTTACAAACATGGAGAAAACGTATTCTGCAATCTTTTGGTGCCAAAATGAAAGAATAACACAGTACCCACAAGCAAAGACCCAGTAAACCATTGAAACCATCAAGGGAAACACAGCAGAATTTTATTTATAAACAGTTATTGAATTTTAACAAATTGAAGTTTTTATACTAAAAAGTATACAAAAAATTGTATAAGAAAATTATATAAAAAATTGATTTTAGAATTGATTGAAAATAAAATGAATTTTTTTAATTAATTGTTTGTTTTTAAATCCCAGTGGGTCAAAAATTACAGTAAGCGCTAGATCTCCCATTTTACATACTAATTATTAACTCTTGAAGATTATACACACACGGAAAGTCTTCTCAGAGCTTTAGCTGCTACTCAACTAGGGCTGACTCCAGTGTACAAACAATTGTCCAAATGATAATGTGTTCAACAACTGTATGTTTATGATCTGCTTTAGGCTGGTTTGACACTACCGTTTTTTTTTAATCCCAGCTGAATCCAGCTAAAACCGTATGCAACCACATGTGGTTTCTCCCCCAATGACTTTCAACAGAAACCAAAAATTATTTGTAACAATTTTGTGTTCTTTTTTAAACTTGTAAACAACTGGATCTGGGGCAATGCAGCCTAAAATGAAATGGTGCTCTGTGAAACGACGGAAGCTGGATCCCGCTGGATCCGGACAGCGGACCAGGGTTCTTTGACTGAGCATGCCTAGAAGCCAATTTCATATGACATACCCATTACGGGGCTTGTCATTTTTCACTGAATCCATGAAAAGAATTTACACAACCTGATGCAATTGGATGCTACCGCACCAGTATTACGTTGGATCCATCAGCTGGATCAGTAATAATGGTGTGGAAGCATCCAGTTGCATCAGGTTTTACAATTACGGAGGAATGTGGGGGAATGCAGGGTTTTGCCGTATCCCCGCCTAGTTAAAAAAACGGTAGTGTGAAGCCAGCCTTAGACACAAACCAGTAAGGGTTGCATGGTATCAAAGAAGCACTTTGTAATTGTTCTGGATGTACATCTGATGCTGACAATCATAGATTTTCCAGTCGCATTGTAGTTTAAAAGGATGATTACAGCTTATTTGTTTCATTTCTGGGTCTTCTCACTGTCACCTCAGCAGGCAGGTAGGTAAGAGCATTTGCATGGCTATGCGCATATTTATATTCATTTTCCTTGTGTAAGACTTTGATGAATGAGCTCTCTCTATACATCGCCTGTGAATACATAGTCACATTGTCATTTAGGTCTGAAAAACGATACAAGTTCAACCATTTACTTTCTGATCACCCCATTGTATTGAATCAAAAGAAGGTGAAAAGGAATACATTTCATTTGACTCCGAAATTACAATTTGAATTTTTACTAAACCAACATCTCTACATACAATATCCTCGTATATTATGATTTGTTAAAATGACATCAATTTTGTTATTCACTAGTTCAGCGGGTAATGAATGCAACACCGTGTTTAAGGCTGCCATTAATAATTACGTTAATGAAAATCACAGGTTATTGTCTAGATTCTGGCAGATATTCTAGCAAATCTCATTCTTTGGATAGCTCTTCCTATAAGAAAAATGATCCAATGACACAATGGGAATTTTAAAGTAGGTGACTGGCGTATGGTACAAGGAAGTTTTATAAGTATGCTGTGCCTTCTACAACAAGAAGTGGAAGTATTTTACATTTATTCTTAACTTTATGTAAATGTCCAGTCCGAGCACTGGACACTGTTTTTTGATTCCCAGAATGGTATGCAACTATGCAACAAAAAGATTGGGATATTAAAAATATTCTTTTTCCCGTATTCCATGATTGATCCGTGATTGATCCCAGCATCCAAGAGGAACAGGTGGGCAAACACAGGTCAGTGAGATACCCAATATTACCTACCTGCAATAGTTGATCTGTGCTGATGGATGTACATTATGGGCATTGACAAGGTGTAGCGAGCACCTTATTGGCCTACCTCTATACTTCAAAATATTTATTTCAAGCTTAAATCGATTTGAATGAAAGATTTCCTAATGTAAAATGGTTCCTCATTACGCTCAGATACACATATTATCACTAATAAAGAATAGGTTACTGAATAATATTTATTTTTTCAGCCTATTGATTTAATGTAATACTAGCTGAAGAGCATGGCAAACCCAAGATTAGTAACTGTGGTTAGTTATAACAAAATAGAATGATTATTTTGCACATAATATTCAACACTACACATTTGCAACACAAATTAACTAAATGATTATCCAAGTTATGATTGTAGAAAATGGTGTACACTGAGACATGACTCTCAGTGAAGCAGCAGCCACACAAACCCCAAATTGACTAAGACACCTCTTTGCTATTTATTTAACAACCTGCCGCACACAGCCCCCTGTATACAGCAGGAGCATGTAATTATGCTTAAGTGTAATTACATTAAAGGGAAACTGTCAGATTCATTATGCCCCCCCCAGCTATTACTGTCTGTACCTGTAGCTTCATAGTAGTATTGTAACTATCCCTGTCTGAGCTTATAATGTAACATTAAAGGTGAAAAAAAATAATCTATACACTTACATTTTGTTATGTAAATTAAGCAGTGTGTTGACACCTTGGGGGACATAGACAATCTGACAGGTTAATAGTTAACTCCCTGCCAATGTCTCTGTGTAAAAAGACCTGTGTAATCTCACGATCATGTGACCATTGTGGGTGGATCAAAGCAAGCAAAATCATTATGCGCTATGGAGACTTTCCTCCGCCTATCATAGTCATATGATCGTTATATCGCACAGGTCCTGCAGAATCTTCAGAAATTCAGCTGAAATGTTAACTATTAACCTGCCAAAGTGTCTATGTCCTACAAGGTGTGTACATATTACCTTATTGCCAGCGTTACCTGGGCATAGTAACTAAGTGCTCTTAGTTATAACAAAATAGAGTGTTTATTTTGCAGATAAAAGTCACAAAGTATTTATGGGCGTGGCTATAAAGTGGTTTGGCTATGAAGGGGCTGTAGCAATAACGGGGATTGCCTATGAAGGGGCAGGGCTATAAAGGGGGGTGGAACTATGTGTGGACATACAATCAATGGGCCTTTTTTTTGGTGACTGACTGTAAGGTGTGGGGTTAAATTTTCCCTCCAAAACACAGTCTATGATGTTCCCTGATTCAAATCGGGTGTGTGTGCCCAATATGGTGATTGTATATGCAACAGTGCAGATTCCTTTAGTGGGTATACACACACACATTCAGCTTTATATATTAGAAGATTTTAGCTTAAGAGCTGCAGTTACTTTTCTAAACCAGTAGGAAGTTCAGCTTGCTTATTTGCCTGTGTCTGTACATTATATATTATAGAGATGAAGCAGGTCTGTTTGCCTCAAATGCTCTTTGTAACAATAATTAAGAAGGAATATTTATTTTAGTTAATAAACGTATAATGGCCAAATTATTAAGTCTGTATGAGACTATTGGAACAAAACGTCTACCTCCGACAGCCACTCCATCTTACAGATTCCCAAAAAATTCCAGCTTTTACCATTTATGTCCTATACAATCAGACCCCTGAGGTTGCATCCACAAAGTGCCTGAGGTTAGAGGAACAAGCCTGAGGAAAATATAAACTAAGTGGGTGAAAAACTGGAGGGATAGAACCATGGACAGCATCAGGAAATAAATTCAAAGACAGGGTAACAGATCAATCAGACTTGGTCAGATAATGTGGTTAATCAAAACCAAGTTATAAAAGCTAAGGTCAAAGTCAGGAGAGATTAAACAATGAAAGAAAAAATGGACTCAAAGTAAAAAGCTGGGCCATGGCTTTCAACAGTGAACCAGGTGAGATCCAAGCAATAACTGGCAACTCAAAGCAGTATGCTGGGAGTTGACGTAGGGTGTGGTACTGCCCCAATAGTTAAGAAAGGTAGCTGATTACACCTACTGAGCTGTTGGACTGCACAAGCAGTCATTCTGCCTGACAGGCCAGCACAAAGGTTCTCAGCCACACAAGTATAAGTGGCGGAATGGACAAAACCTGTGCTGCTCAGTGATATTGGCCGTAACTGACATCTCTATCACCTGGATCTCCTGAAGAATTAAAGGGATCCTGTCACCCCAAAACACCTTTAAAGCTATTAAAACCTGTCCCTACAGCATATTAACACTTTCCCTACACTATTTTTAGCTCCTAAATGCAGTAAATGATATTGCATAAAAACGTTTTATAAGTACCTGATTAGTGATGATAATGAGTGACTATGCTATTCATAGTCACTCATGAAGACTGCCCCTCTGCTTCATAGCACGCCTGAATAGGCGTGATCTACATCCAGGATTCAAAATCGCGCGTCCTTCTGTGCCCTGTGTTCGTAGGAGGCTGCAGTGTGGCTTGTGACGCGATCCGCGTCATTCCCGGCGCCCTGTGACGTATTTACAGCGGCGCCGCGCTGTTAGCTTCAAAATGTGCACTGCGCATGCGCATTGGGCATGCGCAGTGCACATTTTGAAGCTAACAGCGCGGCGCCGCTGTAAATACGTCACAGGGCGCCGGGAATGACGCGGATCGCGTCACAAGCCACACTGCAGCCTCCTACGAACACAGGGCACAGAAGGGACGCGCGATTTTGAATCCTGGATGTAGATCACGCCTATTCAGGCGTGCTATGAAGCAGAGGGGCAGTCTTGATGAGTGACTATGAATAGCATAGTCACTCATTATCATCACTAATCAGGTACTTATAAAACGTTTTTATGCAATATCATTTACTGCATTTAGGAGCTAAAAATAGTGTAGGGAAAGTGTTAATATGCTGTAGGGACAGGTTTTAATAGCTTTAAAGGTGTTTTGGGGGTGACAGGATCCCTTTAATATAATGGTGCCTAATGACAGAGGCAAATATCTCTGGAGAAGGTTCAGGCAGAAACGGACAAAGCTATTGCTTGCAGACAAAAGAAGACACACATGCTGCTAAGGTCTCTTTTTCCGTCCAGTCCATATGTCAAACTTATCCGTTGGACAACATTAAACTGATTCAGGACAAAAAAAATCTACTTTTGGCCTCCATAGGGATCCTTGCTTTTTGGAACAGTAAATCAGACTATGTCATTCCATAAAGAGACACTGAGTCTCGAAAAATAATAATTGCTAGATAGAATGCAGCTGCCACGGTGGCTCAGTGGTTAGCACTGCAGTCTTGCAGCACCAGGTTCCTGGATTCAAATCCCACCAAGGACAACATCTGTAACTTCTCCCAATCCTTATGTGGGTTTCCTTCAGGTACTCTGGTTTCCTCCCACACTCCAAAGATAAGGAGTTTAGACTGTAAGCCCTAATGGGGGCAGTGTTTCTGATGTATGTAAAGGGCTGTAGAATTAATGGCACTATGTAAGTGAATAAATATAATATATTATGATTATTATATGCTTTTTAAAATGGCAAGTGGATGGTGGATGTCACTATGCCTATACCGTGGAAATTCTGTAAATGTATACCTCCAGGCAATTCTGCAAAATGCAAGACCCAACAGGTACTTCTATTGTGCTGTGTAAGAACTGTTTGATGCAATGAAGCAGTTATCGTTTATGTGAGTGGAGATGTATAATAAAGTTATATTTTCTGGTTTTATAAACCTGCTTGATGAAGGGGGCCTGGTGCTCTGAAAGCTTGCAAATGTAATTTTTCTGGTTAGCCAATAAAGGTTTCACTCCTAAAATACTTTTTTACAAAGTTTTTTATTACGACTAACTCAATATGCAATGGTGATACCAAAATCTTATTTGGTGCTGAATGTATCACTCCCTGGCTAAAGTGAATGTTAGGGTACCTGTACACGCCGCAACCGCAACGAGGAATCTGACCGGCAATCTGTTGCCCCGGCACCATCGCCGTGAAATTTCCTCACAATTGCGGCGTGTAATTGGGGAATTTGGCGGCGATAAAAAAGGTTGTGCCTGCTTCCGATTTCACAGCACTACTCCAAAACCAGAGGCAATAATGAAGGCGGCATTCCTGGCTTTTGGCGTGTGAACGGACGATAGGAATGGAATCTGTGTTGCCTACTGATTTCCCGTAGGCGTGCCACAGCGTGCTGGACACCGCGCGCAGTCAGCGATGATTGGTGGTGGCTACTGTGTTTCCATTGGCTGTCCCTTCACAGGGCGCCATATTTGAAGAGCTGTCCAATCACCACCACACAATGGCAATGGCGTCATGTATTAGCCAGCCTTCCAGCGCAGGCTGGCCAATCATGATGCTATTGCATTGTCCAATGATCGTCTTTGGGGCGCGGTGTAAAACAATTTGGCAGGCCTATGTTTTCGCCGCGCTGCACATGTACACCCACATTCCTTTGGGGATTGCGGCGTGTGAAGTGGTGATGTGAGTCTACCGGATGTTTCCTGCTGTTGGCGTGGCAACTTCCGGGGCGACACGTCGCCTTGGGTTGAGGGCGAAATTGCGGCGTGTAAAAGCGCCTTCGGCGATCTGAGGAAACCAGGAAAAATGTGCACGTTAGATTGCCTCCTATCGCCACCAAAAGTTGTGGCGTGTAAAGGTACCCTTATGGTACCTTTACACGCCGCCACAACAGGACTGATACCAACGGCAACTTCACGTGCACGAGCACGGCCAAACGGTTACAAACGGTAATCGCATCTCCTTTACACGCCGCCACAAGGTGCGCTACGCTACGCTACATCTACAGCTAGCTACATCGCCGGATGTCGCAAGTAGCCGTCTGTAGCTCAGCGTACCTTATTTACACACCGCAATAACAAGCTAATATGGGCGGACCTGGGCCAGGAGGGACAGCACATAGGCGTGCCACAATTGTGGATTACGAGACGTCCGTACGCTGATAGGACAAAGCAATAATACCATGATTGGCCAGCCAGCGCAGGAGGCTGATTAATACATGACGCTCGAGCAATTGCGTAGTGTGACTGGTCAGCTTCTTAAATATGCTGCCCTGTGCAGCGACAACCAATCGCAACGAAGGAGCTTCCTCCAATGATCGCTGAAGGGGCGTGGTATCCCGGAGCCTGGGTCACGCCTTAGCTACATTCCAGCTACATCGCCGAGTGTCCAGAGTTCCTTCTGTTCCTTCTTTACACGCCGATACAGCTCGCTACAATCGGCGATGTTGCCATATGTTTATGGGCAGTGCACGGATACAGAGGTATCTGTAGCCGGCTGTGTCGTCCCGTCTTCAGACGCCGCTACTACGGGTGATATTGGCGCGACAAGCTACATTTGTAGCCTGTAGCGGGTTGTATGCATCCTGTTGTGGCGGCGTGTAAAGGTACCATTAGAGAGGTCAGTCTCTTATTGTAACAATATTCTCTTGCACGATTATCCAAACCACACAGAAAGCAGCAGTATAGTGTGTATCCGTCCTGGAGACCAAGAGGGAAACCACCTTTAAGTCACCCCAGAGGGGTCCAAATTACATATATCAGGCACCTCAACAGCTATTTCATGTTGTCATAATTTTATTTCATGTGGACTGCATAACCAACTGGTATTAAAGGTAGCACATTGCTATTATGAGCAAGATGGCTTTTAGGCTTGTTTTGGATGTATCCTAAAAAGCCTCCATTCCTCCAGATTATGACTTACTCTCAAGGTACCGTCACACGCTAGGATATAGGTGAACAAGATCGTTACCTATGCCACATGACTGCGATCCTTCCGAAATCGTTGGTGCATTGTCACACACAAGGATATCGTTAACGATCTTAAATTTGGCAACGCACCAGCGATACGGAGAAGAATGTTTGAATGATTTGAAATAGCGGCAGGAATAGGAGAATTATGAACGACATCGTTCAAAAAGGTGTCACACTGAACGATGTTGCTGCTTCACAGATCCTTAATTGGATGATGAATGATAGATTTGAGGTCAAGATCTCATTTTTTGGATGAAAGTTCCAACGATTTTTCCTTCCTATATCGTTCATTTACACGCAACGATGCACAAACGATATCGTTTGAACGATCACATATCTGTGACGTTTCAACGATATCGTTAACGATATCCTTGAGTGTAAATCGGCCTTCAGAGCTTCCATTTTACTGTTGATGTTGTTGCATGCCACAAGATTGTCCTTCATGAAGAAGTATTTGGCAAGATCTTTATCACGCTTGCAGAACAAAGAAATCACTTCCCAACAAGAGATTCCACTGCTGTAGTCTGGAATCTAAAGGTACCGTTACACACAGAGATATCTGTGCAGACATTGCTTGTAACTCACTGGTTGCAGTGAAATCATGGACACATTGTTCCATTTTGTTGCCGTGTACAAAATGGAACAATGTGTCCATGATTTCACTGCAACCAGTGAGTCATAAGCAATATCTGCACAGATATCTTGGTGTGTAACGGTACCTTAAGAGCTCTGCCTTAAGGCCCAGTTATGGTAACTTCACACGCCGCAATCTCGCCTGGCAATCATAAAGGCAATTTGTCGCCCCGGAGCAATCGCCGTGAAATTGCCTCACAGTTGCGGCGTGTGATTGGGGAATTTCGCGGCAATAAATCGCCTCTCGCCTGATTCCTGAGCACTGCTCTGAAATCAGACTCAATCATGAAGGCGATATTTCCGTGTTGTGGCGTGTGATAGGGTGATAGTGATGGAATCAGCGTCGCCTATGATTTCCCATAGGTGTGCCACATCGTGCTGTAGTCGCGCGCCCCTTTTTTTGAGATCGCAAAGGATGACCCAACTCAGGATGACACAGGGGTAGAAAAGTCCTTGCGGATCAATGACTTGTTCATCTTGATGTATGTTAGTCTGTCTACATTGTCATTGCACAGCCGCGTGCGGTTATCTGTCAGCACACCACCAGCAGTGATGAAGACATGTTCAGAGAGAATGCTGGCTGCGGGGCATGACAAGATCTCCAAGGTGTGAGTGGTGAGCTTAGGCCATTTTTCCATATTGGAAGCACAAAATGAGCAAGGGTCCAGTTCCACAGTCATGGCATCGATGTTCACTTGGAGATACTCCTGTACCATCCTCTCTAGGCGTTAACTATGTGTCATACTTCTTGTCTCCTCTGGCCTTGAAAAGGATGGTCTAAAAAATTGGTGAAACAATTCCACAAAATTGCTGTTACCACCAGATACAGTGTGAGGGTACCTTTACACGCCGCTACTGGCGGGTGGATACAACCAGCTACAGGCTACAAATGTAGCTTGTAGCTGCAAAATACCCCGTAGTAGCGGCCTGTAAAGACGGTAGGAGACACCTGGTAGTAGATGCATCTGTTTCCGAGCAGTGCTCTGAAACAGGTGGCTACACTGGCGATGGTAGCGACCTGTATCGGCGTGTAAAGGAGGAACAGAAGGGTTGTTTCTACACCATGCGATGTAGCTGGTATGTAGCTGGGGCGTGACACAGGCTCCGGGTTACCGCGCCCCATCAGCGATCATTGGTGGAAGATGCTGCGTATCGATTGGCTCTTCCTTCACAGGGCTCCATCTTGGTTGAGCTGTCACTTCAGCACTACAGATACGCCCCGTATGCACGATCATACAGTAGTACAATTACGCGAACACACACTTGCGTAAGGCAAAAGCATCATTGCGGCATTGTCCTTATATACCGTGCACATTCCCTTCACATAATAAAGAATTAGTGTGTACTCAGCGCGCATTTTTGTTAACGGAATGCCCTGGCTCGTTGTACTGCAGATGCCGTACAAGTGCTTCTGGTGTGTCACTGCGCACACTGCGCGCACTGATTGCACGCATTCCCATACCACATGAAAATGAATTATTCAGCACACACCGCACAACCTTGCGTTACGCACCGCTCTATGGGTCTTGTTCTGTAGGTGCCGCAGAAGTGGTTCGGCCGTGTCACTGCGCGTAGGGCGACTTTAAAGGGTGCATGACCCCGTCAGTGGCCGTAATGACGTCATGACGTCAGTTTCATTTTCATTCTGCCTGCAAGGTGCCAGCCCCTCCTCTGCACACAGCATTGCAGCCATGGCGGCCGCACACCGCGCTGCTATGTGGGGATGGCTGAATTAGTGGTCCTTATAGACCACTGTGACCGGTATGATTACTGGGGTAATCGGCGCCACCGGCATCCCAGGCTGCGCAATTGCGCCACAATTAGGCGCATCCAGCGGGCCGTGCTGAACCAATTGGGGGTGGAGAGGACCGCCAAAGCTGTCCAAAAGAAAATTGCTGACCTGAAGCACAAATGCCCAGGCCGCATAGTCGACATCCGTGCCAGGATTGCCAGGCTGCGTGGTGAGTACTTGTGAGGGCCAAACATACATTTGCCCATGTATAAGGCCAAAAAAGCAGCCACATATGTTGATAAACATATTATAAGGAGAGTGAGAGCTATGGGGCACACATGCAATGGGGTACAATATAGGCAGCAGAACATTGAGGGAGTGGCTACACATCTGCCTTAAACTCATGTTTATGTTGCGCCAAACATGAGTCCACAGTCTTAGAAGCTCTCCACACAATGACCACACTACTGCCTCATACACACACTCCATGCATAACACATGAGCTCATCCCATATCTGGACTACTGCAAACACATAGGCCAACTATCCAAATGTCTCAACATCTCAGAGGTCAAACATTCCTCTGACAGATTAATTATTGTTTGTTCCATTACAGATGATGCTGACTCATCTGATGAGGCGCCCTTGGCACCAGCAGCAGGTGGACCACCAACCCCACCGCCTCAAGAGCCAGCTGCCACACCGTCCCCACAAGGGAATAGGGCGTCACCAAGCCATCAGGAGGAGCCGCAAGACCCAGCAGCCCTTCATGTTGAGGAGCGACCTTCCCCGTCAGGTCTGGCCGCGGCAGATGCTGCTGACCCAGCGGGGCTGGAGGCTGAGGTGGCATCACCAGCTTGGCAGGATGAGCCCATGGCTCTACCTGAAAACCCGGCCGCCTTGGACGAATATGGTGGTAAGTGGATTTGGTTGGCTGCTATGGGCTGCACACTGTAAGCAGTGTGGTGGTTTGGGGTAATTTGGATTGGCACTCATTTATTAAATAATGTCCTTCACCCATTGTTGCAGATGGAGAACATGCTGCAGATGCGGGGTGGAGTCTCAGTGCCTCCCCATCACCCCCTGATACTGAGGAGGAGGTTGAGCCCCAGGGTAAGGACCATATCTGTTGTGTGAACATACCAATTTACCATAGGCACTATTTGATGCTAATTATTTTGTTTGTTTTAAACACAATACAGGTGTACCCACCATGGAGGACGTTGTGAGGGCCCACCATGAGTTTGTCCAATGGCTACACCGGGCAATGCGACGTGGCATGCACGATCTTGGCCGCCTAGCTGCCATGCTGGCTGCCGTGCAGCAACACCATGGTGCCTTCCAATGAGGTGTCCCAAGACCCACAACTAAATGGGCTCTCCTGGGCCACAAATCTGTTGTCCTTGTTGGACCGAACAATTACAAATTTTGCCTTGTTGGCTTTTTATTTGTTTTATTTTTTGCCCCCGTTGGGCTCCTTTCTTATAGTGTCCCACATTGGGACCATGAGGAGTGTGGATTGGCTACCCCTTTGCCCTCTTTACCTATACTGGCCCACATTGGGACCATGGGGAGTGTGGACTGGCTACCCCTTTGCCCTCTTTACCTATACTGGCCCACATTGGGACCATGGGGAGTGTGGACTGGCTACCCCTTTGCCCTCTTTACCTATACTGGCCCACATTGGGACCATGGGGAGTGTGGACTGGCTACCCCGAGCTGTAAACAGCATTCTGTGTATTTTGTCAAATGTCTGACACACATGTATGTTGTAACTACAAAGTGTGTGTAACCTTTTTGTATGTCCTTGATGTCACAACACAAATGTTTTGTACACCAAGATGTCCATTACGTAACTATGTGACCCATATGACCACACCTCTTTTTGAACGTTCAACCACATTTGAAAGGGACATATGGTGGTCCTGCTCTGAGGCCATTTACCCATATTTTGATGCATTGGGCAACTACATTGTGACCAGAAATATTCAGCCACGCTGACCCCAAAACTCATCAACGTAAATAAAGAGACAATTGTGTCAAACCAAAAAATTTAATCAAGACTAAATGGTCACAAACACAAACCAAAAATAATGCTATTCAGCACACAGAACAACACAAAGTTAAAAAAAAAAAAAAAAAAAAAAAAAACATCCATTGTGGTCCATATGTAAAAGTCCAGACGGCCAATTAAGTGCATTGGCTACTAGTGTCCAACTCCCTCCTCCTCATCCTCTGTTGGCTCCGACAATGCCGGCTCCCCCCCTCTCATGGCAGCCCCGACCTGCCCGAGAGCGTCCGGATCTAAGACGACGTGTTGGGGGGGGATTAGGTGTGCGTCTCGGGGCCAGTCTTCTCACGGGGCGTGATGGGGCCGCCGGGGAAAGGGGCCACATTTGGTGTGGAACTGGGGATGGGATGTGGCATCCCCATTGCAGGGCCCCATCTTCCGCAGCATCAGCGACAACGGCGAAGACCCGCTGAGCGATCTGTCGTTGGAGCGGCTCCATCCTTGACAACCTGTCGCTCATGTGGAGGGCGTAGCTCGAGATGTGGGTCCGCTGTTCATTCAGCGGTACCCGGCGGGCCCAGGTGCCCAGCTCGGTCTCAGGTGGTGCAGGACGTCGTCTTCGACGGATGCTGGAGCTGGGACCTGGGCCTGGACCCACATCACTCGCTCCTTCCTCCTGCTCAGCCGCAGATGTGCTCGGCTGAGCATCATCAGCGACAGGTTGCTCCGGTATGGAGCCGTCCTGCTCAGGGGCCTGTGAAAAAAGAAAAAAAAAAAATCACTTACTAAATGAAACATCAGATCTCTAAATTGGCCATAGGCCTCCAAAAACCACAACCACACACAACACAACACCAACCCAAAATGCAACCCACCGAAACACCAATGGTCATTGACCACAATACCTGTACATCTCCTGTACACTCACCTGTACCATTCCACGTACTCTGATCAATACATAATTATGTGGTATTCACAGAGCCCTACACAAAAAAGGACATGTCACCACACCACCTTGATGCAGCCTGAATTCCCGGCCAGGCCCATGTGGGCCAGCTTGACGTTGTGAGCAAACTATAAAAAAAAGCCAACCCACTTACAACAAACAATACACCACATGGGCCAAAGGCAACACACATGTGTGCCTTCAACATTTAGTACATGTTGCTATGTCCCTCCTTGAATACAAAACCAAGTCCTATTTACAAGATTAACTAAATAACCCAAACATCAACATAGGTTGGTGTCATTGCCAATTTGGACAAGGGCTCTGTGGATAGATTTGAGATAAAAGCAGGCAAGGCCCTGCGGACACATAAAACTTATGAAGGCAAGGTTTCCCAGGCCCACGACCCAAATATCAGAATGGGGTGGTTGTGAAGCATGCAGACAAGCACACATGTGAAGCAACCATTGTGGATCACCACCATGACACAATTACCCACCTCCTGTGGCGCAGATGGTGATTCTCCAGGGCCTACATGGGACGCAGCAATGGGGCAGTTGGACTGCGTTGCACGCGAGCTACCCTCGCCAAGGATGAAGGTGAGGAGCGGATAGTACCATAGGGTAGGTAATGGTACCTCCTCAGCTCCAGCCCCTGACCGACGGCCCTGGTATAGGAGGTGAGCCCGCATGAACGAAGCCCGCATATTTTTGATCTTGAGAGCCACCATTGCCTGGTCCCACCTCCTGCCTACCCTTGGCTCCAGCCTATTGGCCAGGGCCACAAGAGGCCTGTAGGCCTCGGTCCTCGCTGCGTGATTCCGATATTCCGGCAGCGAGGAGCGCCACAGGCACTCGTGTCGCTGATACTCCGTGAGAAGCTGGGTCTCGAATTCGACGCTACACCGCGGCATCTGTGTGTACAAACACGCAAAAGCAAACAGTCAGTACACGTGGCATACAAATATTTACACATGCTTAGGTAATTATTAACATACATGGCAGCCAGGTTGTTGCTTTTGTCAACATTAGGCTGTTTGCCAACATGTTAGTTTGCATTTGTGCAAAAGTTTCTCCATGTGCCACAGCTCAAAAGGCCTCAACATGTGTTCACAGATTAAGCTCCTGACATATGTCGCCAACTACAGATGGTAGGAACAAGGTTTCCAACCAAAATAATAAAATGTAAACATACCTAAACACGGAGTGGGGGAACATACCTCCAGGGGCACATCTGCACCTGCACATTGTGTGCAACATATTATCTTTGGCCTGCCCACAATGTTAAAGGTTGACCACATGTCAAATGAGGGCTGCCTGTGTGACATGACTGCACATGGTCCCGCTCATGGCCAAACACATCATCATCTTGTTCGGACTACACCCATGGACACCCTACTTGTAGGCCATGAACCAACCATCCCCGGCACCAATTGTGCCACATTGCAGGGATCAATGGGGATGGGGAGAACAGGGCCCAACCACACCTTGATATTTTGCAGTGCTAAATAACGACAATCAAATATATATATTATGATAATGCAGCAATCTAGGGACTACATGGCTATTGCCCGACAGAGAATGAGCCATGCAGATATATATTTCCAAACACAAACTAAACCAGGAGCACTAAACAACATCTCCATACACACATTGGCTAAGGGGCATGTGTCAGACGCATCTGGTTATGTACAATCCCATGTCAAGGACCAAGCACGTGGGATAACTCACCGTCAGAGCAACAGAAGGATCACAGGACACCAGTAGCTCAATGCACATGGACGTCTGGACAAGGTGTGGTGGGTATTCGGAAAGCTTTATAGTCAGCTAAACCAATCAGAGAACAAACAATTAGGCACATCATTATCATACACCTGCAAGCAGGTATAGTGGCAGCTAACTGGTGCGGATCGCTCAATCGTGATTGGTTGGCGCTCCTTGAAAAGCTGCGCATCCTGGCAGACGTTACGCTTGCTGGCCAAAGCCATTGAGTAAGTATTCGTGGTCACACATGGAATTAGCGGCGGGTGGGGTGGGGCAGTCGCATGTTTTTTTGCCTGACGCCAAAGACTGCTTTAGCGGACTAACCAGGGGTTTTTAGTTGTGGGGGGATACATTAGCGTGGTGTGCTGAATATGACTTGCCATTTTGTATAGGGGGTGACATATTTTCAGTGATACATTGGTGTTTTTGTTTCCATTCACCATACAGGAGAATGGCTGCGGGACTGTAGACAGGAATGTGTTACTCATGTGGACTGCATCGATTAGATCATACTGGTTGTGGGTAACGGACACTGGGACCAACCGGGCTAGGATCAGACATGGCTTTGAGGTGTGTCGCACCAGACATAGAACAGATGTGGAGATCACCCGTGCAAACACATGTGTAACCACTTTCCACCATGATAACTCATGTAGAATCTGGTTTATCACATGTATGCTTACTCAGCCTGGCGTGTCCTGGTACGTAGTGGATGACTGTCTGTTATTGGGAAAATACATATGCTGTTCTGAATGGATTCAGTGACATGTTCATGCGAGTTTAGTGGTGACACATGTCCCTTTGTTACTCATATAGGTCCAGATGTGTGACTTTCATCCCCTTAACTTAAGTGTTGATGGATAGTAGGGCAGTATCATTGTGCATGTTCCATTTGGTTTGGGCCCACTAGTCGGTGTTGTCCTTGCATGGCTTCCAGGATGTCTTTTGTGGTCACACGAGGGATCACATCAGCTTGCCTATAGTGTGTCATCCAAAAGAGGTGTGGCTTGATTTACATGCTGACATGTCCCCATATTGTTGTATGTACTGATGTTCTCTTTTGTAATGTACAGGTGCTGATATCGAGGATGCAGAATATCCATGACCGAAATGTTATCGTGGCTCTTGCGTTGGTGGAAGAGCAAATGTGGCTTCAGGATCGGTACGACCGGTTGATGCGTCGCAGACAGCGGCGGCTGTGGAGCCGGATTGGCTGCGCCGTCGGGAGACCCGGGGCCACATGCAGCTGTTGCGTGAGCTGGAGCTTAACAATCCCGATGATTACCGAAACTATCTGCGTATGTCCGAGGAGTGTTTCACCTTCCTTTTGGAGTGTGTTGGGCCACTGATAGCGCGTCAGGACACTATAATGCGACCATCGGTATCAGCTGCGGAGCGTTTGGCTATAACTTTGCGGTTCCTGGCTACAGGGCAGTCAATGACATTCCTCACATACTTGTCACGTGTTTCCCTGCCCCTGCTGAGCCGCCTGATCCCTGAAACGTGTTTGGCCATCTGGAGTGCTCTGCAGCCATCCTACATGAAAATGCCAGAAACAGCCGCAGAATGGATGGAAGTAGGCCGAGGCTTTGAAACCCGGTGGAACTTCCCTAACTGCGGCGGGGCATTGGATGGTAAGCACGTGAGGATTACTAAACCCGCCAACTCGGGCTCTTTGTTTTACAATTACAAAGGGTATTTTAGTATAATCCTCATGGCTCTAGTGGATGCGAACTATGAGTTCCTCTACGTGGACGTTGGAATGAACGGCCGCAACTCAGATGGGGGTGTTTTCGCACGCAGCTCCTTGGCACAACTACTAAGGACTGGTGAGCTGAACTTACCCTCAAATGACGAGACGTGCCAACATCTCAACTTTGCATTTGTGGCGGATGAAGCATTCCCACTTCAGGAGCACCTACTGCGGCCATATCCCAGGGGCCCTTACTTCTGAAAGACGCATTTTCAATTACCGGCTATCCCGGGCCCGCCGTGTGGTTGAAAATGCGTTTGGGATAATGGCGAATAGATTCCGGTTTTTCATACGCCTCTGCATATGAAACTGGAGTCTATTGACGCGGTAGTGATGGCCTGCTGTGTGCTGCATAACTTCCTGCGTCGTAGGGATAGAGCATCATACACGCCAGGAGGTTCTGTAGATAATGCAGACGCCACAACAGGGGAGGTCCGTCCAGGGTCTTGGCGTGATGACGACCATGGTGTTGCGCCACTTCAGCCGCAGAGCCATGGTCGCAGTCAGCAGGAGGCCAGGGACAGTAGAGATGCTTACTACTCCTACTTCAATGGCTCTGGTGCAGTGAGCTGGCAGAACCAGTACATCTAGTGTGGGTGGTTCTGGAGGATGGATCAAAGGTTGCCATGGTGGTGACAGCAGGGTTGCTGCGCCATGTTTTGGGTTATTTTGTGTGCTTTCATTATGTGCAGAGGTTTTAGTTAGATTAGGTTTTATTTCTGTTTTCTGGTTGCTGCACTGGTTATCATGTGTGCTCATTTTGGGATCCCAATTTTTTATTTTTCAACAATGTATCATGCTGTTTGAATGGCCATTGTGTTTCCTTTGTGTATGATATATGGTTTTCCTCCAAGGTCTGGATTGATGAATTTAAATAAATATTTTGTCCTTGGATCAAAAATACTCTGTGTGAGCCTGATTACTTGGGGATGGAGGGCAGTGTGATCTAGGTTTTGGTAGGGGCCAGTGATGTCATAGCCAGCTATTGGCTGGGATGGGCAGACAATATGTGTGGGTAGCCATGATTATTGGGAAGGTTTTTGTCCAACAGTGTATGTGACAAATGTGTGTACATAACCCTTTTGTTTTGGTGTAGGCAGAGGGTCACCTGCACACAGCACATTGATGCAGGCAATAATATTGTCAGGTGGGTTTAAGGACATAGTCACACACATCATGGACATGTGGCATTGGGAGCTCCTCAAGGACATTGACATGTCTTACCACATATACGAGCGCCATTGGGGCTATATTCACACATTGGTATCCAGACAATACCACACATAGGACAATTTCTACACAAAACGCACATACTGTGTGTTGTAAGCCGCTACTGTGTGTCGCACAGACGCAACTTACCGCAATCGCCAAACGCCGCTGTCACAGGTGCTTATCGTACGTGACAAGGCAAACATTTCTACTACGCACACATAGTCCAGAAATGCTATTTTCATACACACAAGTATGTGACTGTAAACCGCTCCAGCGTGACGCATAACCATCCCGTTGGCTGAATACGCCACACTCCGCCATGTCACAAGCGCTTATTCCGTGCCACAGTCCGATCACTACTACGTCACGTCTCCGCCATCCGCCCCTTGCGTCGTGCCCAATCAGAACTCTCTTGTGTTGGCCAATGGTTGTGGTTTGGGCGCGGCGTGATGGACTGTGGCACGCCTATATGTTTTACCTGCTGCCTTTGTTCCGTCCTGATTACCCTGTGGTGGCGGCGTGTGAAGATGGTACGCTAAGCTACAGATGGCTACTTGTGGCACCCGGCGGTGTATCCGGGGATAGATGTCACGTAGCGTAGCGCACCTTGAGGCGGCGTGTAAAGATGGTGCGTTTACCGTTTGTAACCGTTTGTGCGTGCTCGTGCACGTGAAGTAGCTGGTTGTATCCATCCGCCAGTAGCGGCGTGTAAAGGTACCCTTAGGGTACCTTTACACGCCGCTACAACATGGTGGAAACAACCGGGTGCTTCACGTGCACGAGCACGCACGAACGGTTACAAACGGTACCCGCACCATCTTTACACGCCGCTATAAGGTGCTTTACAGAAGGTTGAATCTATCTCTGGATGCACCGACGGGTGCCTTCTGAAAAGCACCTTACCTCATTTACACGCCCATACAGAGGGTAATATGGGAGGACCTGGTGCAGCAGGATCAACACATAGGCGTGCCAGAATTGTGGATTACGAGAATTTCGTACGCTGATAGGACAACACAACAGCATCATGATTGGCCAGCCAGCGCAGGAGGCTGACTAATACATAACGCTCGAGCAATTGTGTAGTGTGACTGGTCAGCTCCTTAAATATAGTGTAGAATAACAGAATCGCACACTCCTTCAGTTTCTGTGTTTTGTTGTATTTATTCAAGTGCAAAGCAGAGTACAGGAGCAACATATAATGGGCAACGTTTCGACCAAAACCTTTGGTCTTTATCAAGCCAGTTGCTATAGAGAAAAAATATAAATAAAAATCATCAGAAAAGTGCTCTAATTTACAGTATAGTGGGATAGGGGTAGGGGGTGGATGCCCCTAACCCCTAAGTAGAGAGCATATATACATATTTACAAGGCTACTTAGAACAACGTCGGTGGGTAGAAACCCCTGTCATTAGAAAAATGTGTTCAGCAGTAAGAGTCAAGGGGGAGGAGAAGAAGACAGAACCTGTCTAGGAATCATAAAAGAGAGAGAGAGGTATACAGGAATATCCAATATAGGAAAATATTATGGGTACCCCACCTTCCGTTATATATGATCTGGTGTATTCTTAATGGAACAGTAAGGGTCAAAAGCCTGCCAGGCAATTGATAGTCTCAGCCTATATGTGAAGAAAATGGTATACAATCATATATCAGTACATAGGAAAGACCTATGTATAGGAAAGCGTGTTTACTCTGTGTTGTTACCTTATATATTTCAATCTTATGCCAAGTTGTATGGACTGGTGAGGAGTCACCTGAGGGAAAAAACAAGTAGGCTAAGAATTTGCCCCCAAATATTGACAAGTGCACCTCCATTCTGTGCCCCATAGTGTCTGGTGAGAGAGCAAGTGATTACCTTAAATGTCCTATTTCTCCATATGTGCAGCGGTGTGTGAAGCCTCCATGGCTTCTGTCTTAAATGCCTGCAAACCCGGAAGTCGCGGCAGACGCCCCCGCATGCGCGATGCAGCGGGGCGCCGGCTGCTTCCGCGATTGCGCAATGTGGAGTTGAAGTATCGCGATCACGTGGTGTATCACGTGATCGCACCTTCTATTTATTGCATAGACGGACAGAATCCGTACTACTGTGTAGTTTAGCAGCAAGCTAAGTTGATATTAAGTATAGAATGGGAAATAGGTTTAGTCCACTCTGTGATCAGGGCTGTTATGTCATGTCAAGAGTATTCCAGATAGTGGGGCTATCTGGTTGGAATATTAAGGAGAAGAAAGGGAAGGATATACTGTTTTACAATATCACAACAATGAAACATACACTTATTTCAGGCATAGAGAAAAATGCAATGGTATGTTGTATATACAGTATTTTCAAAATTAGGGGATTCACAGATTTCTCCTTTTCTTTATCCCCCATGGGGATTGAGTACAGCTTCTTTTCACCTGATTGACACCTGTAAGGGAGGAATTCAAAACAAGGGGAGAACACAGAGGGTCCCAATCTTACAGCCACTAAACATAAAGGGGAAGGTGGGGGAAAAAAAAGGGGAAAACAAAGGCTCTATGAGACACTATGGGAGGTGCTCTTACCAATCTGGGTGTGCCACGATATAGAAGGTGACTAGGGATGGAGGGATCAAGTTCCATAGTACATCTGGGATGGAAACAAACGGAGATTAGTGGAAAGAAAGATCAGATCAACCAGTCAATTTCCCTATTCATGCCCCTAGGACTCAATGTTTGTAATGTGTAAATCCAAAAACTCTCTCTATCCTTTAATAGTTTGATACGGTCTCCCCCTCGTCTAAATGCATTGACCTGCTCTATGACCTGAAAACGTAATTGAGAGACTGAGTGTTTAGCCTCTATAAAGTGTTTTGGAACAGGTAACCATGTTTTCTCACAGCGTATGGTAGATTTATGATGTGATATGCGATCCTTAACGTGTTGTGTGGTCTCCCCCACATATAGGAGGCCACAGGGGCATTTCAACAGGTATACCACAAAATTTGTTTTGCATGTGTAAAAGCCCTTCACTGGATATGATTTTCCTGTTTGGGGGTGGCTGAAGTGTTCGCCCTTGATAACATTTGAGCATGCTGGACAGTTGAGACATGGGAAAGTTCCCTTCCTTTGGGTATTAAGAAAGCTTTGTTTAGGTATCTTGGAGGTGCTTCCGATATCAGCTCTTACTATCTTATCTTTGATACTGGGCGGTCTTTTTTTGCACATTATGGGTGGTAGTTCAAATGCCTTGATTGTGGGATACGCTCGCTGTAGAAGTGGCCAGTGTTTCCTAATGATGTTGTATATTTTTGGCATAGTGGGATGGTGTTCATGTACAAAGGGGACCCTCTCACGCTTGGCGATACAAATGGGTGCTTCTGGGGGGTTGGTTATACGTTCTGTCTCCTCTGCTATGAGCTTTCGAGGATAGTGCCTGTCTAAGAATTTTTGACCCATTTCGTGGAGCCTGAGCGGGAGGGTGTCTTCCTCAGACACGATTCGAGCCACCCTGTTTAGTTGTGACCTGGGTAGACTATTTTTGGTGGAGAGGGGATGACAGCTGTCATACAAGAGGAGTCCGTTTCTGTCTGTTGGTTTATAGAAAATGTCAGAGCCTAATGAGTGATCGGATTTTACAAAAATGTTGGTGTCAAGAAAATGAATTTGTTCTTTGCTCCACTCCATCGTAAACTGTAGTTCTTCTCTGATGGAGTTTAAGTGTTTAAAGAAGTCGTTGAGGGATGTGAGGTCACCTCTCCAGATACAGAAGACATCGTCTATATATCTGAGCCAAATGAGTGAATCGTTCTGGAATAGGTTGTTAGGATAGGTGTATTGTCTCTCAAAATCATCCATATAGAGATTAGCATAAGCTGGGGCTAAATTCGACCCCATTGCGGTCCCCCGTTTCTGTATATAATAATCGTCACCAAAGAGGAAATAGTTCTCCCTGAGAACTAACCCCAAAAGATCCAAGCAGAAGTCAGAGGAGGTACGAGGAAGGTCAGTATTCTGGAGAATAGTCTGAATAGCCTGCATCCCTTTGTTATAGTCAATGGATGTGTACAAGCTGTTAACATCTAGGGTTACCAAGAGGCTATCTTGCGGGATGGGCCCTAGTGTTCTAATGTGTTTGAGAAAATCGCCTGTATCTAGGATAAATGATCGTGTTTTCCGTGCCAGTGGGGTGAAGATTTTTTCTAGATATTTAGACAAAGGTGAAAGTACCGAGTCCGTTGATGCCATAATGGGTCTTCTTAGAGGATTAGACAAGTTTTTGTGGATTTTCGGCAGTGTGTAAAATACTGGCGTTATAGGGTTATTCTTCGTCAGGTACTCCCTGTTTTTTTTGTCTATTATATTGTCTTTGTGGTATCTGGACAATGTGTTATTGATCTTAGTTTGGATTGACCAGAGGGGATCAATATTGATTCTACTGTATGTTTCCGTGTCTCCTAGTTGGCGGTAGATTTCTTTCTTATAGTCTATAGTGTTCATTACCACTATTGATTTCCCCTTGTCTGCGGGTTTGATAGTAATGGTGGCGTTGTCTTGTAGGGCCGCTAGTGCTTGTCGTTCTATGGGAGAAATATTGCTCCTAGTTTTATAGAAACCTAGTCTATGTTCGTGGATGTGAGCCTTTACGTCCGTGTCTATTAGTGTGTTGAGTGTTTCCACAGCATTATGTGTCTTTGGAGGAGCAAAGGAGTTTTTGTTAAAAAGTCCTAGTGATGAAATCTGTAGTGGGTCCCTGGGGGTCTCAGGGGTCCTTGAACTTGTGGTCGTCTCATTCAAACCAATGTGGGTTTTCAGGCGTATAGAGCGATAGAAAGACTGTAAATCCTTCTCTAGGTTGAATGAGTTCCATCTGGGGGTAGGGCAAAATGTCAGACCCTTGTTGAGGACATTGAATTCTGTAGGAGAGAGGGTGTAATTAGAGATATTGACTACAAGATTGGGACCCTTACCTGTGATCTCGTTCTCATTCTGTTGGGGCCTCCGCCGCCTTGACCTCCGCGTGGGGCGCCTCTTCGTGGTCTGGGTAAAAAAGGAATAGCGCCTCGGGCTCCAGTGCTGGAATCGCTCCCAGTGCTTGGCGACTGTGGTTGTCCTGGGTACGGTTGCCAGGGACTTGGGAAAAAAAACCCTGTATCTTTCCATTGGTAGACTCTGTTCAGGCATAGAGAAAAATGCAATGGTATGTTGTATATACATTATTTTCAAAATTAGGGGATTCACAGATTTCTCCTTTTCTTTATTCCCCATGGGGATTGAGTACAGCTTCTTTTCACCTGATTGACACCTGTAAGGGAGGAATTCAAAACAAGGGGAGAACACAGAGGGTCCCAATCTTACAGCCACTAAACATAAAGGGGAAGGTGGGGGAAAAAAAAGGGGAAAACAAAGGCTCTATGAGACACTATGGGAGGTGCTCTTACCAATCTGGGTGTGCCACGATATAGAAGGTGACTAGGGATGGAGGGATCAAGTTCCATAGTACATCTGGGATGGAAACAAACGGAGATTAGTGGAAAGAAAGATCAGATCAACCAGTCAATTTCCCTATTCATGCCCCTAGGACTCAATGTTTGTAATGTGTAAATCCAAAAACTCTCTCTATCCTTTAATAGTTTGATACGGTCTCCCCTCGTCTAGATGCATTGACCTGCTCTATGACCTGAAAACGTAATTGAGAGACTGAGTGTTTAGCCTCTATAAAGTGTTTTGGAACAGGTAACCATGTTTTCTCACAGAGGGTCCCAATCTTACAGCGAGGACTATTGTAACAAGTTTAAGCAAATACTAAACAAATGTTCATTTGATCTGATTGCATTAACAATAGAACATCTACAGACCGCCATTACGGAGACAAAAGAGAAAGTGACAACGATTGAAGCCCAGCTAGTGGGGTCCTTTACCTCTAACGACCTGGCGGACCTAAAATCCCGTATAAACGAATCTTTGAATAACTTCAAGAAAACGCTCCAGGACCGGAAACGCCAAAAATTTCAGCGTGACATAGAAGACTACGAGGAGAACAGAGTCTACCAATGGAAAGATACAGGTTTTTTTTTCCCAAGACCCTGGCAACCGTACCAAGTACAACCACAGTCGCCAAGCACTGGGAGCGATTCCAGCACTGGAGCCCGAGGCGCTATTCCTTTTTTACCCAGACCACGAAGAGGTGCCCCACGCGGAGGTCAAGGCGGCGGAGGCCCCTAACAGAATGAGAACGAGATCACAGGTAAGGGTCCCAATCTTGTAGTCAATATCTCTAATTACACCCTCTCTCCTACAGAATTCAATGTCTTCAACAAGGGTCTGACATTTTGCCCTACCCCCAGATGGAACTCATTCAACCTAGAGAAGGATTTACAGTCTTTCTATCGCTCTATACGCCTGAAAACCCACATTGGTTTGAATGAGACGACCACCAGTTCAAGGACCCCTGAGACCCCCAGGGACCCACTACAGATTTCATCACTAGGACTTTTTAACAAAAGCTCCTTTGCTCCTCCAAAGACACATAATGCTGTGGAAACACTCATCACACTAATAGACACGGACGTAAAGGCTCACATCCACGAACATAGACTAGGTTTCTATAAAACTAGGAGCAATATTTCTCCCATAGAACGACAAGCACTAGCGGCCCTACAAGACAACGCCACCATTACTATCAAATCCGCAGACAAGGGGAAATCAATAGTGGTAATGAACACTATAGACTATAAGAAAGAAATCTACCACCAACTAGGAGACACGGAAACATACAGTAGAATCAATATTGATCCCCTCTGGTCAATCCAAACTAAGATCAATAACACATTGTCCAGATACCACAAAGACAATATAATAGACAAAAAAACCAGGGAGTACCTGACGAAGAATAACCCTATAACGCCAGTATTTTACACACTGCCGAAAATCCACAAAAACTTGTCTAATCCTCCAGGAAGACCCATTGTGGCATCAACGGACTCGGTACTTTCACCTTTGTCTAAATATCTAGAAAAAATCTTCACCCCACTGGCACGGAAAACACGATCATTTATCCTAGATACAGGCGATTTTCTCAAACACATTAGAACACTAGGGCCCATCCCGCAAGATAGCCTCTTGGTAACCCTAGATGTTAACAGCTTGTACACATCCATTGACTATAACAAAGGGATGCAGGCTATTCAGACTATTCTCCAGAATACTGACCTTCCTCGTACCTCCTCTGACTTCTGCTTGGATCTTTTGGGGTTAGTTCTCAGGGAGAACTATTTCCTCTTTGGTGACGATTATTATATACAGAAACGGGGGACCGCAATGGGGTCGAATTTAGCCCCAGCTTATGCTAATCTCTATATGGATGATTTTGAGAGACAATACATCTATCCTAACAACCTATTCCAGAACAATTCACTCATTTGGCTCAGATATATAGACGATGTCTTCTGTATCTGGAGAGGTGACCTCACATCCCTCAACGACTTCTTTAAACACTTAAACTCCATCAGAGAAGAACTACAGTTTACGATGGAGTGGAGCAAAGAACAAATTCATTTTCTTGACACCAACATTTTTGTAAAATCCGATCACTCATTAGGCTCTGACATTTTCTATAAACCAACAGACAGAAACGGACTCCTCTTGTATGACAGCTGTCATCCCTTCTCCAACAAAAATAGTCTACCCAGGTCACAACTAAACAGGGTGGCTCGAATCGTGTCTGAGGAAGACACCCTCCCGCTCAGGCTCCACGAAATGGGTCAAAAATTCTTAGACAGGCACTATCCTCGAAAGCTCATAGCAGAGGAGACAGAACGTATAACCAACCCCCCAGAAGCACCCATTTGTGTCGCCAAGCGTGAGAGGGTCCCCTTTGTACATGAACACCATCCCACTATGCCAAAAATATACAACATCATTAGGAAACACTGGCCACTTCTACAGCGAGCGTATCCCACAATCAAGGCATTTGAACTACCACCCATAATGTGCAAAAAAAGACCGCCCAGTATCAAAGATAAGATAGTAAGAGCTGATATCGGAAGCACCTCCAAGATACCTAAACAAAGCTTTCTTAATACCCAAAGGAAGGGAACTTTCCCATGTCTCAACTGTCCAGCATGCTCAAATGTTATCAAGGGCGAACACTTCAGCCACCCCCAAACAGGAAAATCATATCCAGTGAAGGGCTTTTACACATGCAAAACAAATTTTGTGGTATACCTGTTGAAATGCCCCTGTGGCCTCCTATATGTGGGGGAGACCACACAACACGTTAAGGATCGCATATCACATCATAAATCTACCATACGCTGTGAGAAAACATGGTTACCTGTTCCAAAACACTTTATAGAGGCTAAACACTCAGTCTCTCAATTACGTTTTCAGGTCATAGAGCAGGTCAATGCATCTAGACGAGGGGGAGACCGTATCAAACTATTAAAGGATAGAGAGAGTTTTTGGATTTACACATTACAAACATTGAGTCCTAGGGGCATGAATAGGGAAATTGACTGGTTGATCTGATCTTTCTTTCCACTAATCTCCGTTTGTTTCCATCCCAGATGTACTATGGAACTTGATCCCTCCATCCCTAGTCACCTTCTATATCGTGGCACACCCAGATTGGTAAGAGCACCTCCCATAGTGTCTCATAGAGCCTTTGTTTTCCCCTTTTTTTTCCCCCACCTTCCCCTTTATGTTTAGTGGCTGTAAGATTGGGACCCTCTGTGTTCTCCCCTTGTTTTGAATTCCTCCCTTACAGGTGTCAATCAGGTGAAAAGAAGCTGTACTCAATCCCCATGGGGGATAAAGAAAAGGAGAAATCTGTGAATCCCCTAATTTTGAAAATACTGTATATACAACATACCATTGCATTTTTCTCTATGCCTGAAATAAGTGTATGTTTCATTGTTGTGATATTGTAAAACAGTATATCCTTCCCTTTCTTCTCCTTAATATTCCAACCAGATAGCCCCACTATCTGGAATACTCTTGACATGACATAACAGCCCTGATCACAGAGTGGACTAAACCTATTTCCCATTCTATACTTAATATCAACTTAGCTTGCTGCTAAACTACACAGTAGTACGGATTCTGTACGTCTATGCAATAAATAGAAGGTGCGATCACGTCATACACCACGTGATCGCGATACTTCAACTCCACATCGCGCATGCGCGGGCATCTGCTGCGACTTCCGGGTTTGCAGGCATTTAAGACAGAAGCCATGGAGGCTTCACACACCGCTGCACATATGGAGAAATAGGACATTTAAGGTAATCACCTGCTCTCTCACCAGACACTATGGGGCACAGAATGGAGGTGCACTTGTCAATATTTGGGGGCAAATTCTTAGCCTACTTGTTTTTCCCTCAGGTGACTCCTCACCAGTCCATACAACTTGGCATAAGATTGAAATATATAAGGTAACAACACAGAGTAAACACACTTTCCTATACATAGGTAGTTCCTATGTACTGATATATGATTGTATACCATTTTCTTCACATATAGGCTGAGACTATCAATTGCCTGGCAGGCTTTTGACCCTTATTGTTCCATTAAGAATACACCAGATCATATATAACGGAAGGTGGGGTACCCATAATATTTTCCTATATTGGATATTCCTGCATACCTCTCTCTCTCTTTTATGATTCCTAGACAGGTTCTGTCTTCTTCTCCTCCCCCTTGACTCTTACTGCTGAACACATTTTTCTAATGACAGGGGTTTCTATCCCCCGACGTTGTTCTAAGTAGCCTTGTAAATATGTATATATGCTCTCTACTTAGGGGTTAGGGGCATCCACCCCCTACCCCTATCCCACTATACTGTACATTAGAGCACTTTTCTGATGATTTTTATTTATATTTTTTCTCTATAGCAACTGGCTTGATAAAGACCAAAGGTTTTGGTCGAAACGTTGCCCATTATATGTTGCTCCTGTACTCTGCTTTGCACTTGAATAAATACAACAAAACACAGAAACTGAAGGAGTGTGCGATTCTGTTATTCTACACTATTGACTGTGGGATCCTGGTATCTTGTTTATCGGCACCTCCGTTGTGAAATAAGGCTGTGTGCACGCCATTTTTTCATTTAAATAGCTCCTTAAATATGCCGCCCTATGCAGGGACTACCAATCGTAATGCAGGAGCTTCCTCCGCTGAAGGGGGGCGGTTTCCCGGAGCCTGTGCCACGCTCCAGGTAGATAGCAAGGTGTCGAAACAACCCTCTTGTTCCTTATTTACACGCCGCTACAGGCCGCTACCATCGGGTTGAAATCAACCTGTTTTAGAGCGCTGCTCAGAAACAGGTGCCGCAAGTGACGGGTGGAAACAACCGTCTTTACACGCCGCTACCTCGGGTTGATTTGGCCGTGCAAGATACATTTCTCTCATCTACCCGGTTGTTTACACCATGTTGTAGCGGCGTGTAAAGGTACCCTTACTGTTACAGTTTGAGTGATGACTCGACAGTCCCTTGGTTGGCAAGTTAGAACTGTGAGATTCGCTACGTGCACCACTGGTGTTTTGTGGAAAAGCAGATCTAAGATTCTGTAATAGCTTCTGCTGATACTCTGCATGTGTGAATCCCTTTCTATGGCAGGAATTATTTAGCCAAATTTACTCTTGTACCAGGAATCTAAGAGTGTGGCAACCCAGCAGTCGGCATTACTTCGAATTCGGACAATCCGTGGCTCATGTTGCAGGTAGTGCAGCAAGAAGGCACTCACGTGTCTTGCGCATCCAGGAGGCCCAAGTCCTTGTTGTGTTGGTGGCGGCAAGGTAAGAGTCATGCTTCCTTCCTCTGCCCTCTCCCCCCAACTCGCACAACAGAAATGTGATCAAGATCTCCCTCATCTGATGAGTCTTCCTCCATTTGTTCCTCGGCTCCTGCACCTTCCTCAACAGTTTGGCTGCTACCATGCGCCCTCATTAATCCCTCTCCCCCACCCTTCCATGCCTGCTGTCTTGGTGCTGCCAACCGTCTGGACCTTGGAGAGCTTGTTATCCCTTCTGCATACAGCTCCTCCTGTACTTCCTCCCTCTCTTCTTGTCCCTCCACCTGACTCCGAATACTGTTTAAAGTGTGCTCCAGCATGTAAATTACCGGAATAGTCATGCTGATAATGGCATCGTCAGCACTAAACATCTTCGTCACCATTTCAAAACTGTGCAGAAGGGTGCATAGGTTCTTAATCTTTGATTACTCCAGCAGCTTGATTTGCCCCACCTCTGGATCTCGTTGGCCCAGGCTATACGTTATAATGTATTGCATCAGGGCTCGATGGTGCTGCCACAGTCGCTGCAACATGTGTAGAGTTGAATTCCATCGTGTCGGCACATCGCATTTCAGCCGGTGAACTGGCAGGCCGAATGACTTCTGTAGAGAGCAAGTCGTTGAGCTGCGGGATTTGAACAGCGGAAGTGAGCACACAGCGACCGTGCCCTATGCGGAAGCCCATCTAGGCCGGATAGTGGGCTAAAAATTGCTGGACAAGCAGGTTCAAGATGTGAGCCATACAAGGAATGTGTGTCACATTGCCTCGGCGAAGGGCTGCACGCAGGTTTGCAGCATTGTCGCGCACGGCCTTCCCTGACTGCAGGTTCAGTGGAGACAACCATTGTGAAACTCTGTCTCCAGAGCTGACCACAACTCCTCAGCTGTGTGACTCACATTTCCCAGACATTTCAATGAAAACACCGCCTGATGCCGTTGAGCCCTGCTGCCAGCATAGTAAGGATGTGTGCAAGATTCCTTCTGCGCAGTTAGAATGCAGGTGTCATCGCTTCCGGGGAAAGGTGCCCTAGAGTGGACCCACTGCGCTGTGATACCGAACTCCCCTGGGTGAGCTGAACCTAGTTTACCCAACCCCTATACAGGGATTGTCAGGGGCAAGCCCAGGGGATCTAAGTGCCACAGCAGCTGGTACCAGGGGGGCAGCTCATAAGGTTAGCCTATTCTACGGCACAGCTAAGGATTCCGGGATAACAGGGTACAAAGCTAGGAGTACAGGAATGGTGCTACCGGAGAATAGCACAGCAAGGGTTCCAAGAAACAGAGTACAAGGCTGGAAGAACAGGAATGGCTCTAACGGAGGAGAGTACAAGGAGAGCCTGACCAACAGTCAGCAAGACAGAAGCACTCTGACTTAATAATAAGGCACCTCCCATTAGTGGAGGTGGCCTGATATACCGGAGGAAGAGCAGCTATTGTTCAAGGGGAGTGTCACGTTGGACCGTGCCGGCCCCTAGAGTCACAGGGGAGGAGTGCACCTAGTGTGCCACTGATTTGTCACATGAATACGACCATTGTAATGTGCTCATGTGTGAGCCCGGTGGTCAGCTGACAGGAGGAAACCCGGAGACGGCTCCAAGACACAGTACGCCTGGACGCTGGCTGCTCGGTCGGCAGAGGGGCAGAGAATGCCAACTCGGGAGAGGTGAGCTGGGCAGCGGTGCCAGGGACCTAACAGCGGGTGGCATTACCAGACAGGCTTTGGGTGCAGGTGGAGGTCCGAGAGGAGGTTGAAGAGGCAGAAGGAGTGGAGGAACGTCTACATACATAGGATTGACGCACAACTCGTGGGGACGGCAAGACTTGGACAACAGCCCCTTCTCCTGCTGTCACCATAGTTACCCAGTGCCCAGTCACTGACATGTAACGCCCCTGTCCATGCTTACTAGTCCAAGTGTGGTGAAATGCACCCTGTCACACACAGAGTTTCTCAAGGAAGCGGTAATGTTGTGTGCAACATGCTGGTGTAGTGCAGGCACAGCTTTCTTGGAGAAGTAATGGCGACTGGGCATCTGGTACTGGGGCACTGTGATGGACATAAGGTCTCGAAAATCCTCTGTGTCCACCAAGTGAAAATGCATCATTTCTGTAGCCAACAGCTTGCAGATGGTGAAATTCAACCTCTTAGCTTTGTCATGGCTAGGAGGAAATGGTCTTTTTCTTGTCCACATCTGAGGGACCGAGGGCTGGCTGCTGTGCTGAGATGGGGTTGAGTAGGGTGTCCCCAGCAAACCGCTGGTCTGAGAGGAGGGTGCAGGCGGAGATATTATGTTGCCTTCATCCAAAGGTGGTGCTCTCGATGTTTGACAGCGCTAATCACCAGCAGGTGTTTCCACTTCCAAAAGAACTGATGACCTGCCAATCACACTGGCTGTTGCGGGTAAAGAGGTGGAAAGCCTGCATCGAACAGCATGTGTGACTGCTGTCCCCACAGTCACAGAGGATGAAGAGGCCGCGGATGCACTTGATGGGGAAGACGGTGGTTGGCCCAGCCCGCTAGGCCACATTGTAGCACAGTGAGCTTCCCACTGCAACTTATGCTTCATATCCATGCATGAAGTACTATTGATTTTTTGGCCTCTACTTAGATTTTGGTGACAAATCTTACAGACAACATGGGTAGACTAAAGGCTTGTGGATTTTTGGATGTGCTGCATGAAAGTCACCTCACCAACCATTTTAAGCTTGCAACTCTGGGCAATTGATGCCACTTAAGTGGTGTCTGTGCTCCAATAGTTGGAAAAAATGGAGACTCTTGTTGGAGTCCCCTTGCTGTATTTTACATGATTTTAGAAGGGCATGACATGCCTATATCTGTGTCTCCTCCTCCTCCTTTTACTCCTCCACCTCTTTTCTTTTCGCATGACTATATGTACTTGTCACTTTTCCATGTGATTGTTGTGACTTCTGAGTAGTTTGTAAGGTGATGGACACCTTTGAAGGTGTTTTCTATGTGTTTGTATGTGTTTGTGTTTGCCTGCCATTGCTTTCAATAGTGTTCGATTGTGTTCCACGAACATTCGATGAACATTCGATGAACACCCCCCCAATTCAACTAATCAAATCGAATTTGAACACTAGGGTGGTGTCATCTCTACTAAATAGATGAAGTAAAAGTCTTGATGAAATAATAAAGATGCAATGTTTCCATAAGTCGGCATGAAAGGTGTCATAAGAGATTCCAACCTCCTCTGGATCAGGAAAATTAGAACAAATCAGCAAGTTAAGTATCATATTCACTTAAGCACCAAAAATTAGATAAGTTCAACTGTTAATGTCTCTGATTACACTGTTCTACAGCCAAATACAGTAGGTTCAATGTCTATAGGAATATACAGCACTCTCTTATGAAGATAAAAGTCTTCTGAGACCACAGATTAAATATAGTATTGTGAAGAACATCGGATTATGTATAGGGATGAGCGAGTACCACACTATTCGGACTCGCTATACTCGCAATGAGTACGTCCTAGTACTTGGTACTCGATGTGAGTATAGCGAGTCCGATTAATTTTGCATTGTATCTATAGATACACTTCAAAAGTACCCTAAAAGTGAATAAAGTTGTTAAAAATAATAAAATTACATACTCACCTGTTCGACGCCTGCACCGGGTCCGTCCCAGAAGACCTGCGATCACCGGACAAGGACCTGTATCTTCCAGCCAATCAGATGGCCGGTAGCTAGCAGTACACCTAGGACCTTGCAATCTGGTCAATCAGGTGTATCTATAGATAAACTGCGAAAGTAATCGGACTACTCGCTACTCCCGAGTACTCGTAAGATACTCGGAGAGTAGCGAGTACCCGAATACCACTACTATTCTGCGAGTTCCAAATAGTAGAGAGTATACTTGCTTCTCCCTAATTATGTACTTGATGAAGACTCCTGATGAGAGTAGAAACTAGTTGCATATTAATTAATAAACTATATGGCAGCCCGATTCTAAAGAATCGGGTAGTCTAGAATCCATATATAGTTTATTTACTAATAGTTACGGGAGTGCGGTGAAATGAATTGTGTGTATACAGGTGGCTCTGTGGGTAGCACAGTATACGGCGGCTCTGTGGGTAGCACAGTATACAGCGGCTCTGTGGGTAGCACAGTATACAGCGGCTCTGTGGGTAGCACAGTATACAGTGGCTCTGTGGGTAGCACAGCGCGGTGGCTCAGTGGTTAGCACAGCGTGGTGGCTCAGTGGTTAGCACTGCGCGGTGGCTCAGTGGTTAGCACTGCGCGGTGGCTCAGTGGTTAGCACTGCGTGGTGGCTCAGTGGTTAGCACTGCGCGGTGGCTCAGTGGTTAGCACTGCGCGGTGGCTCAGTGGCTAGCACTGCGCGGTGGCTCAGTGGCTAGCACTGCGCTGCACAAATGTATATAGATGTAGAGGTATATACACACAGTAGTTGCATATACACAAATACACATGTACTATATATTATATACAAACATATATATGAGGAGAGCGGAGGCTGGAGGGCAGAGGAAAGCGGAGGCTGGAGGGAAAAGGAGAGGGGAGGCTGGAGGGCAGAGGAGAGAGGAGGCTGGAGGGCAGAGGAGAGAGGAGGCTGGAGGGCAGAGGAGAGCGGAGGCTGGAGGGCAGAGGAGAGCGGAGGCAGGAGGGCAGAGGAGAGCGGAGGCAGAGGAGAGCGGAGGCAGGGGAGAGCGGAGGCATGGGAGAGCGGAGTCAGGGGAGAGTGGAGCCAGGGGAGAGCGGAGGCAGGGGAAAGCGGAGGCAGGGAAGAGCGGAGGCAGAGGAGAGCGGAGGCTGGAGGGCAGAGGAGAGCGGAGGCAGAGGAGAGCGGAGGCAGAGGAGAGCGGAGGCTGGAGGGCAGAGGAGAGCGGAGGCTGGAGGGCAGAGGAGAGCGGAGACTGGGGGCAGAAGAGAGCGGAGGCTGGGGGGCAGAGGAGAGCGGAGGCTGGGGGGCAGAGGAGAGCGGAGGCTGGGGGGCAGAGGAGAGCGGAGGCAGAGGAGAGCGGAGGCTGGGGGGCAGAGGAGAGCGGAGGCTGGGGGGCAGAGGAGAGCGGAGGCTTGAGGGCTGAACACTCACTGGGCTGTCGGCAGTTAGCGGCAGTGGTGGCGGCGGTTCTGGAGGCCGCCCACCGGAGTGTGGGCGGGGCCAGCTCCCTGATGGAGGAGAGTCACCGGGTGTGTGCGGTGAGTGGCAGGACTGGGAGCGGTGCCGTCGGAGGCCGCACACCGGAGTGTGGGCCGGGCCGGTTCCCGGATGTGGGTGGGCTCACACCGGGCTGTGTGCGGGGCCGGTGGCGGGATGGCGGTCCCTGATGGAGGAGGAGAGTGGGCGGTGAGCTGCAGGGCTGTGGGCGGTGCCGGCGGAGCCCGCACACCGGAGTGTGGGCCGGGCCGGGGCGGGCCGGTTCCCGGATGTGGATGGGCGCACACGGGGCTCTTGCGGGGCCGGTGCGGGATAGCGGCGAGTGGTTGCGCTATAGCGCCCACCGCGAGTCGCTGTGGAGTTTTGACTGCGGCTCGCGGTGAGCGCTACGCCCTCACCGCTCGTGGGTCTGGTACTTCCGGTTCCGGTCTTTTACACAGGTCTGGAGGCCATCACGGAAGTTGGCCGGATTGGCCGGAAGTGGCCTTCGGGTTTTATATATAAGATACACTATAGAGATAAAACTGAGATTTCTGAAAACTTCTATTCCAGATAATTAGTCATTTTCTGTACTACAGTACTTGTAAATGTGCATATGAAACATGAGGGTGGCTCATGACTTTCTATGTTATATGTAATAAAAATTATTAAATATCAAAATCTCAGTTAAAAATGCTTATAATGGAAAATCTACATGGTATGTCTGACACATAGCACCTGTAGGAGAAAGAACCTATGGTGATGCAGATTCTGCTCGTTCCCTGGTCTAACACTTTACCACTATGTTAAAATCTATTTCAGAATACTGAGTGAACAGAGGTTAAATACTGTCCTAGGCAGTCTTCCCCAAGCTTACCACATAGTAATCAATCAGCAATGACCACTGGGACTTTCTGGAGATGTTGATATGAGGTGACTTGACAGATAATGGTGGTGATCTCTACATGCTTAATGTTGTCACTGCTGGAGACAGACCTCAAGAGTTGGGAGCTATTTCTCAGAGTATTGTATCTCTCGCGACTGTTGTCCCTTTATGTTTCTCAGAAATGTTCACCAGTGGCCTATCTCATTCCATTGCACTAAAAGTGAATTTTTCATCAAAAAAGACCTTTTATTTAAATTAGGTCATGTCAAAAGTGACCAGTTTTTGCTCTTATTTTATTCCCGCTGTTCCCCTAAGTATTCTATTTTTGTTTCCTTTTAAATACTCTGTATGGTTCCATAGATGTAGGACTTTTTATTTACTGCTAATCTCCATGTTTCTCAAGTTGGCATTGCTTACAGGACTCTCTGAGGACATTTTTCTAGGCTGCTTTAGGGTACAATTAACCTGTGAGCAACGTCCCCTTAGTAAACAGCAATAAAATGAGTATTATATAAAATGACAATGGAATATCAGTGGGACTAAAATAAGAGCAAAATATTCCACTTTTGACCTGATGACCAGTTCTCTTTACAAACATTTAAATGTTTTTTTTTTCTTTTTCCTATCACTATTAGAAATGAGGGATTTTGTTAAATTCAATTTAGGTTTCATTGGTCTGAATTAGCCAAATAGTTTCATTAAAGGGAACCAACCACCTCAGATGACGACTATAAGCAGTTAATACATGTCCCTGCACCCTACCTACACCGTTCCAGCTATGTTTTTGCTAAGAATATTGATAAATGCAAACCGAAATATACACTTTGTAAACTTACATTCCTGCGTACTTGAGGGCGTCTCCCTGTGTGTGCTGGCACTTGTGGGCTGTGCTCGTCATGCCTGCTCTCCCCTCCCTTATGCACGCCCCCTCTCAGCCTGCTATACTGTGTGAGGCTGATTGCGTCATAAAGGGGCGGGGCTACCGGGATGCCGCGATTTAGCCCCGCCCCTTTATGACGCAATCAGCCTCACATCACTATAGCAGGCTGAGAGGGGGCGTGCATAAGGGAGGGGGAGAGCAGGCATGATGAGCACAGCCAACAAGTCCCAGCACACACAGGGAGACGCCCAGAAATACGCAGGCATGTAAGTTTACAAAGTGTATATTTCGGTTTGCATTTATCAATATTCTTAGCAAAAACATAGCTGGAACGGTTGTAGGGAGGGTGCAGGGACATTTATTAACTGCTTATAGTCGTCATCTGAGGTGGGTGGTTCCCTTTAAGACTAAATACATTAATCACAAATCAAAAGTGCTCTCAAAAAGATAATTACAGTACTCTGAGAGGTATTCACACACTTAATAATGATAATTGGTGGGCAGAAAAGGGTTACGAAGCAATAAAACATTATAGTCACTTTTCTAGGTCTAGGTAGTCTTACCACTGGGCCCCCATCCAGACATTGAGTCTTCAACCTGTTTCTACAAGTGTATCTCAATAAATTAGAATATCATCAAAAAGGTAATTTATTTAATGTGAAAAGTGAAACACATATAATATATAGAGTCATTACAAACAGTGTGCTCTATTTCAAGTGTTTAGTTCTGTTAATGTTGTAGATTATGGCTTACAGCTAATGAAAACCTGAAATTCTTTATCTCAGAAAATTAGAATAACACAAAACTCCTTCAAAAGTTTATTAAGCTTTTAAAATGGTCACTTAGTCTTGTTCTGTAGGCTACACAATCATGGGGAAAACTGCTGACTTGACAGATGTACAGAAGGCAGTCATGACACACTCTACAAGGAGGGTAAGCCACAATAGGTCGTTGCTAAAGTAGCTGGCTGTTCACAGTATGCTGTATCCAAGCATATTAATGGAAAGTTTAGTGGAAGGAAAAAGTATGGTAGAAAAAGGTGCACTAGCAACCAGGATAACCACAGCCTTGATAAGATTGTTAAGAAAAGGACATTCAAAAATGTGGGGGAGATTCACAAGGAGTGGACTGCTCCTGAAGTCAGTGCTTCAAGGACTACCACACACTGATGTATCCAGGACATGAACTACAACTGTTACATTCCTTGTGTCAAGCCACTCATGACCAATAGACAATGTAAGAAGAGTCTTACATGGGCCAAGGAGAAACAGAACTGGACTGTTGTCAGTGGTCCTAGGTGTTGTTTTCAGATGAAAGTAAATTTTGCATTTTTGTAAATCAAGGTTCCAGAGTCTGGAGGAAGAGTGAAGAGTCCATAATCCAAGCTGGTTGAGGTCTAGTGTGAGGTTTCCACAACCAGTGATGGTTTGGGGAGCCATGTCATCTGCTGGTGCAGGTCCACTGTGATTTATCAAGACCAAAGTCAGCGCTGCCATCTACCAGGAAATTTAAGAGCACTTTTGTCAGGTCAAAAATCCATATGTAACTGCTATCATTTTCTAATTCCTTTCTTTAAGCTTTCTCTATTTATGTATTTCTTTTACTTATATTTCCCACCTATCTTCTGTAAACCTGTAAAAAGAGATTCACTCCATATGTCAATCACAGTGAGTGATCCATTTAGTTCTTTGCTGTCCACTCCCTATAGGATAATTATTCATGTCACATATTCACATCTCATTACTGCACAAGACATCAGTTGGGGGGAAATGCTGCATCCTCTTCTCTGCTCTCTCTGTCTGCAGCCAGGAAAAAGGTGAAATAAAACACAGAAACTGTCACAGCACAGATTCCTGCTTATAACCAGAAACAAACAGAGTCTAGATAAGATAAGGCAGATCAGCAATTTCTCTCTCCCTGTGTCCTCAACAGAATAGACCTCCTGAAAGTGAAACCACAGTGCACTCAGAAGAAAGGGTGGGAGGGAGGAGAGAGCTGCTGAGAGAGAGTGCATAATTACATGACAGTTTAACACAGCCAGGACTAATCATCTCAGCTTATAATGGGACAGGACTAATCCAGAAGCTCCCTGCAGTGTCTAACAATACTGATAATATGGAAACTACAAAGGGTAGAATAATGATTTTACATGTTTTTAAAAGGTATGCCCAGGCTCTATTCAACGGTAATATTAGTATCATACTAAAAAATGACCGTGTCCCTTTAATGGCAGTGTCCCTTTAATGCTTCTCTCTGATGACAAGATTTTTGGATATATAAATTTCATTTTCCAGCAGGACTTGGCACCTGTCCACACTGTCAAAAGTACCAGTACTTGGTTTAATAATCACAATATCACTGTGCTTGATTGGCCAGCAAATCCACCTGACCTAAACCCCATAGAGAATCTATGGGGTTTGTCAAGATGAACATGAGAAACACCAGACTCAACAATGCAGATGAGCTGAAGGCTGCTATCAAAGCAACATGGGCTTCCATACCACCTCAGCAGTTTCACAGGCTGTTCGCCTCCATGCCACGCTGCATTGATGCAGTAATTCAGGCAAAAAGATCACAGACCAAGTATTGAGTGCATTTACTCCACATATGAGTTAAAAATCATTTTTTTCAGTTGGTCTCATAGAATTTTAAAATTTTCTGAAATAATTAATTTTGGGCTTTCTTTGGCTGTAAGCTTTAATCATCAACATTTACAGAAATAAACAATTGGAATAGATCACTTTGTTTGTAATGACTCTATATAATATATGCGTTTAACTTTATGTATTGAATTGCTGAAATAAATTAACTTTTTGATATTCTAATTTATTGAGATGCACTTGTACTTCCAGCTAGGAAGGAGGTCCGGGCAGGCAGATAAGCTTAGGACAGGTAAATATATTGTTTTATTATTTATCATTTAGGTATCTTCTTTATAGGTTTTACTTTTCATTGTAATTATGTTTGAGCATGAGACTGCTAAAAAGTAGAGCTGGGCGAGTATACTCGCTACTATTCGGCACTCGCCGAATAGTAGCGGTATTCGTGTACTCGCTACTCGCCGAGTAAATTAGGACAGCCCCGGACCGGTTTTTGGCCCCATAGCAGCCTATGGGGCCGGATGGAGCCGGGTGGCAGCTCTCTGCCATCCGGTTTCATCACTTCGGGACAATCCGAGGGAATACAGATTATTCTCTCCGGACACAAAAATGATGCTTGCATCATTTTTTGGTCCGGGGAGAAAAATCTCCCCAATCTGCTGGATCCAGGATTCGGCTGGATTCTCCAGGATTCTCCTGGAGCGGGGGCAATCCAGCGCTCCCTAACATGGGAGTCTATGGGGCCGGATTGCCCCGGACCGGGAGGATCCGGGAAGCGGACACTGGCGGCTGCACGCCGCTGTTGTTTCAGGACCGCGGCTAGCTCAATGCTAGCCGCGGTCTTGAAAAATCAGCAGCTGCGGCTGCAATTAGCAATATCCGGCTGCACACAGGACCGGAGGGCACATTTGGCCCTCCGGTTCTGTGTGCTGATCAGGTCCGGGGCTGTCAAGGTCATCCTGGACAGCCCCGGACCGGATCACACATGGTGTGAAGCCAGCCTTAGTGGCTAGTGTAAAAGAAACTGATTTATTCTTTTTTTTAGATAGTGAACTGGAAATTTTATAAAATACACTAGCTGTAGTACCTGGCTACGCCCGGGTTAATAAATAACTGATGTTATCTATAACAAAATAGAATTTGAATATGTCATATTAATGACCTGTAAGAAAATAGAGGCTGAGCTGTGATTGATTGCTATAGGCAGCCTAATAAATCTCCAGTCAACAATAAACCCTCCCCCTGGCCGGGCAGTATATGTTACCTCACACATACACATAATAGACAGCTCATGTGACTGACATCTGCCTTAATTCCCTATATGGCACATGTGTTGCACATTGCTGTTTTCAATCAGATGTTTATGTTTGGAAATTCAAGATAGCACACGTATGAGGCAAGTTGTGTGAGGTGATTTGTGCACATCTGTGTCTGTCTGTGTGGTGTGTGTGTGCCCTGGGGTGTGTGTATGTGTGTGTCCCTGTGGGGTGAGTGCATGTGTCCCTATAGGGTGTGTATGTGTGTGTGTCCCTGTGGGGGAAGATGTCTGTGTGGGGTGTGTGTGTTCTTTGTGGGTGTGTGTGTGTCCCTGTGGGGGTGAGTGCATGTGTCCCTATAGGGTGGCTAGTGTATGTGTCCTTTGGGGGGTCTGTGTGTGTGTCCTCTTGTGGGGTGCCTGTGGGTGTCATGTGTTGGGTGTGTGTTCCTGTGTTGTGTTGTTGTGCTCTCTTTGTGGTGTGCGTGTGTTTGTTCGGGTGCGTGGTGAGTATCCAATGTTGGGGCTGCACCTTAGCGACTCTACACTTGCTGTTACTCTTTGTGTGCGTGTGGTGTGTATACATGTCCGCGTGCATGGTGAGTATCTCATGTTGGGGCCCCACCTTAGTGACTATATGCTGGTATGTGCTGTTAGTCTTTGGGGCTATCATTAAGCCCCTCTCATTCACAACTGTCAACTGGTAACAGTCAGGGTACCTTTACACGCCGCTACGACAGGATGGATACAACCCGCTACAGGCTACAAATGTAGCTTGTAGCGTCAATATAGCCCGTAGTAGCGGCGTGTGAAGACAGGACGACACACCGGCTACAGATACATCTGTTTCCAAGCACTGCTCGAAAACAGATGGCTACAAAGCCGATTGCAGCGAGCTGTATCGGCGTGTAAAGAAGGAACAGAAGGGTTGTTTCTACACCATGCTATGTAGCTGGGGCGTGACACAGGGTCCGGGTTTCCGCGCCCCCTTCAGCGATCATTGGAGGAAGCTCCTGCGTTGCGATTGGTTGTCGCCGCACAGGGCGGCATATTTAAGGAGCTGACGAGTCACACTACACAATTGCTCGGGCGTCAAGTATTAATCAGCCTCCTGCGATGCCTGTCCAATCATGGTATTATTGCTTTGTCCTATCAGCGTACGGACGTCTCGTAATCCACAATTGGAGCACGCCTATGTGCTGTCCCTGCTGCACCAGGTCCGCCCATAGTAGCTGGTTGTAGCGGTGTGTAAATGAGCTAAGATGAGCTACAGATGGCTACTTGAGACACCCGGCGATGTAGCTAGTTACAGATGTAGCGTAGCGTAGCGCACCTTGTGGCGGCGTGTAAAGAGGGTGCGTTTCCCGTTTGTAACCGTTTGGGCGTGCTCGTGCACGTGAAGTAGCGGGTTGTATCCATCCTGTCGTAGCGGCATGTAAAGGTACCCTCACTTTTTCCCCATTATGTAGATAGGGGCAAAATTGCTTGGTGAATTGGAAATGCGCGGGGTTAAAATTTCACCTCACAACATAGCCTATGACGCTCCCGGGGTCCAGACGGGTGACTGTGCAAAATTTTGTGGCTATAGCTGACAGCTGTCGATTTTCCTCCAACACTTTTCCATTCACTTTTTCCCCATTATGTAGATAGGGGTAAAATTGTTTGGTGAATGGAACGCGCAGGGTTTAAAATTTCGCCTCACAACGTAGCCTATGACGCTCTCGGGGTCCAGATGTGTGACTGTGCAAAATTTTGTGGCTGTAGTTGCGACTGAATGCCAATCCCGGAATATACATACACACACACACATACACACATTCAGCTTTATATATTAGACTTAAATGACAGGTCAATTTCTGACTACAAATTTCCTTGATTTTAGCAAGGGTTGTGATTTTCAGTAATGAGACAATAAGAAATTAAATGCATTCTGAAAACTGACAGAAACATTTCAAATTTCTATAAAAGAAGTGAGAGAATCCGCCTACCAAAATAAACAGTTTAGAGACTGGAAAAACTACGATAAGCTTCCAGCAATTACTGCTGTTGTGTCACTTCTAAAAAGAAACGCTTAGCAGAAAATACAGATGCTGGAGATTCTTTACAACTCTTCACACTGTCAGGTAAAATGTTCCGCGAGATTCCACAAAAGCTCTCTGCCAAAAACAGGATTTCCCTTCTTACAGGTCTGAGCCAAGTTAGAAGATTTGATGCATTCACTTTAAGTATAATGCCACAGGCTTCCGCCTTTCTAAATCAAGATCTTTTGTGGGACAATCAATCTGAGAATAGTTCATGTAGATTAGGAAAAGATTTAAAAAGGATTTCTTATTATAAATTGTCCATGTATGGCGATATTTTGGTTGGTGACAGCTGGCTTAAGATCAGTTGGTGTAAAGACTGTTGCAGCCAAGAAGACCTATTTCATGCTGGGGACAGTACTGATAAATTTCTCCGGATGATCATAACATGTCTACTTCCAGTTCTGAAAATACCCACTAGCATTTATATTCATGTGTAGGATACTAGAAACTCTTTTTTTTCATCTACTCATTTAATTGTCAGAAATGGTGCCTAATTGTTTCCTTTAGACCAAAGGTGGGCAAATTGGTTTCCCAGAAGTGCTTGGGCTATGGCCTCTGGCCCCAAATCCATCTGCATTCAATACTCAGCTGCCTGGCTGCACATTCTACATGCATATGCTGCGCTATGTCACTCAGAGAATGGATCTCCAGTGTCTTGTTTGAGGTGGAGATGTGGTTATACATGCACTATCATTCTACAATAAAGAGGACATAATGTGGCATATGCCTCGAAACATTCAGGCAGTGCTAACTCAGATGAGACATCAGACGTAAAATGCATCAGATTTATCATAGTGCTTCAAAATGTTTGGTAAATTGGATGCATCCCCAATAGACTGTCATTTTAAGAACACTTTCACTGACTAGCACCACTCTCTTGTATTCAAGGGTCATATGTGAAACTACCTTAATAGGACAACTTGATTAAAATTAATTTTGAAAATATTTTAGTCGAGAAGGAATACATTAAAATCACTCTTTCGATTTCTGGCTGGAGAACAAAAAAGCATCTAGGCTGGCAAGCTTTATTCTAGCAGCAGGGAAGTCATAGATACCCAACATTCTGGCACTCTCCTACACTCCCCAATAAGTCACAATTACTCCATAAAATAGACCCTCTCTACCACACATCTGAACTTGTAACCGCAGTTAATCACATCTTACTGTCTTTTTATGACTCCTGGATACCTTGGACTAAATATAGATCTCTACCTCTATTTCACACGTATGTTGCCTCTTAAACTTGTCTTTGTGGCATCCCTGCGGGGGATTGCCACAGAACCCACCGGTGCAGGGAGGGAGGTACACCTTGGCACACACAGCACCCAACACCTTCCACCCCAGACCTGGAGGGGGAGCACAACTGGCTGTCCTTAAGCCAGATCCCCTATAAAGATCCAGGCCTGAGGGGAGAAGTCAGCCAGTAGTATTGAAGTCAGTCAGTGAGTAGTCAGTCGGAGGAAGTGGAAGGAGCTGGTTGCTGGGACCAATCTAGGCTCAGAACCAGGAAGCTTGATGCAGCTGTGCAACGCCCTAGGGAGAGGGACGGAGACCAGTGGAAGAAGTAGGAGAAAGAAGGGATACCTGGTATCCCTTTAGCCCACTCGGACACTGGAGTCCGAAGTCGCTATTCATCTAAAGGTAGCAGAGAAAGCCCGGACAGACTAGGAGAATCTAGTCCCCCAGAAGTTACACAAAGTCAGACACCAAACCTGACCAAGCATAGGACCAGGGGCCCAGGAGGAGAATAGGGATCCCACAGAAAGGTCCTCATTGTCGGTTGTGGAGTAGTGCATACATAAAATGGTTTATACAGCATAGCAAACAAATAAGTGTAGCATTGGGTTTGCTGCTATAAGTCTGGGGGGCACAGTGTGATCATATATGATCTAGAAACAGATACCGTATATACTCGTGTATAAGCTGACCCGTGTATAAGCCGACCCCCCTACTTTTGCCCCCAAAACCTAGGAAAACCTATTGACTCGTGTATAAGTCGAGGGTGGACCCCAGCACAGATATACAGACCTCCCCATTGGTAGTATACAGCAGCCTCCGCAGTGGTAGAATACAGCAGTCTCCCCAGTGGTAGTATACAGCAGTCTCCCCATTGGTAGTATACAGCAGCCTCCGCAGTGGAAGTATACAGCAGTCTCCCCAGTGGTAGTATACAGCAGTCTCCCCCAGTGGTAGTATACAGCAGTCTCCCCCTGTGGTAGTATACAGCAGTCTCCCCCTGTTGTAGTATACAGCAGCCCTCCCCCTGTGGTATATACAGGCCCCCTGTGGTAGTATACAGCAGCCCTCCCCCCTGTGGTATATACAGGCCCCCTGTGGTAGTATACAGCAGCCCTCCCCCCTGTGGTACATACAGGCCCCCTGTGGTAGTATACAGCAGCCCGCCCCCCTGTGCTATATACAGGCCCCCTGTGGTAGTATACAGCAGCCCTCCCCCCCTGTGGTATATACAGGCACCCCTGTGGTAGTATACAGCAGCCTCCCCCCTGTGGTGTATACAGGAACCCTGTGGTAGTATACAGCAGCCTGCCCCCTGTGGTATATACAGGCCCCCTGTGGTAGTATACAGCAGCCCGCCCCCCTGTGCTATATACAGGCCCCCCGTTGCTGCCGCCGCACACCTGTTAAAGAAGAGCTTTCATACTTACCCTCCTGTGACCGTGCGCGCATCCCCCGCTCTCCTTCCTGCTTCTACCCGGCGTCCATCCATATGACTGCGCACAAATAATGACGTCATTACAGGCGCGCGGTCACATGGATGGACGCCGGGTAGAAGCAGGAAGGAGAGCGGGGGATGCGCGCGCGGTCACAGGAGGGTAAGTATGAAAGCTCTTCTTTTACAGGTGTGCGGCGGCAGCAACGTGGGGCCTGTATATAGCACAGGGGGGCGGGCTGCTGTATACTACCACGGGGGGGAGCCGTCACTGACTCGTGTATAAGCCGAGGGGGGCACTTTTCAGCATAATTTTTGTGCTGAAAAACTCGGCTTATACACGAGTATATACGGTATACATGTGTATGACTATTTTTAAGGATAGACTCAGCGCTACCGTTTTTGCTTCATGGCTTTTTAAAAAATGAGAACACTATGCAGTCTTAGTACCTATGTTTCGGGTGTTTATTTTATTTTAAATTCACAAACATATATCTACATATGTATTATATGAAAAATAATTAAAACCTTTTAAAACTTTTAAAAACTTAGGAATCTAATGTATATTGGTTTTATTGCATATAATTGTTCATATTGCATTATTGTGGCCGCTTGTATTTGTCCCTCTAATGATCAGAGGAGTGTTGAAGGTGATTATAACCTCCTGCTGTTAAACTCTTCTTATTATGAAGGAATAGGTTCCTGGGTATTTAGCTGTTACATCATGGTCTGCAAATACAAATAGATTTTTTACAATATATGCTTCTCAATCTTTGTGTATATTTATTGCAGTTACTAAAGATCCTTACCCTCACACCTGTTGCTGCACCAGGTTGTTACGGTTCTTTTAATATTGTGCCCGGTTTTCTGAAAAATATATAGTTCTCTTATTAATTATTGATGGTGTGCCAGTATATCATTCTTTAATGTTTACATGACTTGTTAATCTACCTGGTGGCTGCTAGAGTAGGTCCATCCATTCACCTGAAAATTACAGTGGGGCTTCTTATTGGTGGATTGGTGTTATTGGTTTGGTAGTCTATGGACCTTTCTGTGAACTGATAGAAAATATTTTAATTTATCACTAGTTATCTAAGAACATATGTGCTGTTTTTAACATTACTCGGTGCAACAAGCTTCTTTGTTACCTACCACCAAGGTGTGTGGAAAAAAAATGGTATTGGATTTCTTTGAAAGTACTGTTGTTATAGCTGGCATATGCTTCCCATAGGAGTACACAGTGACACCTTAACCATTAACTATGTTGCTGTGTTACACTCCTTACATGTGGCTGTATATAACCATATAGTTCTCAGGCAATAATAGGCATATACCTATGTAACACAGCAACATAGTTAATGGTTAAGGTGTCACTGTGTACTCCTATGGGAAGCATATGCCAGCTATAACAACAGTACTTTCAAAGAAATCCAATACCATTTTTTTTTTTTCCCCACACACCTTGGTGGTAGGTAACAAAGAAGCTTGTTGCACTGGTGCACTCCAGTAGACGCGGACTCCGGTGTCCGATGAGTTGCTCGGGGGTAAACCTGACGCTAGCTCCACAGTCCCCACTGTTCTGTCTCTTCTCCTTGCCTCTCGACCCCACTCTTGGGCCTTGCAGGGCTACCGGAGACTGGTCAGGGTGACTAGCTCGGGCTTAACGCATCACCGAACACCAGTACGTCTTCACAGCTCTTGTAGCATCTACATACTCATTGTCTAAGTCTGCTCCCAGCACCAGTATTTATAGGGGATCTTGCCTAAGGCAGTAGGTTGAGCATCCCTTACTGTGCTGGGGAGGAAGATGTTGTGTGTAACTGTGTACCCGCTGTGGAAAGCCATCCATGCTGTGGGTGAGTCTGTGGTTGCCTGTGGTTACCACGGAGCCACATTCCCCCTAGGTACAGTCAGTATTACAGGACTGAGGAACAATTTTTGGTTAACAAATATATAACGTTTTCAACAGGTAACATATAGTCTGAAAATTCAAAAAGTTATAAAAAAACACTGAAAAATGGCAAAACAGGTACAATCCTTTTGGTGCTAGTCCATTCACCGCAGGCTGGAAAAGAAGTTAATTGTCACACCAATCCTGTGACCATGGTCCTTTTAAAGGTGGAAAAGTGGTTTTAAAGAGTCTTTACAGTAGTCTCTGTAGCCTCCAGGTAAAAAGGGGTAAAGTTTTTCAAAGTTCAACAAAGTTCAATAACTCTTTACAGGTAAGGTCTCTGTAGGATTTAAAATGTCAGAACACACAACAACAGTTACTATGGGTGACTCGGTATAGGAGTCCTAGGTACTGCATGGGCCTCTACCGTTCATAGGTGCTGTAGGCCTCCTGGTCCTGAGGTCACCTACTGGCCAAGATTTTGCTTTCCCTAGACAGCTCCTTATGCTAACTCCAGTCACCCCTCTTATGGTGTTGTGTACCTGGTGCAACCTGTTTTTGGCCTACTCTTCACCCTTTTTGTACATTACTATTTTATTATTATTATTATTATTTATTCATTTATATAGCACTTTACATATATTTGCAACACTGTTCCTCACAATCTATACATCCTATCAGTACGTCTTTGCAATGTGGGAGGAAACCAGAGTGCCTGGAGGAACCCCACGCAAAGACGTGGAGAACTTACAAACTCCTTGCAGATGTTGTCCTTAGTGTCCATGATGGGAATTGAACCCAGGACCTCGGGGTCTCAGTGCTGCAAGGGCTTTAGCGCTAACCACTTGAGCCCCCGTGGGGTGCTATTTACATTTTTACAAGAGTTGCTATTTACAGGTTACTTTACATTAGTTCTATATCACATTACTGTACCCAATCTCCATTACTGGATGGGGCTTGCCCACGTGTGCTACGACTGGACCTGCGCACTACGGGTGTGCCTCTCAGGTGAGGAGTCTGGAGTATGCAATGTGGGTTTGTCAGGTAAGCGTCTGCGTGGCATTAGTCTCACTACAGGACTAGCAGATGTACCGATTGCAGGATCCTCAGGCTCTCTGGCAACGGGCATTTCTTCCTGATCTCCTTGGACTTCTTGTGGTTGATAGAAGTTGATAACGGGGACAATGATTGCTCCTTCATGTTGACTCCAATCTTCTGGAAAGTCTCAAAGTATAGTGAATATGACTTTTTCTTTGGGCTTTTCACAGGGAAGTTCAAAGGGTTCATAGGACTCTGGTTCTTCTTCTTGAGAATCTGGAAAGTCTTGTTTTTTCCATTCATCTGGACATTTCTTTAAGTGATCCCGGGATACCGTTTGTGTGGTTTTTCCTCCATTCTTAGTAAAGAGGCAAACTTTAGTACTGTCAAAGTTGGAATTTAAAACGGTGTAGGGTTCTCTTTCCATTGATCATGAGTTGTGCTTCCTTCTTTTTCTCTTTAGGACAGTACTTCCAGGTAGTATTGGTCCTGCTGGTGCGCTTTTGTTGAAGTTGGTCTCTTGTTTTTTCCGGGACTTCTCTAGATTTTCTTCAACACAGGCTTGCACTTGTCTATACTGGACTAGACGGTTAGTGCTCCAGTCAGAATTAGAAGTATCTGCTTTGGGTTCAACAACTCTGAGTTCTAAATCTACAGGTAGTCTTCCTGTACAAGCTCTCATCAGATAGACGGGTGTACAGTTTATAGAACTCACTGGAATGTGGTTATACATGTCTACCAGATCAGGCAGTTTTTCTGGCCATTGGTTTCTTTCTTCAAGAGGTAGTATTTTGAGCATATGAATCACGATGTTGTTCATCTTTTCGCATAGCCCATTAGATTGGGAATGATATGGCATAGTTCTTATCTTCTTACAACCATAAAGATGACAAAAGTCTTGAAAGTTCTCTGCTTCGAACGCTGAGCCTCTGTCCGTTAAAACTTGTTCTGGATAGCCTAGTGGTCTACAGAAGACATTCTGGAAGGTCTTTGCAACTGTTGCAGCTGTCAAGTCTTTTACGGGTACGACAATCAGGAATCTGGAGCAATGGTCTACAACTGTCAGGGCATAGGTGTAGCCGGCTCTGCTTGGAGGTAAATTCACATGATCCAAGGCTACAATTTGGAGTGGTTGCGTGGTTACTATAGGTTGGAGTGGTGCTCGTTGACTCTGGTCTTTTCTGTGTAGATACACGGTCCACAATTCTGACACCATCTTTCTATGGAGCATCGCATACCAACACTGTAGAACCTGTCCTTGAGTAACATTTCTAATTTCTTCCACCCAAAATGTCCAGTTTGGTTGTGGTAGACGTTCAGTGCCATTTGAACTTCTGTCCGGGGTACGGTGATTTGCCAGACCATTTCGTCGGTCCAGGGATTGATGTACCTTCTCCAGAGCTTCTCATGATAGATGAATAGTTTGCTTCATTCGCTTCACAGGTGTTTGGCTTCTGGCGAAGGATTCAAGGGTAACTTTGCTGACTCCTGAGTTATTAGTCCTTTGATTAAGCTGATAGCCGGGTCACTGTCTTGAGATTCCTTCCTGCCGGTGTGGTAACGGGTTCACTACTCTGTCAGGAAGTTCTGTGCGGACTTGCTGGCACTGGGATACTCTCAGCTGATAGATGGCGGGTAGCTCTATCTCTTCCAGCTCATCCTCGTCCACTCCATATCTACTAGATGAGGCATCCTGGATAAGGCATCTGCGTTGCATTGTTATGCCCAGCCCGGTACTTGATGGTAAACTGGTAATTGGATAACCTTGCCATCCATCTCTGTTCCATGGCTCCCAATTTCACAGTTTCCAGGTGGGTCAAGGGATTGTTATCTGTGAAGGCAGTAAACTTGTTTGATGCCAGGTAATGTTTAAATCTTTCGGTGATGGCCCAGATCAAGGCCAGGAACTCCAACTTAAATGAGCTGTAATTGTGAGGGTCGCTTTCTGTAGGGCGAAGCTTCCGGCTAGCATAGGCAATCACTTGTTCTTTGCTTTCTTGCTTCTGGGAGAGTACTGCTCCTAACCCCACTTTACTGGCATCGGTGTACAGTAGGAATGGTAGGTTGTAGTCAGGGTAAGCCAGAATCTCTTAAACTGTTAGGGCCTCTTACATATGTTGGAACGACTCTTCTTGTTCCTTGCCCAACTCCAAGGGTTGATCTCTGGACTTGCCTTTCTGGTGTTGGCCTACTAGGAGGTTTTGCAGTGGAGCAGCCTTCTTCGTGTACTCATTTACGAATCTCCGGTAGTATCCCACCAATCCTAGGAATTGACGTACTTCCTTGAGGTAGTTGGGTTTCGGCCATTCCTTCATAACAGTGACCTTGTCTGGATCTGGGGCCACTCCTTCGGAAATATGTGTCCAAGTTACTGAACGGTTTTAACAGGTGGCATTTGGATGGTTTCAGTTTCATCCCGTATTTAGACAAGGCTTCAAATACCTCCTCTAGATGAGTCAGGTATTCTTCATAGGATTTAGAATACACGATGACGTCATCCAGGTAAAGCAGTACCGTCTCGAAGTTCTTGCGCCCAGGCAACACTCCACCAGCTTCTGAATGTTCCAGGTGCATTACATAGTCCGAGGGGCATGTTGTTGAATTCACATAGGCCCATGGGCATGGTAAAAGCCGTCTTCTCACGGTCTTCTTTTGCAATGGAAACCTGCAGTACCGTAGTGAGATCTAGGGTTGAAAAGTAGTTTGCATACTTCAATGCAGCTAGAGATTCTTCAATGCGTGGTAGCGGGCAAGCATCTTTGTGTGTTATGCGATTTATTTACCTGTAATCCACACACATCCTCATGCTGCCATTTGTCTTTCTGACTAGGACTAGTGGAGCAGCCCAGGGGCTACAACTATCTTTTATGACCCTGCGTCCTTCATGTCCTGTAACATCTCTTTGGCTTTCTGATAGTGTGCAGGTGGAATAGGCCTGTATCACTCTTTGATTGGTGGATGTGTACCTGTGGGAATGTGGTGTTGTACCCCTTTGATCCTACCAAAGTCAAGTGGATGCTTACTGAATACTTGTTCAAATTCTTGGACTATCCGGTAAACACCTTGCTTTTGAAGAACAGGAGTAGAGTTCAGTTCCCACATGGAGCTGCCGACACCAGTCCCCTAGCTGCCCCTTAGCGTTGTTATCCTCTGCCTCTTTGGGTAGAGGTAAGGGTCCCACTGCTTGTATCTCGTTGTTATTTACAGTGTACAGCTTAGCAACAGTGGAATATCTGGGTAGTTTGACCTCTTCACTGCCACAGGTTTAAGATGCAAATCGGTACTCTTCCCTTGTGTACATCAACTATACCCCCTTGCTATCAAGAGTGTTGGCCTGTGCTCCAAGCTGATGGGCTCCACTACCGCCTGATAGTCCTGCCCTCTCAGACCTATAGCTGCTCGACACCAAATCATATTTCACTCATTGGAGGTATTACAATGGGAAAGGGGTCTTTTACCCGTACGGTACCAATTTCACCACCTTAAGTCTTACCTGTTGTTGCTGCAGGAGGGCTCTTATCTCTCTTTGAAGAACCTACTTCTGCCCTGGTTTGGCAGTGTCTGCAATCTGTTGAAGCAAGAACAACACCTATCCATGCAATTGCTAACAACATTTGTACTAAAGATAATGTATGGATCCCGGTTGTTGGGATTCTCTTCCACTACAATAACCCCTTGGTCTTGTAACTCCACCCTCCCCACTTTTATGGGTACTTCTCTGTCCCCCATTATAGTCAGTGGTTCACCATTAGAAGCATAAAGGTTAAGGTTCATATTGGGTGGTTTAAGTTCATTACATGACCAAAATTGTTTGTAAAGGATATCAGGTATCGTAATTACTTGCGACCCAGTGTCCAATAATGCCGGTGTCGAGATGCCATCCAGTATGATAGACAGGAATGGTCGCTGTCCGATGTAGGTATCATACCAGTTGGCTGGGCCCTGTTGAGTTACTCCTGGGGTTCAGCCCCGGCCCCCAGGGTTGCTCGTTTAAAGGGCAGTACCTCGCGATGTGGCCGATCTTGTTGCAGCATCAGCAGATGGGTTCCCCAGTGGAGCTGTGGCGATCGGTGGTCCTCCCTCTAGGCGACGTGGTCTTCCTTTCTCTCATCCACGGGACATCCTCCGGACTGTCAGTAGGCTGGATTAGAGGCTGAGGTTTAGTCAGTGGTCTTGGCTTTGGGCCCTGCTGCAGCTGTAAGGCTTCCATGACTGTGCTAGGTTCTTACCCAGCTGGCGCACCTTGGCATACAGAGAGTCAATCCTGTCAGAGGTAGTGGACTGTACACGGCTTCAACTGCAGGCACGGGTTCTGGTGTTGTTGTAGCCGGAGCCTTGCCACTGCACCACCGCCGGGTGGCAGCTTCAGGTGTCTCCACTGGCTGTAACTTCTTTATGGCCATGTCCTTTAAAGTGTTAAAGTCGGCGTCTGGGTGGCTCAGGGACCACCAGTGCAGGGTCTTTGTCTTGGTGATAGGAGCCCCCGAGTAAATTGTTCGATCAATAACACTGGTCAACACTATTTTTTGGCAAAAGGTTTTACAACATATTTTAAGTCAATTTTGGCTGCTGATTACGAAAATGAACTCCATTTTTGGCTATCACATCAGGATTTCGAGATATTTTTGATGAAATTTACTCCTATTGAATGTTTTTTGATAAAAACACATGATTTTCGGGACTACATTTTGTATATTTTTAATTAAGGAATAACAAAGATTACAAAGTCTATGTACAGCAAATCAAACATACTTACAGAATTAAACTACAAAATATAAAAACACATATATATGGCACACAGATGAATGGCAAATTACAGTTATTTGAACTTTCTTTTCTTGGCTGATCTGTGATGTACAGCTTCTGGGTTGTCTCTCATCAAGCTCCAGCAATAGTCAGCCATCATATGTGAGTCCCACCGGCCTTGATACTGTTTTCCATTGTTTTAATGACCTGATGAAAACGCTCCCCTTGTTCCTCGCTCACATCCCCAAGGTTCTCTGGAAAAAAGTCCAAATGGATGTGTAAATAGTGAATCTTGATACTCATTCTACAGCCAAGATTTCCGCAGACTCATTAGTAGCTCTTCCACAATCTCTTCATAGTTGTCTGCTTTCTTATTCCCTAGAAAATTCTGCACCACATTACAAAATGCATTCCAGGCTCTTTCTTCTCTCATTCATTGATGTGATAAAATTTCGGTCTCTCATAAGTGTTCTTATTTGAGGTCCATCAAATATTCCAGCCTTTTTTTTCTTCTCTTTCACATTGTGGACAAACTGCTTCATCAATCCAAGTCTTATGTGCAAGGGAGGAAAGACAATGTTCTTCCTATCCACTAGAGGATCATGGATGACATTCTTATCGCCAGATGACCAAACTCTGTCGATGAGGCCATTCCATAAACCGGCACTTTTCATACACTACTTATATTTTACATGGAATTCATGAAAATGGGCTATATACCTATAGCGCAAAAACGTGATGTGATAGAGAAATTATAAGATCAGATTTGAATTTCAGCACCCTCAAATTAGTGTAAAAAAATGTTCTTAAAGTCCATGCCAGAATTTTTTTTTTTTTTTTTTTTGTAGAGAAGTGTAATTCATTTTCATCAGGGACACTAGCAGGGCTGACTTGTTTAGGGCTCACAGCGCCTCCTGAGGCACCAGGCATAGGTCTGGATATCATCCTCTGGCTTTTGATAGCAATGGTAGACGTGCATTCTAATGTCAGCCTCATTACAGTCCTCAAAAGCAACTTTTAATTTGTCCAAAATTACAGCTACAGATCCCCGTTCAGTGGTGGACCAGGATTCAGCTTCTCTCTCTCTGTTGCACCAGTTAACTGTCCCAATACCATAGCTGCACGCTACCTGCCAGTCATTGAATACATATCCAGTACGCTGCAGATTTTCCGTTTGAAGGCGGGCAAGGAATCAGGGTGACCATCATTATGAGGTAACCACATAGCACCCAGGACATACGGTAGTGAGATCGGCATGATCGGGGCTACTGCGCCCGGTGGGTCAGCGGCTCCACTGGTTGCAGCCATGGTTGTGTGGGGGTGATTCAATGTATCTGTGAAAGTGTTTTCGTCGTCACTGACGTAGCAGACATTTTTGGGGCCCCCCCTAGTGAATCACAGGCCAGTCTTTAAACAGTTAAACAATTCAGGAATTTCCGGATTAGACACGCTGCGCTTCGGGAGTACTTGGCAGAGCGAGGGGCGAGTTTTGTTTTTGCGCACTGCAAGCCAACACGCCCTCTTTCTTCCTGCTCAGCAGCGCAGTAATGGCTGCTTAATTTAACAGTCACAATTCACAGTTAAAGCACGGTACCCGGTAGCACCGGGCACGAGATCCTGTTTGTGACGCCAGGAAGTTATGAGTCCCTGGGGTATGGGACTCGGGTATCCGGGCCCTCGCTGTAGTTGGGCATATCACTGGTGGCCTGCTCAGACCCATGGCCCCGGGAACCGAACTTAAAGAAGGGGATATATAAAGGGAATGGAGTTGATAAATAGTTCTCGTGACGCCACCCGCAGTTTCTGGTGATTGAGCACCATGCCGCTTCAGACCTCCAGAGGGTGGTGGTATAGCGGCCAAGGTGGTACAGCTCCCTGCAGGGGAGCTGACCCTCTGGAGCAGGGGTGCACCGGTGATGATGGAGGTGCAGAGGATGGATGGATGGACGGAGCAGGGATTTGGCCGGGATGGTAAATTATGGGACAGTATCTGCAGCTGGCAGGGGTGCGGGGAAGGAACTGACATGCACACCGCTGGTTGTTCTTTACCTTTTTACTGGTGTTGATGCAGGTAAAACGTCCAGAGTACCGCCAGGTGTTCAGGATGCACTTCTGGGTACCCACAGCGAGTGGGTATAAGGCATTCTTGTTGCTTTCCCGTGTGTGTATGAAGCCCCTGCCTGTGTAGAACTTGGCTGGCCTCCTCTGCTCTCTTTCTCCACCTGCGCTGTTGTCGGGATACCCTCACTTGACTATCGGTGATTCTCATCCTGCGGTACCTGGCTCCCTGGTATGTGACTGTGCAGGATTCTGGGAGACTGAAGTCTCCACAGTATTCCGGTGTTTCCTACTGGGCCTGGTGCACTCCAGTAGATGCGGACTCCGGTGTCCGGTGGGTTGCTCGGGGGTGAACCTAACGCTGGCTCAACGGTCCCCACAGTTCTGTCTCTTCTCCTTGCCTCTCAACCCCACTCTTGGGCCTTGCAGGGCTACGGAGACTGGTCAGGGTGACTGGCTCGGGCCTAAAGCAGCACCGAACACCAGTACTTCTTCGCAGCTCTGTAGCGTCTGCACACTCACTGTCTAACTCCGCCCCCAGCACCAGTATTTATAGGGGATCCTGCCTAAGGCAGCAGGTTGAGCTTCCCCTACTGTGCTGGGGTGGAAGATGTTGTGTGTCACTGTGTACCTGCTGTGGAAACCCATCCATGCTGTGGGTGAGTCTGTGGTTACCTGTGGTTAGCAGGGCGCCACAATTATGTACAAATTATATTTGTAAGCTTTCAGAGCTCAAGGCTCCTTCATCAGACAATATTACAAATGAGTTAGGGTCCTTTCACATCAGCGTTTTACGCTGATCGCTGCAGTTGTGGTGAAAAAAAACGCAACTGCCGCGATTACCGCATAATGTCTATGGGGCTTGTGGTAAGTGTGCGGCAGGTGTGGCAAATGCGGTTTCGGCACTTGCGGCAGGTGCGGCTGCGAAAAAACCACGGTATGCGCGTTTTTTCGCGGCCGCACCTGCCGCAAGTGCCGATACCGCACTTACCGCAAGCCCCATAGACATTGTATGTGGCTTGCCCCAAGTGTGCCGCCGCGGTAATCGCGGCAGTTGCGGTTTTTTTCACCGCAACTGCCGCGATCAGCGTAAAACGCTGATATGAAAGCAGCCTTACTGAGACATTTAAATACAAAAATGTCTCAGTAACTCATTTGTAATTTGTCTGATGAAGGAGCCTTGAGCTCTGATAGCTTACAAATATAATTTTTCTTGTTAGCTAATAAAGGTATCACTCCTATAATACTTTTCTCAACCTTTTTTTTGGGATATAAGTATTTACATCGATTTCTCTGGCTAACACGGTACCACAATATTATTTTGTATTGTATTCCAACCCTAGACTGAAATGACTGCTCTTAGGTCACAATACAATAGAAGGCATAGAACTGCCCAGCAAAGGCAGGTTGCCCCATAAGGAAGTTTTCCCATATGGTCAACTCATTCTAAAGAGCCACATACATTTCAATAGTTATCAGCAGAAAAATGATTTTGCTGATTTTTCAGCCTACAGCTATCCCTCTTGACTCTGAGCCAACAGCCATCTCTTCTGACTCTCAGCTGACAACTATTTCTCCTGACTCTCAGCTGACAGCTATCTTTTCTGGCACTCAGCCAGCAGTTCTCTCCTCACTCTCAGTTGACAAACATTTCTCCTGACACTCAGCCAACAACCATCTTTCCTGACTCTCAACTGACAGGTATCTCTCATGACTCTCCTATACACCTGATCCCTTAGCCATGTGAAAGCCTTGGATAGTCAGGTTTGCACAAAATAAAAAAAGTGGGGTTTGGGAACCAAACTTGACTTGAACTTGACCCTGGGTAATGAACCCCATACAAGTCAATGGGGACGAGACGTTTTGTGTTGTAAAATGGTGGTAATAAGGGCTAGGGGGACTACAAATTGAAGCTAAATGGGAGTAAGAGCAGAACAGGTATACATACCATGTTTCCGGGAAGGACACTTCAGTCAGACTCTTTTCTGGGCTCGCTCATTAAACTTCATGAATATTGACCCAATCTCTTTGTCTGTGTCTGTGATTGGTTGCAGATGAGTTTGGTGTATGGCAATGTACAAATAAATAAATAATGAAAAATAATGGCTTTGGTTCCCCCTTATTTTTTATAATAAAACAAACAACTACAGGCTGCAACCCCAGTAGTCATCTTGTTTATCAAAAATAGAGGAAATCCCATAATTAAAAAAAAACAAACATTTTTGATAATCAGCGATGGTAGAGCAGACCGCCTAGCACTGATATTCTCAGCCTGGGAAGACCCATGGTTATTGGGCCCTCTCCAACCTTAAAATAGCAACCCGAAGCTGCCCAAGAATTTGGGGCATCCATTAGATGCACTAAGCCTGGCACCTACCCAGCTCATCCAGATTGCCCTAGTGCAGTGGCAATCAGGTTATTATAAGGGGTTCATCACAACTGTGATTTGTCAAAAGTTACAGTAGCAATCAAGTCATAGGTTAGTGATTGGGAGTGATCGATGAGCCCCTCCATTTCTAACCTGAAAGTCAAAAGAAATGAACACAAACATTGAAAAACCCTTTATGTTGAAAAAAAAAAAAAAACACACACCATATTTCACCCCTTTCTTTTCTTTTCAAAATTCTTTTTATTAATGCTTTGCAGTACATTGTAATAGACAGTAAATCAACATTTTTCAACAATATAGTGTGAGTACACAGTTAGAGGAGAAAGAATCCAGTTGTATCCCTAGGATTCTAACAGTACAATAAACGGCCATATAAATAACACTCTGAGACAGTGCAAGGATGTTGTTGGTCCTGCATTGCACGAACACGCTCCACAGCCCCAAAGAAGTGATGGGCAGAGGTGGGGCGCACCCGGCAACATCGCCCCCTAGATGGGAGCTAATGTGAACCATTCTAGTGTCTCACAGAGAGATGCATTTAATAACCGCACTGTAAAAAGTGCACATTGTTAGCTTTCAATAATAATTCAGATCTAAAGACTTTAAAGAGAGTAAAAATAAAGGCAAGCCGATTCGCTTAAGGGGGGGTGGTTAAAGAAAAGAGTCGAGAGAGAAGTAAGGAGATAGGAACGAAACAAGAAACAGGAAAGAGAGGGGTGTGGGGTGGGTAGGTTAGGACACGGGATATCTATCAGATTGAGTGGCAATGTTTGGTGATAACAAGTTAGGATGTCGAACTGTATCTGATCCATGGTGACCAGGTTTCTAAGAAGGAAACTCGAGTGTGGTTCACATAGGACACCGTTTCTGCTACAAGGTACAACTGGTGAACTTTAGTGTGGAGCTGTTGGAGCGAAGGGACCTCAGCCGAGCGCCAGTATACCGGTATTAAGAGTTTGGCCGCTGCGATGATATTCTGGGCCAAGATTGATGTATATTTCTTTGTAGGCTATAGCCTGAAATTTAGCAAAGTTGTCTCTGGAGTTAATTGCACCCTTTCCCCTAGAACCAAAGTGATCAGTTTTCCAGTAATTTGCCAAAATGAAGATATGACAGGACATTGCCACCAGATGTGGTAGTAGTTTCCATTTTCGGCACCACACCTCCAGCACTCAGCCGTGGATGGAGCCCCCCATCTCTGGCATTTAATGGGATCATGGTACCATCTCGTTATTATTTTATATGAGTTTTCTTGTGCTCGGACACATTGGGTGGGTCCATGAGAGGCTCCATATATGCGTGATATCTGTTCTTTCGTGAAGGTGTGTCCTAGATCTCTTTCCCATAGAGAAATATACGCTCGTTTGTGACAGTGGTTGGACAGTAAAAGCAAGTGATATAGTTGTGAGAAAATTTTCGCGGGTCTAGCGGATCTAGCACAAAGTGTCTCATAGACTGTCATGGGTCTGTTCAGGTCGTCACTTTTAAGGTGATGACTCAGGAGGGATTTAATTGAGTTATAGGCGACGAAGGTTAAAGTTGTCAAGTCCGGGTGCCTTTGCAAGTCTTGGAGGGGGAGAAGGGCACCGTCTTGGAGGAGGTGGTCTAAGGAAATACCAGAGTATTTAGGGCTCTTGGAGTGTCCGGTCGGGGTCGATGTAGAGCGTGCTAGAATATCAGATAGTGACAAAAGGGGTGATAATGGCGGGGCTAGAGCGTCTAGTGAGTCACGCCAGAGTTTAAGGGTGTTTTTAGTATGGGGATTGACTATATGCTCGGTACGGGTATTGGAGTGCATTAGGAATAGCGCTCTGAGGGGTAGGGGAGCAAGTGCCTCTTCAATCTCTATCCACTGCTTTTCCGTATTCCCTCGAATTATGTCTACCGTTCTCGTCAGGATAGCTGCCTTATAGTAGAGCCTGATGTCCGGCACTCCCATGCCCCCTGATGATTTTGGGAGGGTAAGTGTACGGTATGCCACGCGCGGTCTCCTGGACTTCCATATATATTTGGAGAAAAGGGAATTCACTTTATGGAGATAGGACGCCGGGATGTGTATGGGGAGCATTTGGAATAGATAGGTGAATTTTGGCAATATCAAGCTCTTCATAATGTTTTTCCTTCCCATCCACGAGAGGTAAGCATCTCTCCATTGCTTAATGAGCGTTGACGTGGAAGTGAGCAGAGGGGGAAAGTTCAGCGTGAACAAATCAGAGTCTGTGCGGCCCAACTTCACCCCCAGGTATGTTATGTGAGTCTTGGGCCAGTGGAAGGGATATGAGTTTTGCAAGGTCACGAGTGTGTGATGGGGAACGCGAAAGTCTAACGCTTCAGACTTGGACATATTGATTTTAAAGTTAGAAATGCTGCCGTATTGTTCCACCAGTGCTATCAAGGCTGGGAACCCAATCAAAGGTTTAGTGAGAAACACGAGGAGGTCGTCTGCAAACGCAGCAGATTTGAAATGAGATTTATTGATGTGAACGCCCTCTATATCTCGATGTTCCTGAATGGCAATCAGTAAGGGTTCCATAGCCAGGACGAACAGGAGTGGAGACAATGGGCAGCCCTGTCTAGTGCCGTTATGTATTGTAAAGGGCTCCGTCAACGTGTCATTGATCTGAATACGGGCCGTCGGGTTATGATACATGGCCATAATGGTACCAACTAGCGATGGGGGGAAACCGAAATGCAGTAACGTCACCTCCAGATAAGTCCAATCCACCCTGTCGAAGGCCTTCTCAGCGTCCGTGCCCACCAACACAAGGGGTTGATGGCGGGATTTCACGTATTGAAGGATATGTAATATTTTATGCGCGTTATCTTTGCCTTCCCTACCGCTCACGAAGCCAGATTGATCTAACGAGATCAGTGAGGGCAAAAAATTCCTTATCCTATGAGCTATCATACTGGCCAAAAGTTTCAAATCAACATTTAACAGTGAAATTGGCCTGTAGTTACTACATAAGTTGGGGTCTTTACCTTCTTTATGTATCAAGGATATTTTTGCTTCCAGCATTTGCTGCGGGAGGGGTTTACCCTCAAATGCCTCGTTACAAACCTTCAAGAGATGTGGTAGCAGAAGGGGTGCAAACGTTTTGTAGTAGTGTGCCGTGAATCCGTCGGGACCTGGAGATTTGCCTGTGGGACACTTCGACAGGGTGGATTGGAGGTCATTCATGGTGAATGGACGGGTCAGTGATTGTCGCTGGTCTAACGTTAACGTGGGTAGATTCAGTCGTGTCAAGAAGTGGGAGGTGTCCAGGCGCCTCTGTTCCTTAAGAGCCTGTGTGTCGGCAGGCCTGAGATTATATAGCCCAGAATAATAGTCCAGAAAGGCCTCCTCAATGTGTGATGGGTTGCAAGCTGTTAGCCCCTGTGAGTCAGTAATAGAGTGAATTAGAGTGCGGGCTTGCCGTTTACGTAGGTGTTTCAGGAGGAACTTGGAGGCTCTATCTCCATGCGCATACATTCTATTTTTCCAGGAGGCATATAATTTAGCTGATCTGACATTGAGAGCGTCTCTCAGTTTCTGCCTCAATTTGGAAAGAGTATCTAAGACTGTACGGTCAGAAGTATTTTTATGTTCCGTCTCCAAACGAGAGATTTCATCATAAAGTGTTTGAACCTCCTGATGCCGTTTTTTATTATGATATGACGCGATGGAGATAAGTTCACCTCTCAACACTGTCTTGTGGGCTTCCCAAAGAATTTGGGGAAATGTTTCGTGTGTTTCGTTGAGTTGGAAGTAATGGTGAAGTGCGTCTGTAATACGTTTCCGCGTCGTAGGGGAGTCAAGTAGGGAGTCGTTGAGACGCCAGGATCTGGATTTCAGGTCTGTCCCAGAGGTGGACATTGAGAGTAGTACTATATTATGGTCAGAATATACATTGGGAATTATGTTTGCTTCCGATATCCGCGGTAGGCATAACCTAGGTATCAGAATATAGTCAATGCGGTGGTAAGACTTATGGGGGTTGGAATAAAAAGTATAGTCGCGCGTGGTCGGGTGCATATAGCGCCAAGAGTCAAGGAGATGCATTGAAGTTAGAATAGCCCGTATCCTAGCTAGATCTCTGGGCGTATATGTGCTCTTTCGTTTAGATGTATCCAGCATTGGCTCAAGCGCTATATTCAGATCCCCACCCACAATCAGGGTACCTTCTCTGAAGTTCTCTATTTTTTTTAGAGTAGAAACCAACCATTTTAAGAGTTTTTTGTTAGGTGCATATAAACTGCATAGGGTTGTCAATGAGCCATTAAGGAGGCCCTTCACGCAGATATAGCGTCCCAAAGGATCCACCAGAGATTCTCGGTGTTGGAATAATACTCCAGACCGTAGTGCTATAGATACACCTCTTGATCTTGACTGAGTGGAGGTGGCATGGTACCAGGTATTATATTGGCACCGCTCAAAATTCGGAATTTTGTCGGGCTTAAAATGGGTTTCCTGAAAGAACAGAATATCTGCTTTCTGTTTTCGTAGTCTATGCAGAGTCTGGTGTCGTGAGGTGGGTGAATTAAGGCCATGAGCATTGATTGTAGCAAACGTAATATTCTTACCGGTGTCAGGCATGTTGTAGTACTTGGCGATCGGCTGACATCCCTGGAGCTGGGTCGTGTTCCGTGCCTAGTAGGGACAGGGGATGGGTAGAGAGCGGAGGTAGGGAAAAAGAATCAGAAGAGAAAGAAGTCCTAGATAGAAGAAGAGAAGAAAATGAAGAAGTCTCAATTATCAAACATATATTTCACCCCTTTATTAACCCCCAAAATACCCCTGCTGCTGTTTGGGGTTCAGCATCGGAGTGTGAACTACAAACTTTACAATTCGGGTTCGAACATCACTACTGAACACACACTTCAGATTTTCTTTCTGTGTGATCACTATGTGAGCATGTTGGCTCACTGGTTAGCACTGTTGATATGCAGTAATTTGGTCCTGGGTTCAAATCACACTAAGAGGAACATCTGAAGTGTTTATGTCCTCCTTCTGTTTTTTGGATTTCCCACCACACTCCAAAGAAATAATCGGAGGAAATTTAAACTGTAAGCACCACTGGGGACATTGATGATGATTTCTTTAAAATGCTGTTGAATTAATGACGTTACGAGCTTGCACATTTTGGCTAATACATTGACCAGTACCTCACATTATTATTTATATTTTACTTTTTATTTTCATTTTTATTCAGGATTCAGCCAGGCCAATTGGGGAGTCTGTCCTGTGCAGTGCAGGGAAAGCTCACCTGATATAATTGTATGGGTGTGATAAATGGGCGTCAAATACTTTGCATTACACATGGCTGTGTGACTGGTGTCCTATGTAAACCTCATCTGTGTGCATATATAATAATAATTATAATAATAATAAAAATTTTTCATTTATATAGCGCTATTAATTCCATAGCACTTTACATACATCAGTAATGCTGTCTCTCTTGGAGCTCACAATCTGAACATCCTATCAGTATGTCTTTACAATGTGGGAAGAAACCGGAGTTGCCGGAGGAAACCCACGCAAACACGGGGAGAACATACAAACTCCTTGCAGATGTTGTCCTTAGTGTCCTTGGTGGGAATTGAACCCAGTACCAGCAATTACCTTCTCCATGCACCCTCCATGGTATGGTTGGTTGACAATGGTTGTCTCATCCGTTTTCTGCATCTGTGCATCTGTGTTGTCCCCGCCTTTATTATGGGGGCTTGCTGCATCCTGCTAGTGCGTTTTCTATATGACCTTGTGTTGACTTACGGCGGTTTCTGGTGAGTTTTTTTTTAAATTATATCTAGGGATGGGCGAATCTACTCGCTAGGACTCGTTACTCGGCGAGTAGTAAGGGACTCGCAGGACTCGGTACTCTGCGAGTTTCCCAGTGATTACTCGCACGAGTCCAATGCAAATCAATATCAATCCTAGTTTTGTCAGAAACGCTGACAAAACTAGGATTGCCATTGTTTGCATTAGACTCGGCTACTGTGCCAGTGATAGCAGGGAAACTCGCAAAGTAACTGCTGTTTCTTTGTGAGCCGAGTCCAGCTGTCTGCTCTGTGCAGCTCCAGGGTCCTAGAGCCCGCCTGCTCACAGACATGATGTAGCAGTGCTGAGATTGTTCTCAGTCTGCTCATTCCCTGTGCATAGGCATCTATATCTATGCACAGGGGATGTAGCAGAGAGGACAACGCGTTTTGGACTGCGTCGGACGGAAGAGGATTTTTTTAATTAAAGATGGAGTCCCTAATGGCTTTTTTTTTTATTTCAAATAAAAATTTTTCTCTGCGTTGTGTTTTTTTAACCCTTTATTGGAGATTCTTAGTGGCTGGGTCAAACGTGGCCTGACATTAAGAATCTCGGGCTTAATACCAGCTTGTATAACAAAGCTGGTATTAACCCCTTTATTACCCAGCGTGCCACCGCCACCAGGGCCGCTGGAAGAGCGGGGTTCAGCGCCAGAGGATGGCGCTTCAATGAACGCGCCATCTTCTGGGGCGGCTGCGGGCTGCAATTTGCAGCGGGGGGTGCCCAGAAAGCTTGGACATCCCTGCGCTGCGGATTCCAGCCCTCAGCTGCTTAGCTGTACCTGGCTAGACATAGAAATTGCGCGGAGCCCCAGGCATTTTTTTTTAATTATTTCATGAATTTCAGAGTCAGAGTCTCAGAGTCAGAGTCTCAGAGTCAGAGTCTCAGAGTCTCAGAGTCAGAGTCTCAGAGTCAGAGTCTCAGAATCAGAGTCTCAGAGTCAGAGTCTCAGAGTCTCAGAATCAGAGTCTCAGAGTCTCAGAGTCAGAGTCTCAGAGTCAGAGTCAGAGTCAGACTCAGAGTCTCAGAGTCAGAGTCTCAGAGTCTCAGAGTCAGAGTCTCAGTCTCAGAGTCAGAGTCTCAGAGTCAGAGTCTCAGAGTCAGAGTCAGAGTCTCAGAGTCAGAGTCTCAGAGTCAGAGTCTCAGAGTCAGAATCTCAGATTCAGAGTCTCACCCTCAGAGCCAGATTCAGAGTCTCACCCTCAGAGCCAGAGTCAGAGTCTCAGAGTCAGAGTCTCAGAGTCAGAGTCTCAGAGTCAGAGTCTCAGAGTCAGAGTCAGAATCTCAGAATTTCATGAAATAATTTAAAAAAAATGCGTGGGGCTCCTCGCAATTTCTATGTCTAGCCAGGTACAGCTAAGCAGCTGGGGGCTGGAATCCGCAGCGCAGGGATGCCCAAGCTTTCTGGGCACCCCCCGCTGCAAATTGCAGCCCGCAGCCGCCCCAGAAGATGGCGCGTTCATTGAAGCGCCATCCTCTGGCGCTGAACCCCGCTCTTCCAGCGGCCCTGGTGGCGGTGGCACGCTGGGTAATAAAGAGGTTAGGGCCAGCTTTGTATTATCAGCTGACCCTAAGCCCGAAATTTATGGCGGTCACGCCAATATTAGACATGACCGCCATGAATTTCTATTAAATTGTTTTAAAAAAGCACAACACAGAGAAATTTTTTTATTAGAAATAAAAAAAAAAGCCATTAGGGACTCCATCTTTAATTAAAAAAATCCTCTTCCGTCCGACGCAGTCCAAAATGCGTTGTCCTCTCTGCTACATCCCCTGTGCATAGATATAGATGTCTATGCACAGGGAATGAGCAGACTGAGAACAATCTCAGCTCTGCTACATCAGGCAGCAGGCGGGCTCTAGGACCCTGGAGCTGCGGCAGCCAGCACACAGAGCAGACAGGACTCTTATCTGTGCGAGTTTCCCAGCGATTACTTGCAAAGTAAACGAGTCCAATGCAAATAAATGGCAAAACTAGGATTGCTTCAGGCTGAAGCTTCCGAGACACATCTGTGATTTCTAAATCACACACTACTCGCTATTACTCGCTTCCCCATTCATTAACATTGGACTCGCTAGACTCGCAACGAGTAGCGAGTCCTGGGCTCGGACTCGCCGAGTAATTTAGGATTCGCCCATCACTAATTATATCCTTTTCTATAAACTGTTTTTGCAGATATTACAGGGACCCGTAGTGGGAGGACACTTGACGTTTGGTTATAAGCTTACGTATTTCAGCCAAGATATCGATCAATAGATCGCTTTCCCTATTCCGGGTGATAGTGCAACGAGGTCTGAGTTGTTGTGGCTACTTATTTCTGCCTGTGAAAGTATATATTATAATGTATACATATACATTTATACAATATATATATATATACATATATATATACACTAAAAAAACTGCACATAATGCTAAAAAATTGTGGACCTTTATTGCTTGTGGCGTGCCGACGTTTCAGACAATATGTCCTTTCTCAAGGCTTGAGAAAGGACATATTGTCCGAAATGACGCCACGCCACAGGAAATAAAGGTCCACAATTTTTTGGTATTCTGTACTGGTTTTTAATTTTTATTCTACACAGTCTACAAATGGACACTGTAACAGGTGTTGGAAAAAGCTTTGCACAACAGTAGGTCTATTAGGTGCTGTCTCCTATGTTCTTGATTATATTATATATATATATATTATATATATATATATATATGTGTATATTATATATATATATATATATAATTTTATACTATTTACATTTACAGATGGAAATAGCTAGCCACAACAACTCAGACCTTGCTACACTATCACCCAGAATAGGGAAAGCATGCAGGGATAGGTAAGTCCTAAGGTGTGGTAACACATGAACAAGTGGAAAAAGGCGGAGTGCCTGATACAAGTAAGAATAGCCTCCTACAGCCTACCTATAAACAGGAAAAAGGTTGCAGGTCAGATCATTGAAACAGAAAAGAGGATGTACCAAGTTGGTCTTTATCTTACAGACGAAAGGGGATGGGACTCCGAGCAGGATCCACGTAGGAATATAGCCAGCAAAAAATATCGGCATGAAGAAGTCATAAATAGCCACACCCAAAATGTGATAGTATAGACCAAATTACCAAATGAAAACACATGCTGCATGCTGACCACAAACAGTAAAATATAATCAGCGCTTGTACAGGGATTGGCCATGCTGTGGCTCAGTGTAGAAGAAAACTGACCACCCAGCACAATGTCACTGAATCAAATCACAAGGCATGACATCTGCACAAACACTTGTCTGACATAATTGAGTTATGATTTCATTGCGTAAACAATTGTTTTTTTGGAAACATTTAGAATAGTGAGCTACCGGTCACTTTGGGCAATTGGAAGACCCACATATTGCAGAAAACCTATTTTTTTTGTTCTGCATTTCATTGCTGGCAGGAATTGCCCTTATGACAACATGTAAACTTAAAATGTCAGCTTTTTGCTGACCATTTCCCGGTATGTCTGGGTAAACCTACAGTTCCAAAATCATCTTGATCTTCTCCGTGATGGACTATTATTTTTCAATTTCTCTGCATCCATAATAAAGTTAAGTAACTCAATTTTCCTGCTGCTATGATACTGTTCTCCAAGGATTTAAAGCTATCAGTCCTAGTAGGAGTTAAAAAAAAAAAGACTGTCGAGATTTCGGGGAAGAGGTGGTATTCCTTCTTGTCTATAACTGTGGCCCTCTTCTCTGCGTGGTTAGTATGTAAAATTGTGCTGCTTTCTGCTTGTTCAGAGAGCTTGGAATATGCATGTCTGTGCGCTAGATGCAGGGTACAGTCTGTATCTTGATTGCGCTCAGCAGGGATCCCTCCTCAGTGATGAGAGAAGAAGGGAGGGTGGGGGGGAGAACAAACACACAGATACAAGCTGTCTATTCCTCTCATTGTTTTTTGCTTGGCCATATGCAGGCAGTGGGAGGGAGATATGAAGAATCCCAGAATGCTCCCAAATTTGTAAAAGCTTCGTACAGAGCAATACACAGAACAGCGGGAAAGTTACTGCGATGAGATGAGAAAGCCTTGATTATAAAAGTGTGATTTCTTCTTTTTTACTTCAGTATGCATCCAAATGTATACTGTACAAATACACTATATATGGAGGGTAACAAAGAAACGACAGACCGTCCTAAGGTGTGTGATGCTGTAACCTGCATTTCTTATGACTGAAAAGTGACCAAGAAACACATTACTGAACAGGGAGAAACCAGCAGGAAGTCAAGATTATAGGAGAAGGGAAATTACCAGTGCTCAGGAGGGTAGCTGGGTGTATCTTTCCAATTCTATGGTCATTTTAATGTTTAACAGAATGCCATTCGTATTATTAAAACCTTCAGCTTCTATGTACTCGGAATAAATATTCGTTTTCACAGCAGCAATAAACCAAATAATTGGGTAACTTTATCAGGATCTCACCTAGGCTGCATGAATTTGGTCACGCACACAATACCTTCTCTCATAATCTTTTGCATCGCGTGAACCTCAAACAAAAGGGCTTGTCGTGCGTGTACGCTCAGTGTTATGCATGAGTGCAGATGTATACATGCACCCATTCCTCCCATTCATCCTGGTATACACTGGCAATCAAAACTAGACAACAAAACACAATTTCTTTAATGTTAAGGTCATTGGATTGTCCTATGTGAACATATCCTAACATGAGTAAAATAGCAGTATTTTAAGTGTATTTCATAATCTGAATACATTCTAAAGCACAGAATAAAAATGTAAATGAGATAAATGAAAAAGAACACTGACCAAAATTAGAGAACACTTTCAGATACCTGCAAGTTATTGGTGTTAATCTGGCACCTGGTGCTAATTTCCTTAATAATTTTACAAACCTTATTTAATTGGTAGCCTAACTTTTCAGTTTGTACTTACTTGACAAATATGGTGCACTGTTCCAAAGTGACTGAAGCCCTCCGGCAGCAAGTTGTCCAGATGAAGGCCAAAGGGGTCCCCCTATCAGCCACAGCAACAGAAGTTGGTTGTTCAAAGACTGTGATTTCTACAATATTGAATTTTCACAATATCACAAACTCAAGATCGCCAAGAAGGTTGGATGCCCTCGAAAGACAAATGCAATAGAGGGCAGGATAATGCAGAGAATCTCCATGGGTAATCATTTCAACATTGCAGTTGAAATAGCTCACCAGTTCAGTACTGAACAGGGTAAGGATCAGTCACATCAAACAGTGTCATGACATTTAAGAACATTTGGACTGAAAGCCCATTCTGCAGTGACCAAACCTCTAATTAGCAGAAATAATTAAAAGGCCAGACTCACCTTTGGTGAAGAGCATGTTGTATGGACAGAGGAGAATTGGTCCACAGTTCATTTTAGTGATTAAAGGATGTTTAATTTATTTTGGTCTGATGGGAAGCATTATGTATGTCAACAAACTAGGGAAAGTATGTAAAGAAGTCAGGGAAAGGTGGTGGAGGAAGTGTCATGATTTAGGGAATGTTTTCTGCTGCAAGAGTTGGACCTCTCATACAGCTACATGGGAAAGTGAATGCAAGTTTGTATCAGAACCTTCTTCAACAACAGGTGGCTCCTTACTTGTGTTCAGCACTCAATCAGCCAGCAATTTTCATGCAGGACATTGCTCTCATCGCACAGCAAAATGGGTAAAGCAATTCCTTGAAACAGAAAACGTATAATTTTCTGAGATAATGACCTTTGGGTGTTCATTGGCTGTAAGCCATAACCATCAACATTAACAGAAATAAACACTTGATATAGATTGTTCTGTAATGACTCTATATAATATTTGTGTTTCACTTTATGTATTGACTTACTAAAAAAAAATAACTTTTGATATTCTAATTCACTGAGATGCATCTGTATGTAGGACTGAGACAAAGGTGGCATATATATGTGGAATAAAGGACAACTGCACTTTAAAGGAAGTTAACTGGTGATACATTCCGCCCGGTCCTCAGACAGCATGTATCAGCCACTGACTATATAATTTTATCCATATATGTGACAGCGTTTCTGAGAAAAAACAAGGTAATAGTTCACAGGGATGAGGTCACCAGAAGACTAGTCAGACAGGCGGATTCCCGTTGGTTTCTCATCTGTGTTCTCCTGGATTGTCAGGTTTCTCACCATACAGGTATGTAGGGAAAAAACAGTCACTTCAGGGCAGCAAGTGGGGAGAAGCTACCATAGACCCACCTGTATGACTCCGATTCAGCTTGGTAAACAGTGACTATAAATCTAGGTCTTTCTCTGAAATGCCACAGCATTTCAGTTAAACATATCTGATTATAATTATGCAGCCAGAATCTTATGAATCAGCAGTCAAGTTCCCTTTAAATCATGGGATTATTTAAGTAACTATTGATCAACCATTTCTTATAACTTTATAGACAGAAAATTCACTTTCGTTGATCCTATTGTGGCACCCCTGCGACCAGGGTGGCCACAGGTAGGAACTGCAGCCAGGCAGGTGGAAGACAGGTTGTTACACACACACCTTCAAAATACACACCCACTGACACAAGACCCAACCCGGAGCCCGAGACTCTAGGCAAGCAAGGGGTGGCAGGGCCAATCACAGTGGGTGGGGACGTAGGTCAGGTACAAAAGAGGAACACTAGGAGGAGTTAGTTAGTAGGCCAGAGTGAGGCGACCAGTAAAGACGAGTAAAGACCAAGTAGGCCAGAGTAGGCTGAGAAGGAAAGACTGAGTGACACTTCCCTGAAGGTTCGGGCTCCCTGGAGGCGCAGGATCCTGCGAGACGCCATTCCCTGGAGAGAAAGCCCGCTCCATAGCCTGAAGCCCAAGGGAAAGGGGAGAGACTGGACCAGCGCTGCTGGGTTCCGAGGAAGACGGAAGCGCTGACAGACAATTGGCAGGACACTACTGGCTGGAGAAGCAGCAGCATATAGGACCCCGGCTTGCTACCCATACACTGGGAGAAGCCAAACAAGGGACCGAGCTGCCATCATACAGCCCACGGGAAGAACAGAGGAGAGGAAAGCCTGAAAGGTTTCAGAGAGTCAAGGGTCTCAGAAAGGAAACCTGGCTGCACAGGGTTCAGAGAGAGAGTGTACGGAGTTAATTGTGTGAACTGTACTAAGAACTTGTGAAGTAAAACCCGGTGAACCCTGCTCCAGTCTCCCGTGTGTGATTCCCTGCACATTGAACTTTATTACATCTTTTCACCCTGTCAGGAGCAGCCCCAACCCACGGCGGGCTCATCCATCCGGCTGCAGCACCATCCATCCTCCTGGCAGCAGACAGCAGCAGTGGTGGTCTCCCATTGACCACAACCCGTGGGTGGCGTCATGACAATTTCCCTGTAAATACCCACCTTTTACTTGTGTGCTTGGGACACGGTCCAGACCAAGACCGCCATGATAACCCCCCGTGATACCCCGATCCGGTACCGAGTACCCCATTCCAGTGAGCTCCACACTATCATGGTAAAGCACCAATCTGGCAATTTTTTTTCAGCATTGGAGTTGCGCTTTAAAACTAAGTCCCCTTCCTCCTTGTCATATACTCACCTTCAAGAGGCTTCACCTTTTACTGATGCCGCTCTGGTCCCGTGGCACCATCTTTTCCCTACACTTCTGATTAGTCAGAAGTCAGAAGTTACATCACAAGCTCTCAATATGAGAACCAGAGCAAAACCAGAACAAGATTTTCATAGAGATGTATTAAGTTATGAGCTCTGACGTGCTCCATCAAACACTGGAGCTGCTGGCAGGTCACAAATCATAGTAGGCAAACAGGATCAGCGACGGTACAAAATAAAGCCCCCAGAATCTGAGTTTAACACAGGGGGCAAGGGACTTACATTTAAAGCACCACCTCAGTAGTACAATAAAAAAAATACTGGAGTAGAGCTGTAAGCCTGCAGACATACCTCACCGGGTTTTGCCATCCTTTATTGCTCCTATATCTAATCAGATGACATTTTTGAAGACTGGTCAATCGCCCAATGCAACAGACTTTCTGCCTTCATGCTAGCTAGGATCTGCAATATTTTTTCTTATTTAGGTGTTGATTAGACTTTTTAGATTTAGATTTTTTTAGTTTTATTTGTTTGTTTCATAATCGGAGTATTAGCTATGATGCCAGACTGGCTGCAAGTTGCCTGACACAATCTTGCCCACCTCATAGACACATTTGAATTTTTTTTATCTTAACTCTTTTACGGTACTCACATTTTCTGTATTTTCTGTTACCGGTAGTTTTTTCCTCCTCTTCTTCCAAGAGCCATAACTTTTACATTTTTTTTGTCAATATAACCATATGAGGACTTGTTTTTTGTAGAATGAGTTGTACTTTTTAATAATTTGAATGGTTACACTCATTCTACCACAAAGTGTGCTGGAAAACAGGGATATCAAATCCAAGTTAGGTGAAATTGGATATAAAGGGCAATTTCACAATTGTATTTTCAATTTGTATCTACTATGTTCAATATATGGTCCAACTGACCTGTCAGTATGATGCCTCAGGTTGCTATGAGTTTGTAGATGCCAAATATGTCAGCACCATGGAATAAATGGTGCTCTATAAATAAATAATAATAATAATAATAATAATAATAATAATAATATGTATATATTTACTTTTATCTAAGTGGTGAAAAAAATTTCAGAAGATTGTAGAAAAGAAAGAATTGGCATCATTTTCCGCGATCCATAGCTCTCTCAATTTTCAGGATCTGGGGCTGTGTGATGGCTCATTTTTTGCATCTTGAGATGACATTTTCAATTATTCCATTTTTGGGTAGATGCAACGTTTTGATCACCTGTTATTGCATTTTATTGCAATGTAACGGCAAATAAAAACCTTTGTTTTGGCGTTTTTTACTTTTTTTCTCATTTGCGCAGTTTACCTATCAGATTAATTGATTTTATGCTTTGACAGATGAGGCATTTCTGATTGCAGCATTACCGAATATGTACATTTAAAAAAAAAAAAGTTTTATTCTTATTAGGGTAAAAGGGGTTATTTGAACTTTTTTTTTTTTTTTTTTCAGATTTTTTAAAGCATTTTTTTCACTATGTCTGATTGCTCCTGCAATACAGTGCTGTGCTCATGAACATCTCTCCACTGCAGAAATAATCACCTTCTGTGAATGCTGATGCTCAGCGGGCATCCACAGGAAGTACAGTTAGGGCCAGAAATATTTGGACAGTGACACATGTTTTGTTATTTTAGCTGTTTCCAAAAACATGTTCAGAAATACAATTATATATATAATATGGGCTGAAAGTGCACACTCCCAGCTGCAATATGAGAGTTTCCATATTCAAATCGGAGAAAGGGTTTAGGAATCATAGCTCTGTAATGCATAGCCTCCTCTTTTTCAAGGGACCAAAAGTAATTGGACAATGGACTCTAAGGGCTGCAATTAACTCTGAAGGCTTCTCCCTCGTTAACCTGTAATCAATGAAGTAGTTAAAAGGTCAGGGGTGGATTCCAGGTGTGTGGTTTTGCATTTGGAAGCTGTTGCTGTGACCAGACAACATGCCGTCAAAGGAACTCTCAATTGAGGTGAAGCAGAACATCCTGAGGCTGAAAAAAAAGAAAAAATCCATCAGAGAGATAGCAGACATGCTTGGAGTAGGAAAATCAACAGTTGGGTACATTCTGAGAAAAAAGGAATTGACTGGTGAGCTTGGGAACTCTAAAAGGCCTGGGCGTCCACGGGTGACAACAGTGGTGGATGATCGCCGCATACTTTATTTGGTGAAGAAGAACCCGTTCACAACATCAACTGAAGTCCAGAACACTCTCAGTGAAGTAGGTGTATCTGTCTCTAAGTCAACAGTAAAGAGAAGACTCCATGACAGTAAATACAAAGGGTTCACATCTAGATGCAAACCATTCATCAATTCCAAAAATAGACAGGCCAGAGTTAAATTTGCTGAAAAACACCTCAAGAAGCCAACTCAGTTCTGGAAAAGTATTCTATGGACAGATGAGACAAAAGATCAACCTGTACCAGAATGATGGGAAGAAAAAAGTTTGGAGAAGAAAGGGAACGGCACATGATCCAAGGCACACCACATCCTCTGTAAAACATGGTGGAGGCAACGTGATGGCATGGGCATGCATGGCTTTCAATGGCACTGGGTCACTTGTGTTTATTGATGAAATAACAGCAGACAAGAGTAGCCGGATGAATTCTGAAGTGTACCGGGATATACTTTCAGCCCAGATTCAGCCAAATGCTGCAAAGTTGATTGGACGGCGCTTCATAGTACAGATGGACAATGACCCCAAGCATACAGCCAAAGCTACCCAGGAGTTCATGAGTGCAAAAAAGTGAAACATTCTGCAATGGCCAAGTCAATCACCAGATCTTAACCCAATTGAGCATGCATTTCACTTGCTCAAATCCAGACTTAAGACGGAAAGACCCACCAACAAGCAAGACCTGAAGGCTGCGGCTGTAAAGGCCTGGCAAAGCATTAAGAAGGAGGAAACCCAGCGTTTGGTGATGTCCATGGGTTCCAGACTTAAGGCAGTGATTGCCTCCAAAGGATTCGCAACAAAATATTGAAAATAAAAATATTTTGTTTGGGTTATGTTTATTTGTCCAATTACTTTTGACCTCCTAAAATGTGGAGTGTTTGTAAAGAAATGTGTACAATTCCTACATTTTCTATCAGATATTTTTGTTCAACCCTTCAAATTAAACGTTACAATCTGCACTTGAATTCTGTTGTAGAGGTTTCATTTCAAATCCAATGTGGTGGCATGCAGAGCCCAACTCGCGAAAATTGTGTCACTGTCCAAATATTTCTGGCCCTAACTGTAAGTCATGACAATGGCCTTGTTCACACATATCAGCTTTTTTGACCATCTCTGCGTTTTTTGGGCTGTTAAAAAAACGCAGATGCATTAACGCAGGGTGCAATTGAGTGTAGCTGCTTTTTTCAGCTCCACTTGCGTTTTTTCCCCCAGTCCAATAAGTGCTGCATGCAGCGTTTTTTGGGTGCTGGAAAAAAACGCAGGGGTTGTTTCCAAACATGCATGCGTTTTTTTTAACATGGGGCCCTATGGTAAACGCATGCGTTAATGCAGGGCACATATAGGCACCTGCGTTAACGCTAGCGTTTTTAAAAGGTACATAAAGGCACCCTGCATTAACGCTAGCGTTTTTGCCTGTGTTTTTGATGAAAAAATGACAAAGTCCAAAAAGGATTCTAATCCTTTCAGACACACAAGGGACACCTTTTGGTACTCTTAAAACAACGCATGTGGTTTTTGGAGTGCTAAAAAAACGCAAATTGTGTGTGAACAAGGCCAATGACAGGGATCCTCATATGACTCTTCGCTGTCCCGGAAACACAGCAACACAGTGATCATGTCACGGGGTTGCTGATGGTAGTGGGAAACAGCACAATCCAGCCTGCTGTACCCTAGATGGCGCTGTCAGTGTTTGACAGCTCAATCTAAGGGTGCGTGCACACTATCAGTGAATGCATCATTTTGGACGCAGCGGCAAGACGCTGCGTCCAAAACACTGCATTGTACAGTAGAAGCATAGTGTATGGGATTTCAAGAAACTCCATCCTCACTATTCTGTTCCAGACTGCAGTGTTTTGACAGCTGCAGTGCGGGTGTTTGCTCCTCCTCCGCATGTTCATTTCATGCTGTGGAGCTGGAAGCAGCTCCCATCGGGTGAATGCAGGGAGAAGCCGCCCTGCACTCACCGCACATGGTGAGTACAGGGTGGCTGCGGTCTCCCTAGGGTCACCTGTGGGCTCCCTCAGGTCCAGAGGAGCTGGGTCATGGACACAGTTCCTCTGGACAGTGAGGACATACTCTAATGGGTTAACAAGAGCTGGAAGATCTTCAATCCACCTGGATCTATTAGATGCACATGTTTGCTGATCAGATCAGCTGGCATGTGCAGGGAATGATGCAAGCTTGCATCAAAGGGAGGGAGGCGATATATGACGTGCCCAGTACGTTACCTTTTTATCTTATCCAGAGGTGAAAGAGGTGGTCCACTATAATGTATACTGGCCACATCAATTTAAAGCTGTGAAAGAAGTCTTTTTCCAAATAACTTCTGATGTCCAGTAAAGTGATGTTAAGTTATGGAATTGGAAGTTGACCTGGCTTCCCTGAGGTGGGACCCAGTCTTCCTGTGTGACTGGCCTGTGGGTGTAGTTTCATTGCTGTGACGTGCCATGAAACTCAGCTCACAGCCCAGCCACTCAGGAAGACTGGGTCCTACCTCGATGAAGCCAGGTCAACTTTCATTTCCGGAACTTGACATGACATCATCAGACATCAGAGGTCACTGCAGTCGGGGTTCACGTGATGATGAGGACTGAGTGGACAGAAATATCGTTGCTCACAGGCATAATTGGAAACCAAGGGTATTTGGTAAAAGACTTCTTTCAAAGCTTTAAATTAATGTGGTCACTATGCATTTCAGTAGACCACCTCTTTAAGGGTACCTTTACACGTGGCAACTTTTCTAGGAATTTCACTGGCAACTTATTGTTTGCAGTGAAATCATGGACACATTGTTCTATCTTGTTGCTGTGTACAAATGGAACAATGTGTCCATGATTTCACTGCAACCAGTAAGTTGCCAGTGGAATTTCTAGAAAGGGTACCTTTAAAGATTCCCCAATCCCCACCTTCAAGCAATTTTTGTCTATTGTGATACAAGCGTGGCCTTTAAAATCAGTAGCACAAAAATAACTAGAATGATAATTATGAAATGTTATGTAATGAAAAATAAAAATTAAATAATTAAATTCAAAAACCTCAAGACAAACCTGTTACTTTTTAGGTAATTTCACTCCATCTTGCCTTATACAAATCCAGAATAGAAATATAAGGATCATTGCTACAGAAGACATTTCTTTACAGATACAAGTACCTGCTGAAAGTAACCAACCTCGTTACAGGTAAGTAAAGCAATGTTATACAATTTGGCAGGACAGAAAATATTTCTTCATTCCTGCAGTCTAGTCACCTCATTGGTGTGAAAGCTAATAAACCATTAATGGCTGAGAACCTCAGATTGTGCCCATTCGGTTTGTAACAGTTAATAGTTTATTGAAGAATATAGAAATAGAGATCCTCTATCATTAATCTGATTAACATAAACTCCAAGTAGCCCAACAATGATGATGAACTCTGCTCTCCAAAGGGCAGTCAAGGTCATGCTGACCACTTAATCCTTACCAGGTTCAGACTGCTCTCAGATGAAGGAATTGATTGTACAGCAAAGCAAACACAACCTTTTTAACCCCATCACAGCTATGGTCTCATCATGAAAGTCTCCAGCAATGAAGGGGTTAAAGAAATGATTGCTTGGTTGTATCGCTTACGATTTTGTGATGGATTATTTTTTTCCCTGTATAATGTTTAATATTGTAATTGTGTTTCAACGTTCCCCAGGGTCATTTATCATACACTCCTTAATCTGAGACCATCGCTGTTTGATCGGTATTATACACCCAGGCTTTTCTGGGGCTTCTGAGTGAAAAAAACCCACAAGATCTACTATATAACAGGCTGGTTTTTAAACGCTCAGCGGTTTTTGAAATGCAATCAAGCCTCGGTTCTCCATATTTTATGTATGAAAGACTGATGCAATGCTTTGAATTGTTTATTTAAATGGTGTTCAAATAAAACAGATTACATCATGGAAAAAAGAAACAGAATACCAGGTAACGTGGCAGGTTTCTGGGGAGAAATGCAAACTTCTATATATTAATAAGAAGATTATCAATCAATGAAACCTCAATGTAACTGAACAGACCAAATTTGTTAGTACCATGGTGTGAACACTGTAAATGATAAGAATGGAGCAGTCACAAAAAATGGGTGGTCTGGATCAATTACTAATTATTTTAGTAGTTATCTTTTTAAGAAACTACACATATTCACATTGTCAGCAAAAATTAATTGCCTACAAGTTGCAAAATAAAATAGAAAATCATCTTGTCTCCCACACATTGTCACCTAAGACAAATCCTTGTCATAGTCCCTATCTCTGCTATAATATAGCATGTAGAGAGGGGCATAACAAAGCTCTAAGGCCAACTTTCCATCTAAACGGGCCATCAGTATCGGTTTTTTTTGTATCGTAGAAGACAACTAATGGCAAAACTGGAATCGTTTGTCATCAAGCTATTTCACTAGTTCTACAGCAAAAATGGGAAAAAGGATCGAAAAACGCAAGTACCGTTTTCTCATCTGGCTCTTTGAAGGGTCCGTGACAACAACGAATGCGTCAGAGGAATGTGAATGACCAGATCAGTTTCCCTTTAGCATTTCACTGCCACATTATTAAAAAAAAAAATAGCTAGCTGGATAAATGGAAACCTGGCCTAAAAATCTGACTCTGTTATAATGCAGACTACAAGTGAAGATGAGCCATCATGTTCAAAAACTCCAAGAAACATATTGTTAACAATTAGATGCATCCAGCGAGGCACAGTAGGTACATTACATTTTTCTCAACTATGTGCTGTTCCAAAATACAATGAACATATTACTAAAATACACCAATAAACATTTAAAAGGTTACGGGGTAGTTTAAAATTGTCAGGGGACCCGACAAGTTCTTTAATGATTGTTTTTCTAAAGGTAAAATCTTCTAATCACTGTTGAAAATTACAACTATTTAACAAAATATAGGTAGGTACATCATGAATAAGCAAGGGCTGGCTGGTTGGTAGATCTTGGCCTGGGAGGCAGTCTACTTTTTCCTGCCTGAGCCGAAGTGAGGACTGGGGGTGTTTGCTACCACGACAAGCCGGGTGAAGAGCGGGGGGGGGGGAGTGCTAGAGGAGCAGGCTGGGTGAAGTGATTAAGGATACTAGATAGTCAAAATGTGGCGAGTTGTGAGCCCCCTGTATGGGGTAATGTTTTGTAAGCAGTTTTACCATGAAGTGATGGAGTAAAGCTGCAATCCCAATTACCTTAGTGAATAATTTCCTTCACTGAAATTCTTTTGGACTCTGTACCTTGTCAGACGTTCTTTTCATGCTGAAGGAGCCATCAAGAAGGTAGACAAATGGGTATGCTGATCTAGTATGTTTACATCCTTGTAAATATGCCCCCCAACCTTATATATTTGGTCTGTCCCTAATGCATAATCAAAAACAAAACGTTCTACTCACTTTCCTTCCACTCCCACGGCACAAATGATCTCTATAGCCTGCATACAGTTGCCGGCCTGGCAGCTAACATTGGAGTGTGCCTAAAGGCCCATGACATCAATTTTATGTGCCACCCCTTGTTGCGGCAACTCCGATGTCAGCTCCTAACTGCTGTGCCAGTAGCATGTATCGCAATGCAGGGACCCCACAGGTCTCTTCACTGCAATGTATTTCAGCTTGATCTGCATCCTCAGTGAAGATGCAGATAAAGGTGAAGTAGGCTCTGAGGTTGGTGGGCACCTGTACCTTCGAGCCGGATTGTGGCTGCAACAACTGTAACAGATTTGTTATGCCCCTGAGGCCCTGGTATTTCTCCAGCTTCTCATATTCATTTTCTTTGATATTACTGTAAGGCTGGTTTCACATAGCGTATTTTTTCCTGTTTGTGGGATTCTAGAAGAAGCGGATAAACCGCGAAACAGGACCTGTTGTCTGTACCTTCATGCACCCCTTCCCCGCACCTCTTCAATAAAGAAAGCACCTACGAACAAACAGTGAGTGCCGCCTAGTTGTTTTCTATACCTGGACAGAAATAGATGACATGAGGCAGCGGGGCACTTTCACTTCCGCAATGTATATGACTCACCGTGGCCGGGACTCCGGTTTAGACAGGCGATGCTTCCTTCCTCCTTGTCACGGGTGGACTGCGCCTGCCGGTAGTGGGGCCCGGTGTAGTGCAGATCAAAAGGGTTGAAGACGTCTTGTAGGAACAGATTAAAGGGGTTTAATTTATTCGTGACGCCACCTATGAGTAGTTCGGTAATCGTTACCGATGCTGCGGAATCTCCGGGGGATGGACAGCAGCAAGATGTTACGCTCCCCACAGGCTGAGCGGTGATCCCCGGAGGCTGGAGCTGCTTAAGATGTTGTGCGGCAGCTGCGGTTACCTTGTAGTGTGGACGGACAGTTCATAAGGAAGCACGGACACAAAAAGTCTCTGCAACGGGTCTTTACTGTAACCAGCAGGCAGTACATGGTATACAGATTAAGGGTAGTGGACCGGGTGGACTCAGCAGTGATGGTGTCCCTTAGAAATCCGCAGTGTTCCTCCATTCTAACTAATTGGTTGCCAGTGTCGCCCAGGAATACCAGGTCGGGTACGGGGAGGCTGCTTCAATGCCCTATCCATGATGTACGTTCTGGATGTTTTGGGGAGCCTTGGATCCCTCAGTGGGTACACCGCTGGTTAGACGACTGGAAGTTGGCTGGTGGTGGGGTGCTCCTGTGAAGCTGCTCCTCCACGCTTCTGGTTCGCGTTGCAGAGGTGAACTGCTGCCAGCTTCGGTACCAGTGAACCGGCTGTGAGTTGTGGGCACGGGAGTCTTTTGGGAACCCGTGTGGATAATGCCCAGTCCCGGTTGGTAAGGCCTCAGGTGCTGACACCCGACCGGTGACGGCCAGGGGGCTGCACGGGGTGCGGAGCCCCGCGCCTCTCCAAGTTCTAGACTGCTCAGGTCAAGTTCTAGACTCTTCTCTTTTTTCTATCTTGTGTAGACTAAGTGTCTGTTCTCCTACACACTACCCTAACACTCCGCCCACCAGGACCTAGGATTGGCCATCTGTTCTAGGTGATGCATGCAGGGTTGGATTTCTAAATTAACCAGGTCACTGCTGTGTCAGAGAATATTGCGGCTGCTTTTATGGCTGCAATACCCTCTTGTGACGCACTCGTTGCGGGGCGCCACATATATACATACATTGCGGAATTGAAATTAAGTAAAAGGAAGGGTTAAAAATAAAAAATATGTATGCTCACCTGTCCAGCGAGTCCGTGCCTCGCGGGTCGTCCTCCTGGCGGACAGCTCGAAGCTCCGCTTGGCACTCCACCGCCGACAAACCCAAGTTAGCGTTTGCTCCATTTCTTGGCAGAGCCAGGTAAAAGCATCCGGCCAGTGATCAGCATCTCCTTCTGTGGTTAAAAGGGACACCGCTGCTGGATCGCCTCACTCGGCGCGGGTCTGCTCCTCCAACTCTCGCACAATATCTCTCCACCGGGGTGCTGCCATGCTGCCGGGTAGAAAGGAGTCTGATGGTTCTGGTCCTTCTTTTCCGGTTTGTCCAGCTATGGGCGGGCACTCCCTGGGAACCTCCTGTGGGCCGCCCCCTGATTGATTGTTGGCAATCGGGGCGGCCACACTTTCTGGCGCCTCCGTCTAGGCCCTCCTTCTTTTAGGGGCAGAGGCACGCCCCCGGGCCTGCACATGGTGTTTAGTTTATGGCTAAGGCGGCATCTTGAGTCCACATGCGATAACGGCAGGAACCCGTTTTTGGCACTTAGCAAAGCAGAAAAAGTCACTTTTAAGTCTAAGTCCAAAGGTGCAAACTACCTGGAAGTACCGGGCACGGTATCCTGTTCGTGACGCCAAAAAGAGATATGTTGAGCCCAGAGCATGGGGTACTCTGGTATCAGGCAGCAAAAGAGTTAATTGTGTCACGGGGAATGGCGGCCGCGCCTGACCCCCTGTCCTGGGGACTATTCTCTTGAAAAACGGAACACAGAATTATGTACAAGTTTGTTGTGACGCCACCTTGCAGTACCTGGTGAGATGTCACCAGCGCCACTACAGTCCTCCGGAGGTCATTTGTATTGCGGCTGAGATGGTTTAGTCCTCCGCAGGCAGGACTGGGGCCTCCGGGGCAGGAAATCTGTGGGATGAATGAGTTCATGCAAAGAAAGATGTAGCAGAGTCAAAAGTCACTTCCCCGGGTAGTTTACTGGAATTTAGCAGAGTTATTACAGTCCTCAGTTGCAAGTGGCTACGGGTGGCTGCAAGTGGATTTCTGGTAGATAGACGGAACCCCCTTTATGTGCCTTTCTAGTTCCTTTTCTTCCCTGCTTCCCAGTAGCTGTGTGAAGCCTAACCTCATGAAGAGTAGATCTGACCTCTTGCTGTCTCTCTTTCCTTCCCTTGCTCCCGTTGGGTAAACCTTCTGATCAACACTGCGGCCCTTTGGGCACTGCGACTCTTTGCACAGCAGTTAGCCAGCCGTGTCTGGTCCCCTCTAATGGTAGCTTGGGAATCAGGGCCGTATCTGGAGATACCCCCGTGTTGCAGATTTTCTTCAGGCCGTAAAGGTTCCTACAGGTGCGGGCTCCGGTACCCAGTTTCCTCCTTTGAGCGAACTCCCTCCGAGCTTCTTGCTCCCTTCTCTGTGTCTGGGATCTGTTCAGCTTTTCCCTGGGTCCCTCAGCCGAGGAGACCCTTCTTCGTGCCTCAGGCTCCCTGCCTGGCTCTAACTAACTCTCTAGTTCCCCCTGGAGGTGACTACAGTGCCTACAAGTAGTATTCAACCCCTGCAGATTTAGGTGGTTTGATAAGATGCAAATAAGTTAGAGCCTTCAAACTGCAAACGAGAGTAGAATTTATTAACAGAAGCATAAATCTTACAAACCAAAAAGTTATGTTGCTCAGTTGAATTTTAATCAATTTTAAACATAAAAGTGTGGGTCAATTATTATTCAACCCCTAGGTTTAATATTTTGTGGAATAACTCTTGTTTGCAATTACAGCTAATAATCGTCTTTTATAAGACCTGATCAGGTCGGCACAGGTCTCTGGAGTTATCTTGGCCCACTCCTCCATGCAGATCTTCTCCAAGTTATCTAGGTTCTTTGGGTGTCTCATGTGGACTTTAATCTTGAGCTCCTTCCACAAGTTTTCAATTGGGTTAAGGTCAGGAGACTGACTAGGCCACTCTATCACCTTGATTTTTTCCCTCTTGAACCAGGCCTTGGTTTTCTTGGCTGTGTGCTTTGGGTCGTTGTCTTGTTGGAAGATGAAATTACGACCCATCTTAAGATCCTTGATGGAGGAGCGGAGGTTCTTGGCCAAAATCTCCAGGTAGGCCGTGCTATCCATCTTCCCATGGATGCGGACCAGATGGCCAGGCCCCTTGGCTGAGAAACAGCCCCACAGCATGATGCTGCCACCACCATGCTTGACTGTAGGGATGGTATTCTTGGGGTCGTATGCAGTGCCATCCAGTCTCCAAACGTCACGTGTGTGGTTGGCACCAAAGATCTCGATCTTGGTCTCATCAGACCATAGAACCTTGAACCAGTCTGTCTCAGAGTCCTCCAAGTGATCATGAGCAAACTGTAGACGAGCCTTGACATGATACTTTGAAAGTAAAGGTACCTTACGGGCTCGTCTGGAACGGAGACCATTGCGGTGGAGTACGTTACTTATGGTATTGACTGAAACCAATGTCCCCACTGCCATGAGATCTTCCCGGAGCTCCTTCCTTGTTGTCCTTGGGTTAGCCTTGACTCTTCGGACAAGCCTGGCCTCGGCACGGGTGGAAACTTTCAAAGGCTGTCCAGGCCGTGGAAGGCTAACAGTAGTTCCATAAGCCTTCCACTTCCGGATAATGCTCCCAACAGTGGAGACAGGTAGGCCCAACTCCTTGGAAAGGGTTTTGTACCCCTTGCCAGCCTTGTGACCCTCCATGATCTTGTCTCTGATGGCCTTGGAATGCTCCTTTGTCTTTCCCATGTTGACCATGTATGAGTGCTGTTCACAAGTTTGGGGAGGGTCTTAAATAGTCAGAAAAGGCTGGCAAAAGAGATAATTAATCCACACATGTGAAGCTCATTGTTCTTTGTGCCTGAACTACTTCTTAATATTTTAGGGGAACCAAACAGAATGCTGGTGGTTTGAGGGGTTGAATAATAAATGACCCTCTGAATTAACTTTTAACGCTTTAAAAAAAAAAAATTAAAAAATCTTTTTGGCTGCAGTGCATTTCCCACTTCCAGGCTGATCTACAGTCCAAATGTCACAATGCCAAGTTAATTCCGCATGTGTCAACCAGCTAAATCTGCAGGGGGTTGAATACTACTTGTAGGCACTGTATATACCCTCCCGGATTCCCTCCCACTGTGTGACCTAGTGTGGGTGTGGGTTTAGGGTTCCTCCTACCATCCATAAATCCACTTGCAGCTGGTGCAGTTTACAGGTGCAGTACCCCTCTGTGGCACCTACATAGTTGGGCACCACAGTTACATCACAACCTGGCAGCATCATTGGGTCACATGACCGCAGTTACTGCGGTATGCGGTCATATGACCCGATCAGCTGATCGGGTTGTGACATAACTGCATTTCCTGTAAGCATCCAGAGCTTGCTGGAGGCGCCAGGGGATCGCTGGAAAGGTGAGAATATATATACCGTATATACTCGTGTATAAGCCGACCCGTGTATAAGCCGACCCCCTACTTTTGCCCCAAAAATCTGGAAAAACCTATTGACTCGTGTATAAGCCGAGGGTGGACCTCAGCACAGGTATACAGCCCCCAGCAGTGTGGTATACAGGCCCCCCCCAGTGGTATACAGGCCTCCCCAGTGGTAGTATACAGCAGCCCCAGTGGTAGTATATAGCATCCCCAGCAGCCCCAGTGGTAGTATACAGCAGCCCCAGTGGTAGTATATAGGAGCCCCAGCAGCCCCAGTGGTAGTATACAGCAGCCCCAGTGGTAGTATATAGGAGCCCCAGCAGCCCCAGTGGTAGTATACAGGAGCCCCAGTAGTATACAGGCAGCCCCAGTAGTATATACAGCCCCAGTGGTAATATACAGGCAGCCCCAGTAGTATATACAGCCCCAGTGGTAGTATACAGGCAGCCCCAGTAGTATATACAGCCCCAGTGGTAGTATACAGGCAGCCCCAGTAGTATATACAGCCCCAGTGGTGTATACAGCCCCAGTGGTGTATACAGCCCCAGTGGTGTATACAGCCCCAGTGGTAGTATATTGCAGCCCCAGTGGTGTATACAGCCCCAGTGGTAGTATATTGCAGCCCCAGTGGTGTATACAGCCCCAGTGATAGTATACAGCAGCCCCAGTGGTAGTATACAGCCCCAGTGATAGTATACAGCAGCCCCAGTGGTAGTATACAGCAGCCCCAGTGGTAGTATATTGCAGCCCCAGTGGTGTATACAGCCCCAGTGGTAGTATATTGCAGCCCCAGCGGTAGTATACAGCAGCCCCCGTAATCCAGGGCCCCCCCAGCCTGAATCCGGTCACCTGTAAAGGAAAATATACTTATCACTGTCCCGCTGCTGTCTGCGCCCGCATCTGCCGACATCCGCGATCCTCCATCTTCATGCGTCTTCTTCCTGTTTCCTGTGTTCGGCGCCGGCAATGACGTCATTGCTGCGATGAACACAGGAAACAGGAAGAAGACGCATGAAGATGGAGGATCGGGATGTCGGCAGATGCGGGCGCGGACGGCAGCGGGACAGTGATAAGTATATTTTCCTTTATAGGTGACTGGAGTCAGGCTGGGGGGGCCCTGGATTACGGGGGCTGCTGGGGCTGCTCGGGGCTGCCGGTCCTGCCGTATGACTCGCGTATAAGCCGAGGGGGGTACTTTTCAGCCCAATTTTTGGGCTGAAAAACTCGGCTTATACGCGAGTATATACGGTATTTTTATTTTTAACCCTTTCTTTTACTAAATTTCACTTCCGCAATGTTCATGTATATATGTACAACGACTAATTCCTGCTTATATGTTTTTTTTGTATGCTGTCATATACAGTGTCTTGGGAAAGTATTCACCATATTTTGTCTCTTGGGAGACCCCATTAGCATTGGCATGGGGTGGACATGGGGACACGGTCCCATCCCCCACCTCAATAACAAGTTAAGTTTTTATTATAAGTATATTGAATAAAAATTTAATAAATAATATATTTGTTTAAGTGGTAATTATTTTATTTGTTGTATTTTATTATTAATATTTTAATCTCTGTGTTTTTCTGTGAGTGTTTATTTCAGGGATGTGGTAAATGGTTTAAGCTAGTTTTTTCCCGCCCAAGGAGTTTGAATTTGATTGGATGATAATAAAAAGGTGGGGAGGAGGAGTATAATAGCAGCTGTTCTGGTCAGCTGCGTCATTCCAGCTGTGGAAAATATGACACCCGCGCGCCCTCCCTGTGGAAGAAGTTACTAATCTTCTCAAAATTTCATTGAGGTGCATTTGTTAGAGAGAATAATCAGCTGTTGGTATCAGGCTGATTGGTCATTATTTTTGCTTACTTATGGGTAAAATCACCCCATTTAAGTTGGGTCAATTGCTTCTTGAAGAATAAACAACATTTTTAGAAGTGAATTTAATAAATACATTTTTTATGGTTATTAGTTGAATAAAGTTATTTGTTTAATTTATTTATGGTTATTAATTGAATTAAGTTATTAGGTAATCTCTTAATAAAGCACGTCATCCATTATTTTACCACACAAAGTAGTCGTGTTATTAATTTAAAGGAAGTTTGGGCCTTGTGCCCCCATGCTACTTTGCAAGCTGGAATTTCTCTGTTTTTCATTTTTTGAGGATTTGCATCAGTCCATGTAAAGAATATGCCTACAACTGAGAACATTTATTTTTCTTTTTATTGTGAAGCAAACAACAAAGCGAATAAAATAACTGAAAACTTCAGTGGGCACAACTCTTCACCCCCTAAGGGAAGTACTTTGTACAGCCTCCCTTGGTGGCAATTACAGCTGCAAGTCACTTTGAATAAGGCCAGGGTCACATTTCCGTTTTTTAAATAGAATCCTGATCCGGTTTTGAGCTTTCAAAAAGCTCAAAACCGGACCAGGAAACGCTCCTCATAGGAGCCAATGCAAAACACCGGATGGCTTCACAAGCCTTCCAGTGGCCGTGTCCGGCACTGCTGCCTGCGTTAAAAATCATGCAGGCAGCAGTTTTCGCAGCGGTTCCCTGTACCGCACAGCAGTAACCGGATGGCTCAGGATGTGTAATCCTGAGCCATCCGGCAACTGCATAGTTTGCTGATCCCGGCTATTGCCGGGATCAGCAAACTGTCCTATGACTATTAAGGAGTTAAATTCAGTAACTAAAGGACTGTTTGAGGTCTGTAGGGGGGCTTAGACCCCCCTATAGACCGGCCGCCCACTCTGGTGGGCTTATCCTACAATTTCCCCCATGCCACTTGCTCCTCTGAGCTCCGTGCATGTTCCCCATAACTCCCGCCCCCCGTATCACTATACAGGGGTGCCTGCACCCCTCTTGTATAGTTATTCCTGTATGTGTGAAAAATGAATTCTTAAAGTATAGTGTTCTGCTCATATTTACCTTCTCGTAGCCAGTGTACTGTGCAATCCATGGGCGGGGCTGTGTGCTGTAGCCTCCGCCCCCTCATTGCTTATGGCTGCCCCTCTGGGCTTCATCCAGTGGTGTGAGGGCGGCCGCGTCATGAAAGGGGCGGGGCTAACGGTGTGACGCAGGTGAAGTTGGTCACAGAAGTTGGTGTGTGTAAAGCGGCCCTTAGTCAACTCACCATGCTTAATTCATGATTATTCAGACATAGCTGCTAAAATTTGCTGATCATTCATGTCTTATCTTTGGGGAGAGGGGAGAAAGTTACTGTCTGCTCCAGTTAGTGGCTCACATCCTAGGACAGGGGTGGGCAACTCCAGGCCTCGAGGGCCGTACACAGTGCAGGTTTTCTGGATATCCTTAGCATTTGACAGTTGGTAATTTAATCTCCTGCACAGGTGATGGTTCCAACTGTCAAATGCTAAGGATAGCCAGAAAACCTGGACTGTGTGCGGCCCTCGAGGCCTGGAGCTGCCCACCCCTGTCCTAGGAGAATAAGGGGTCGGGCATATCTTTCATTCATATCTCCCCTGAGACAATGTGGAAGACCCGAATACATATTAGCTGGTCTAAGAAATCAGAGTGTTTGCCTAATTTTAATCTAGTGTGTATGGGGGTCTTTACTTTAAATGTACTGACCCCCATACACAGCTACACCAAAAAGCACAGTAAATGTCATATGGCATTAGTTGGGAGAGTGACCTGACAATAATATAGGCAAAAATTACATTTATGGAATAAAATAAACATTGCTATGAGCGTATGTATTCACTTCTCTGGTTGCAGTGAAATCATGGACACATTGTTCCATTTTGTGGCTGTGTACAAATGGAACTATGTGTCCATGATTTCACTGCAACCAGAGATCTGTTCAGAAGTTGGTCACAGAAGTTGTTGTGTGTAAAGCGGCCCTAATAGCCATTTTACACACACCAACTTATCTGTCCAACTTCTGAACAACTTACTGTTTGCAGTGAAATCATGGACTCATTGCTCCATTTGTACACAGCCACAAAATGGAGCAATGTGTCCATGATTTCACTGCAACCAGTAAGTTGTTCAGAAGTTGGACAGATAAGTTGGTGTGTGTAAAGAGGCCCTAAGGCGGCCGTCACACGGTTCAATATTGCGAATGATATCGTTTAAGCGATCTGCTTTTTGATCGCTTAAGCGATATCGTTTGTGCATCGCTGCATGCAATCAAGCGATTTTTACAATGTAATATCGCTTGATCGCTAGATCGCAGATTGGTGAGCAGGAGCTCATATCAAGCGATAAACGCTTGAACAATCTGCTTCATCGAGCAGAGCCTATGCTGGGAGATGGTATCTATGGGTCATTCCATGTCAAGTGAACCAATGATTATTACCTCGATATTTTTAATTCTTTTGAGATTTTGTTATTTGATAATAGCATGTCAGACAATGCAAACTGTTAAGAGAAAAATTTTTTAAGAAATTTATTTTTTTAAAAATGATTTTCAAAGTTCGGAAAAAGTGCGAATTTCGCTGTTGCCTGCCTTACGTTTCTCCTCATAACTAAGGCTAGGAATAAGATAGAGAGACAAAATAGTAGCAATAGTGATTGGCGTGCACACCTATTAGATATGGTTGAGGTGCTAGTGTAAGAGGCCCTTGGGTCTCAATGTCATATATAGCTTAAAGAACACTGCACACTCCAAAGTCTTTTCAAGGTGAAGATATGTATTTATTTTTAGTGCATAAAGACAGTTTTGCGATAAGGCTGACGTTTCGACCACATCCCGTGATCTTTATCAAAGTATCGCTGTCTTTTTTATGTATAGAGTCTACACCTAGGGGAACCACAGGTCCTGTACTGGCTAGTAAGGGATTTTGTTATCCTCTGGTAGTGGTTTCTTAGTATTGCATATACTATGTATGCTTCAGTGAGGAGGTCTTATTCAGGTCTGTGCCTCCAGGAATTTCCCCTTTTCAGGGTTAGCCCTATGGGTGGGTTATGTCCCTCCCGCTCCGGGCTCTGCCAGCGCTTCCTGCATTCCCAGCCAAGGCGCAGGAAGCGCTGGCAGAGCCCGGAGCGGGAGGGACATAACCCACCCATAGGACTAACCCTGAAAAGGGGAAATTCCTGGAGGCACAGACCTGAATAAGACCTCCTCACTGAAGCATACATAGTATATGCAATACTAAGAAACCACTACCAGAGGATAACAAAATCCCTTACTAGCCAGTACAGGACCTGTGGTTCCCCTAGGTGCAGACTCTAAAAAAGACAGCGATACTTTGATAAAGATCACGGGATGTGGTCGAAACGTCAGCCTTATCGCAAAACTGTCTTTATGCACTAAAAATAAACACATATCTTCACCTTGAAAAGACTTTGGAGTGTGCAGTGTTCTTTAAGCTAGAGAGACAAAATAAACACCATTCTACTCAGAACTATACAGGCTTTCACCAGATATGTCACAAAAGGATCTTTGTTAATATTTTACCCATGTGATCGCAAGCGCAAAACTTTAAAACGTATTTCCGAAAAATCGGCGCTTTAAATATTTCAAAAACTGCCCATGTGTCTGCTTTGCTCTTAGCCACATGTGTACCAAATTTCAAGTTGGGATCGCGATGGGATCATATTTTAAAATATTTTACTATTAATAGCATCAATGGGTCATTCCATATCAAGTGATCTAAATATGAATATTTTTTTTTACCTGACGTCTTTAGATTTTTTTTATTTTTTTTCCTTTATGAAGTACAACTTTAGTTAATTACAAATTAAAAGTTTAGAATTTTTTTCTTCATCAGTTAATTTTTTACAGATTTTTAAAGTTTAAAAAAAGTGTGAATTTTGGCCTGGTATGACTTTACATTTTTTTATCTAGGGCTAGAAATAAGATAGAGAAAGAAAATAAACACCATTCTACTCAGAACTGTCCAGGCTTTCACCAGATATGTCACAAGAGTATATTTGTTAATTTTAATTTTTTACCCATGCGAACGCAAACGCAACATTTTGAAACGCATTTCCGAAAAAACGTTTTAATAAAAATTTTCCAAAACTGCCCATGTGTCTTTTATGCTCTTAGCCACATCTGTACCAAATTTCAAGTTGGATCGTGATGGGATCATATTTTAAAATATTTAACTATTATAGTGTCAATTCAAAAATCTTGAATTCAGATCTGTTCAACCTGTGGTCTAAAAGCGTGGGGTCTATATTTATCAAATCCATTATTTTTAGACATTACTGTATTATTTTGATATGTTACAGCTTAGAAGCAGGAGAGGACATATAGGAAAAAGCTTTGTTTGGGCTCAACCTGAGAAAGCACAGGGATAGACAGTGAATGCAGAGCAGATGATAGGCCAGCAGCTCTGTCAATCATGTTAGGGTGCTTTCACATCTGCGTTTTTCGTAATTCGCGGCAGATGCGGTGAAAAAACCGCATCTGCCGCGTTTACCGCATAACCGTTCCACTTGCGGCGCGGTTGCGGTTTTTTCTATGCAAAGTATAGGCATACTTGCGGCAGGTGCGGCAAGTGCGGTTTTGCACTTGCGGCAGGTGCGGCCGCGAAAAAAACCGCAGTAAGCCGCGCAGTGCAAAACCGCACTTGCCGCACCTGCCGCAAGTACGCCTATACTTTGCATAGAAAAAACCGCAACCGCGCCGCAAGTGGAACGGTTATGCGGCAATCGCGGCAGATGCGGTTTTTTCACCGCATCTGCCGCGAATTACGAAAAACGCTGATGTGAAAGCACCCTTAAGTGTCTACCCACTGCATTCAGGAAGTAAGACAGCTTGTTAAGACCTTTCATGTCCTGACATGTCTGGACATCTTCACTCCTGAACAAACAATAGTCTGTACAAAGCCATCAAGGCTGTGTACTAAAATATGGGTGAGTAAATATATTAATAGTTTAATGCTTTTATTATTAAGGGCCAATACACACAGTGCTATTCTTAGGGATCATCATTCAGAAAAACAGCCCCATTGATTTCTATGGGGTTCACCACATGCAGTGTTTTTGGAAACACTCAAGAGTGAGTAAATCACTGCTTGAACTACTTTTTAATCGCTGCAATAAACGCAGCATTTATCATTTATATAAAAAAGCTGCCATTTTTTTCACTAGAGATTAAAAAAACTAACGCATATGTAGTAAAAACAAGCTGCCAAAACTGCAGCGTGTATCTGCAGACAGAAAAAACTGTGCGCGCTAGCCTGAATACTCACTTTATAGTAATACAGTTCTATCTCAAGTGTACTGTAAATCTTTATTTTTATTACCTATCTTCCTTACTTAATATTAACTAGGGATGGGCGAGTCTACTCGCTAGGACTCGGGACTCGGCGATTCTGAAGGTACTCGCAGGACTCGTTACTCGGCGAATCTCCCAGCTTGGACTCGCACAGTGACGAGTCCAATGGAATTCAATGGCAATAAGCTTGACTCGTCACAGATACCCGCTGTCAGCAGCGAGTCTGAGCGAGTCTACGATTCCGAGTCCTACGAGTCTACGAATCCGAGTCCTGTATACTGTATTCGGGATTCGGACTGTGGAATACAGAATCTGTTATGTTCCGAGTCAGCACAGCGTGCGTGTTAGGTCAGAAAACTTGTGAAGAAAGCCAATCATAGTCAGTAATGGCATAGCAAAGTTGGTTGTGTCAGGACTATGATTGGCTGCTGTCCAGCGTCATGCCTATGTCATCTATGACAGGCAAGGCAGTATATAAGGCTTGTCCCCGCCATTTTGGGCACATTCCTGAGACGATCTGACCTAGTATAGGGAGAGAGAGATATATGCTGGAGCAGATCAGGGATTGTCAGTGTAGGGAAGATTCCTTATATTAACCCAAAAAGCTCTTCTGAGAGCTAGGAGGAGGATGGAGTAGTGCTGTGTAGGCAGGCAGGCAGGGAGGGAAGGAAGGAGAAGCCTTAGAGTGCACACAGGACGGACCTCATAGCTTAGCTTACTCACTCAGCTTTGCTAACAGCTGCAGTCAGAGGCTTAGCTGAGGTGCTGTTTCATTTTTGTTTTTGCACCAGATCGATTTTTGTTCCTAATAAGCCATAGAGCGTTATTTTTTCTGTGGCAGACCAGTGCGTTGCTGCTAGCACGTACTCCACCTTAGGGAGTGTAGTGTGCGGCTTCACTGCCAAGTGTGAGTGCGCACACTTACCCCGCCAGCAAGTGACACATTCAGCTAACCTAACCACATCTCGGTGGCTGTGCGCACTTCAAACCAATTTTTTTAGGGAGTGTAGTGTGCGGTTTCACTGCCAAGTGTGAGAGCGCACACTTACCCCGCCAGCAAGTGACGCATTCAGCTAACCTAACCACATCTCGGTGGCTGTGCGCACTTGAAACTAATTTTTTTAGGGAGTGTAGTGTGCGGTTTCACTGCCAAGTGTGAGAGCGCACACTTACCCCGCCAGCAAGTGACGCATTCAGCTAACCTAACCACATCTCGGTGGCTGTGCGCACTTGAAACTAATTTTTTTAGGGAGTGTAGTGTGCGGTTTCACTGCCAAGTGTGACAGCGCACACTTACCCCGCCAGCAAGTGACGCATTCAGCTAACCTAACCACATCTCGGTCTCTGTGCGCACTTCAAACCAATTTTTTTAGGGAGTGTAGTGTGCGGTTTCACTGCCAAGTGTGAGAGCGCACACTTACCCCGCCAGCAAGTGACGCATTCAGCTAACCTAACCACATCTCGGTGGCTGTGCGCACTTGAAAATAATTTTTTTAGGGAGTGTAGTGTGCGGTTTCACTGCCAAGTGTGAGAGCGCACACTTACCCCGCCAGCAAGTGACGCATTCAGCTAACCTAACCACATCTCGGTGGCTGTGCGCACTTGAAACTAATTTTTTTAGGGAGTGTAGTGTGCGGCTTCACTGCTAAGTGTGACAGCGCACACTTACCCCGCCAGCAAGTGACGCATTCAGCTAACCTAACCACATCTCGGTGGCTGTGCGCACTTCAAACCAATTTTTTTAGGGAGTGTAGTGTGCGGTTTCACTGCCAAGTGTGAGAGCGCACACTTACCCCGCCAGCAAGTGACGCATTCAGCTAACCTAACCACATCTCGGTGGCTGTGCGCACTTGAAACTAATTTTTTTAGGGAGTGTAGTGTGCGGTTTCACTGCCAAGTGTGACAGCGCACACTTACCCCGCCAGCAAGTGACGCATTCAGCTAACCTAACCACATCTCGGTGGCTGTGCGCACTTGAAACTAATTTTTTTAGGGAGTGTAGTGTGTGGCTTCACTGCCAAGTGTGACAGCGCACACTTACCCCGCCAGCAAGTGACGCATTCAGCTAACCTAACCACATCTCGGTGGCTGTGCGCACTTCAAACTAATTTTTTTAGGGAGTGTAGTGTGCGGCTTCACTGCCAAGTGTGACAGCGCACACTTACCCCGCCAGCAAGTGACGCATTCAGCTAACCTAACCACATCTCGGTGGCTGTGCGCACTTCAAACTATTCTTTTTAGGGAGTGTAGTGTGCGGCTTCACTGCCAAGTGTGACAGCGCACACTTACCCCGCCAGCAAGTGACGCCTTCAGCTAACCTAACCACATCTCGGTGGCTGTGCGCACTTGAAACTAATTTTTTTAGGGAGTGTAGTGTGCGGTTTCACTGCCAAGTGTGAGAGCGCACACTTACCCCGCCAGCAAGTGACGCATTCAGCTAACCTAACCACATCTCGGTGGCTGTGCGCACTTGAAACTAATTTTTTTAGGGAGTGTAGTGTGCGGCTTCACTGCCAAGTGTGACAGCGCACACTTACCCCGCCAGCAAGTGACGCATTCAGCTAACCTAACCACATCTCGGTGGCTGTGCGCACTTCAAACCAATTTTTTTAGGGAGTGTAGTGTGCGGTTTCACTGCCAAGTGTGAGAGCGCACACTTACCCCGCCAGCAAGTGACGCATTCAGCTAACCTAACCACATCTCGGTGGCTGTGCGCACTTGAAACTAATTTTTTTAGGGAGTGTAGTGTGCGGTTTCACTGCCAAGTGTGAGAGCGCACACTTACCCCGCCAGCAAGTGACGCATTCAGCTAACCTAACCACATCTCGGTGGCTGTGCGCACTTGAAACTAATTTTTTTAGGGAGTGTAGTGTGCGGCTTCACTGCCAAGTGTGACAGCGCACACTTACCCCGCCAGCAAGTGACGCATTCAGCTAACCTAACCACATCTCGGTGGCTGTGCGCACTTGAAACTAATTTTTTTAGGGAGTGTAGTGTGCGGTTTCACTGCCAAGTGTGAGAGCGCACACTTACCCCGCCAGCAAGTGACGCATTCAGCTAACCTAACCACATCTCGGTGGCTGTGCGCACTTGAAACTAATTTTTTTAGGGAGTGTAGTGTGCGGTTTCACTGCCAAGTGTGACAGCGCACACTTACCCCGCCAGCAAGTGACGCATTCAGCTAACCTAACCACATCTCGGTGGCTGTGCGCACTTCAAACTAATTTTTTTAGGGAGTGTAGTGTGCGGCTTCACTGCCAAGTGTGACAGCGCACACTTACCCCGCCAGCAAGTGACGCATTCAGCTAACCTAACCACATCTCGGTGGCTGTGCGCACTTGAAACTAAGTTTTTTTAGGGAGTGTAGTGTGCGGCTTCACTGCCAAGTGTGACAGCGCACACTTACCCCGCCAGCAAGTGACGCATACAGCAACACCTAACTCCAACTTGGTGACTGTGCATTCATCTACAATGTCTCAAAAAAAAACAATTACCAAAAAGGATGTTGCAAAGGGACAGGGACGAGCTCGTGGCCGCAGCAGTCTTGCCCAAGAAGGCACTGGTACAAGTACACAGCCTAGGATTGATAGAACGTCCTTTTTTCTACCTAGAAATCCCAGTACTCAAAGAAAACGTGTGTTGAGGCCGGATGAGCATGACAAGATAACATCTTGGATGGCTCAGACGCCCTCGACCACTGGTACGCAATCATCCGTGGCAAGACATTCTAGTGTCGCTACAGACAATGCAGCGCCATCCAATCCTCAAAGTCGTCATATTGCCTCAACCAATCGGCAGCCAGAGGAAAATTTGAATATGGACCTTGGTCACTCGGATGATTTTATTCGGTTCTTATCAAGGGGTTTCTTTGTCACTGCCTGACGAGTTTACTTGAAGTAGACGAAATGTTACTCAGGGGCCAAATTTTGGGAAAGTAGCCCCGTCCTGAGGAAAGACATTTTCCCACGAAATGAAAAACAGTATCTCAGGAGGTGGATGTGATAAGATGATGAGACACACATCTCATCTGGCCAGCCTGCTAGTCAGTTTATCCAGAATCCTTTGAACGGGAAAGGGGGTGGATGTTTGACCCCACAGATCCTACCTGGTTTTTCTGAATTGCATACCAAGAGAGCAGCCAGGAGGACGAAAGTAGTTTATGTCCCACTGGCAAAATCAAAAAGGCGTACTGTCTCCAGAAAAAACAAACTGTGAGAACAGGGTTTCCCAAATAGCGTTTTAACTGTGGCACAAACTGTGCCAAAAATGTTGCACAAAATGCAAACACAGTTGCCCAAAATGTGTCCACAGTTGGTGTTGAACAGAGTCTCCTCCTCTTCCTCCAATTAAAAAAAAAAGGACGAACAGCCAAAATGTGTGGAAATTTTTTTTGGATAGCCCAACATTACCAAATTGGTTTTTCGTAAGATGTGCCAGGCAAGGCTTACAGAGGCACGGGAAAAGGAAACCAAGCCCAGAGTATGCGCAAGCATATGTTCTTAAGCACCCAATTCCCTGGGCACCCTATCAGGGTTCAAAATCCCGTGCCTTCTGATCCAAACACTTCCAGGCCAACCCCAGATACATCCTTCACCAGCAAGTGTTCAGGTTCAGCTTTCCCGCTCAAGCGTACTCCCCCCAAGGTGCTTTACAAGACAGGGCATGACAGTAGTCAATCCTCTTGTCAGTCTGGTCCAAACGTGCAGTTGTCTGTGCCACAGCTGTATGAAAGACCCGCGGAAGTTCCAA